>VXAZ01009303.1:0-469701 GCA_013399875.1 Gymnorhina tibicen | reverse complement strand
TTTTTTTTGCGCTACTGCATTTATTTTATTTTTCCTATTAAATTGTATTTCTGACTTGGACTCTCTCACTAGTTTGCTTTCAAACTAGTACATGGGACAAAGCAGGAATGGCTTCAAACTGAAAGAGAGCAGGTTTAGATCAGATGTTAGGAAAAAATTCTTTATTGTGAGATGGTGAGGCACTAGAGCAGGTTTTCTAGGGAAGTTGTGCATGGCCCAATCCTGGAAGTGTTCAAGGCCATGTTGGATAGGGCCCTGAGCAACCTGGTCTAGTGGGAGGTATTCCTGCCCATGGCAGGGGGGTTGGAACGTGATGATCTTTAAAGTCCCTTTCAACCCAGGCCATTCTATGATTATATGATTGTATAAAGAATTCCCTCACTAGAAGGACAGGTATGTGCATGCCCACACATACAAAAAAGTACACTTAAAAATCTTACTCTCTCTCTCCTCTCTCTCTTATTCAGATAAATAATACTTTGATGTTGGGAAGGCAGAAAGAGCAAGGTAATCAATGTTCAGAATGGCTTTGTTTTAAAACATGCTTGGTTGTTCTGGAAGCTGTCACTTTTCTGGACTGGAATTTTCCATTCTGGTAATCTTCTCTTGTACAAATACTGGTTGTCTTGGGTATAAACATGGAGAAACATAGAATCATAGAATAGTTTGGGTTGGAAGGGACCTCTAAAATGCATCTCATCCACGCCACCACAATTAGCAGGGACATCTTCAGTCACTAGTTCTGGGATCTTTAGAAAGCCTATCTGGACGCAGAGCATCCAGTAAATAACAACTGAATTTGGCAGCATATAGGAGGTGTTTCAGAGCTTTCAGAGCAGTCTAAAATTTTGTATAGACAAGAAGAAACAAGAGCAGCATGACTGCATACCCTTAAGCTTACTCTGCAGATCCTTCAAACTCATGTAGTTCTGCCTAAGCCAGGCAGCATTCTACCAGTTCCCAGGCATGTTGATGGTACATGCCAGGTTATCTGTGTACATGTGTTGAATGATTATCAGTCAAAATGGTGGAAATATTCCTGGGAAAATATTTAAAACAGTGTAAAGAAATGTTCTCTTCCACAGATAAGGTCCCTGATCATTTATCTGTAAAAACAAACAATCAGTCAATCAAACAAACAAACAACGAACCTACCAGATAAATATCCTACCTACTCTTTTATCTTCTGCATCTGGGTCCTTTCTTCATCAAGGGGGTGTTCTTACAATGCTAAGACTTTAAAGTATGTTTGCTTTACTTTCTCTATTGTCAGAACTCAGATTTTTTGACTTTGGTCATTTTTCTACCTTTTTTTTCCTTTCCCCAGACACTCTCTGTAATGATGTGTTGTCTATACTATTTTTCAGCACTCACACTCAGTGAATATCAGCAGTTTTGCTTAAATTGACTTTTTCATGCCCTTTTGTCACTTATACCACAGCCAAACAAAAAGGGTAGAACAAATGCTGTGACCTGACTGCATTATTTCTTGACAGAGATGGTAACCTCTCTGACATTAGAACATATGCTAAAGAAGGTCCTGAGAGACCTTATTTTTCTCTAAGAAGCCAGTTCAGACTCTTGGTCTGCCAGCCCCAGAATATGAAATCAGGGGAAGAATTTGATCCAGATACTGTCTGCCAAGGATCACTTCCCTCTGCCTGGGGGCTGGTAACATCAGCATTGCTAAAACAGGAGGGACAGGCCTGGGGAGACAGGAAACATATGAAGGAAAAACAGAAACAACTTTATTTTGTGCCTCATCTTTATTTAGCATCAACTCATATGTGGAAGGTCTTGGTACTTTAAATCATGTTAAAAATAATTGTTATGGTTATAAGAGATGCATTTTTTCATTCAATAAAACAAAAAGAAAACAAATATCTGATCCCGTGTACAAGGGCAGGATTGACTTTTAATGAACTCTGTAGCTCTCTTGTTAGTTTTTATGCTTAGCTTTGTAACTTTTGACCTTTTCCTGGCATGCCAACCATTTCAATAATTTATAAAGCTATATCCATAAATAGGGATATATAAATAGCTATATCCATAGCTTTAAAATTTACGTTCCTGGATATGCCTTTCAAAGAGGGATGCCTGCACTCATATGAAACATATTCATATTTGTTCCTTATCATTAACAAATGTACTTAAATTTGATTTGATATGTGGAGGGTGTTTTAAATTCAGAAAATAACCAGTTTTTATGAGATATTTGGGATAATTTATGGCTTTGTCTTGTAATAAAAACAGACTGTCAAATAATATAGTGGAGAAATGTATGATTGAAAGCAGAAAGTACAACAGTAAATTGATTTCTCTTGTAGGTAATTGATGAACATAATCCTTTCCTGATGAATTTTTCCTGATAAGCTGTGTTTTTGAGCAAAAGTTTTCCTGGAACATTTGAAAGGACACCACAGGATAGGCAAATGGAGTATTTATTCTACAGATCTCTCAAAACCTGGGCCTAATTTCTGCCACTGTCTTACTCATGTGGTCAGTGACCTGTTCACCTTCTGATGTTAGTGAAATAAGAAATGCAAGAATACCAGTAACGTAGCCATCATTTATCACTGAATAAAACCCAAGCTGTATAGTCATCAGTGAAGTGTTGTGACTAGCTTGCTAGGTAAGTGGAAATGTTTAACACAGTCAGGTGTCCAAATCCTGCTCTCTTTCTGAATTGCCTCATTGTTTGCTGATGGCTCACAAGCAGAATGATGGCATGAATGGGACTTGGGGAAGTACTTGTGCTTGAAGAGAATTGACACGAAGATGAGAAAGCAGTGCCAGATCATGCTCCCATAAAAGAGCATTTGTGGCAGATATCCAAAGACTACTGAAATAAGGGATCTGAGGAAATAAGATTTGTAAATATCTGCCAGGTGAACAATGCCATAGCTGAATTATGAATTTCATGGAAAAGACTGATAATCTCTAGGAAAATAAAGTTGATTCTTTTAATAATTAAAGCTAATCTTTATCTGTCTCCTTGCTTGATGACTTATTTCCTACATTGAGAAAGTTAAAGGCATTAAGGTCATTTAATGAAATATACACAGGAATAAGGAATAAATTCGCACACTACAATTTAGAGACATTCTGCACAGTGGCTGTTTGTCAACATGCCATTTTCTTCTTCTCAAAAGGAAACAGTGAGAGAAAATGTTAAGGCAATAAATCCCTCCTCTATTTTTTCTTTTTTTTTTTTTTTAATTGCGTTTCCTTATCATAATTTTATTTAGATTTTAAGGTGTAAATAAATTTGTCTAGGGGGATGCTGATTCAAACTAGTGTAGTGTTTGCAACTTTGGAAGATTACTACAATGCATGCAATAAGTAATTGGATGAAAATTTTGAATGCAAAGATTCAAAGCCTAGAGACGTAGAATTATCTCATCTGTCTTATGTGTGGCACTTGTTAATGATCCTCATGTATTTTATTTGCAACTGCATTGCTCATAAATGAATTGTCTTGTTATTCAAGTCACTCATGTAAATATTGAGTATCATTTAAAACAATACATAATATGATACACAATATAATGAATAAGATACACTGAATTTTAATTATATTTATGTAATAAATGATAATATTTTGTATAATGATAAGATCTGACATAGGCAAGAACTGTTTTGAACCACTCTTGCTTATTGTTTTTGGTTTGATAGCCCTTGGTAACTACTCTTTCAATGCAGGTTTTCAACTACTTATTCACCTAATCTATACTGACTTTGTTTTGTCTAGTGACGTACAAAGTTATTCTGGTTGTGAGAGACTACTTACAGACCAATAATTTTGTGCAACCCAAATACTTGCATAAACAACTGCATTGTTTGCTTGAGCTTGTAGTCTAGAGGTAGCCATGACCCTAAGTGTTGTTCATGAGCAAACACTCTAGACTGTATTTCCATTGTTTGTGTAGGAGGATGTCATGTGAGGCACTATCACAAGCCTGTTAAAGCCAGACATATTGTATGTACCACTTCCTGCCTATAAGCCACTTATGCTGTCAAAGAAAGAAATTTGATTGAGCTGACAAACTCCCTTGGCTAGCACTCTACCAGGTGTCAGTGAGACCTGCAAAGATTTGTCTTGGCAGCCTCTCCCATCAGAGCTATGAAAGTTGGCAAGGCACAGAAAAGCAGATGGTGTGCTTACTCTGAGGAATTATTTATAATAACATTTTTTTATGATAAATCTATGCTGAATGTTTCTTATCACCTTAGGAGTTTCCATATTTGCATTCCTTCACCATGTGAGACCCATGGCTGTGGAGGTATTAATTATTTTCTCTGATAAATTGTGAAAAGAGGCTGAAGTTACACAAGACTGCAGAAAATATCTTGTGATGCATTTCTTCAAGAAGGGAAATGCTGGGAAAAAAGCCAAAGGACTACATAGTAGTCATCACTGCTTTTATTTCTGGGCACAGGCATTTAGGAGATAAGAAGATTATGAATAGGCAGCACCAGGTCATAGTGAGCCATCCAGAAACCTTGGCCAAAATTTCTGCAGATGTGCAGTGCCAAACACACCAGGGAAGGTCAATGAAGCAGAGTGACTGTGATGCCATGGAGGGGACTGGCCCCCTAAAATCCATGACTGTATCTACCCACAGCTGAGGATTGCTGGCATGGGAAACTACACTCAAACAATTCCCAGATCTGCCAGGCTGGGGCACCTAAGGCACCACACCCCATCCCCCTTCCAACCAGGATCCTGCCTTGTTTTTCAATGGAGGCAGGCACAGACAGGTAGGCAAAAAAAGGTGGGGACATGATGTGCAGAGAGTGGCTGGGGAGACTCCAAGGTGGATTTGCTCTGAAAATGTACAGGGATATTTAGGAACAAATGGTATTTTATTTTCCTGGCACAGACTAGTAAATATTAATGGTAAGGCTTCCAGCTGCAATTCATTTATTGCACTCAAATATCAATGTCAGCTACATCTGTAGTGACCCATCTTTGCCTTTTCACCAGCAAATCAAAAATGTCATGGTTTCATTCTTACTAATGTTTAGCGTATTTTGGTTCCTTGCAGAAGCCAGTCTACTCAGAGCAGTAGTTATCCCCACTTTTGAAGATTCTCACATATATGAAAAATAAGATTGAATTTTTCCTCTGTTAGAAATTTCCTGGATCTCTTTCTCTTGGGCTACCAATCTGGCCATTTCCTAGACTGGCAGTTTCCTGTCTTGATACTGCATTTCAGCTCTCATTTTTCACACTCTGCTGGGAATCTGGCAGGGAGTAATTTATAGAGTTCACTCTTCTGATGCCTTCTATACTTGTCTGCCTTCAAATTGAAGAATTCAGCTTCCCAGTTGAGGGTCATGCCAAAATGCATTTAAAAATCCCAAGAAATGTGTAGACAGCATTTAGACATGGAAGGGCTCTTACAACCTTTGGCAATGCCTGTGCTAGAGTAAGACGTCTTGGGATGTCTCATACCAATAAATCTCTGTCTTCTGACTCATGACTGCCTTGCAGGTATCTAGTGCACACCTCATAAAGCCTGCCTGGCTTCACACATCTGGACATGCAGAGTCCCACATGCCCTAGAGGGATTTCTGCAACTCAGATGGAGCAAAGGAGAAGGATTAATTGGATGATGGAAGCAGTTTTGGAGCACCCATAGCAGTCTGATACAGTCAGTGATACAGTCACTGAAAATTCTGTGGTTCCAGCAGATGAAGAGGACTTATTATCAAACAACACATCTACTTCAGTTTGTTCTGTAACTTGGGGTTGGTGGTTTGGGTTTTTTTTCCCCTTTTCCCACATTGGTTTATTTATTATCTGGAAAATTAATTGATTAATTTTAACTTTTCTGGATGTGTAGAGTGTTCTTAGTGCTGCTTCTCTAACCACACTGATCTGAAAGGATGCCAAGTGTCTGTACCAATTACAGCCACCACAAAAATGGAGTCCTACAATGAAAAACAGCATTGCCAAGAGTCTATCACTGGAAATTAAGCTAAATAAGGAGTAGAATAATTGCAACCACAAAAATAAAGCACCTTTTGAGGAAAGAACAAGATAGCACCATATTTTTTCTGATTGTCATAAAATATTCTGTCAAAACTGAATTTTGATCACTTAAGAGCCATTTTTACAAATGCAAATGAAATCTATATTCAATAATTCAAAAAAATAAGGAAACTGACACATCTTTAATAAAAAGCTATAAAAAATCCTATTCATTAGACTTAATTTGTTGTTGAGTCCACAAAACTGGTTGTGAGGCAGCAAGTAATCGGTTTAAAGTGAATTCTACTGTCTCTTAGATATTTTCCTTGTCAGCTCTATAGCTTATAAAATCTGTTTAGACAATTTTTATCAGAAAAGCTACTATATTTAATAACTTTCTTCTCATCACACTTTCAAGGATATAAGAAATCAAGGATGAAATTGCAATTGTTTATGGAACAAAATCTCAACGCCTGGGAACAATGCATTTTTTAGTATAACCCAGCTCTGCATAAGCTCAGAATTTCTGGATTTATTTTAATCTGTCCTTCTTTTTTTGTAACTTATTTATTTCTTATTGTAGTATTTTATCTTTGAAAATTTATTAGTATGCATGAGTTCAGAAAACATCCTCAAAGCTTAGTGCTGGGAACACTGCACACTGCTGGGAACACACAAGTGAAGTAGAGAATCTGCTCTCTGCAAAGAGACTCTCTGATCACTGAGAAATAGTCCAAGCAGCAAAGCACATCCTCACAAAATAAGTCCAAAAATAAGTCTGTATAGGTAAATTTCTACCAGTTGAAAATGACAACGTAATTTTCATTTGTTAAGGCAGAGGACAGAACAGCAATATCCCTGAGATACCATTGCTGGAGCATGATTCAGAGCTGTGCTGTGTCCAAGGGCTGTTTGTGGCACCCTGGATAAACCACACTGAAATTTTGTTTGCCTCAACTACCCACTGGTTAAATGATAGTGGTGGCACCTTTGGGTCTTAACAGGTAAAACTTGAGGCACAGTGTGATAAAATGCCAAATAAGCTCTCTAAAATGCATAAGTTTCTCTGAATGAAGATGTTTTCTAAGGTATATGTCGTAAGAAACAAATACCAAGCTTTTGACAAAGAGTCGGTATGTATGGGGCAATGTGATACTTTTTGCTCACTGAGTTTTTCTAGCAAAAATGTATCCTATTGCAAAAAAATCATGACCATCTAGTCAGTAGCAAAGATCTTAGCAATATTATTGGGAAGACTATATTTTAACATACAAGGCTTGGGTTTTTTTCATTATAAAATTAGGATTTGTACTTTTTTAAATTTTAAGCAACATTTTAGGAAAAATGTACTGTTCGTTGGATATGGGATAGCTTGGGAACAGGGGGAAGAAGTATTATGCTTTTCCACTTAAAAAATGTAGAATACATTTTAAAAATTGTTTGCACTAAAGAGACATTAGAGTTTTGGCCAGCAAAGAGAAAAAAGTACTTTTCTAAATCTGGACGTCTGGATTCAGAGCCATGCATTTAGGTTCTAGTACATTCAAATTTCACATACTATGGATTTTTTTTAAGGTTATTTAAAAATTTCTGTGACTGTTTTTTCAATTAAGGACTGATTTTTGAGTACTTACTAGTGGAAATAATGCACATTAATCAGATGAGGCTATTTTTCCTTGGGTGCTTACTCTCTCAGTTTGTGGAAATAGAACAGATCAAAATGCATTGCTACAGAGTTATAAAAATAGGGTGTAGGAATTTTGTGATGTGCTATCATGTCACTCAGTGCCATAGCTGAATTGTTGAATAAATGGCAAAAAATTAAAGGTCATATGCAACCATAAAATGGAAGTAAAATTCTGTGTTTTATATATATATATATATATATATATATATATGTAAAGACATTTTACTTCTCTGTGTTGTTTAAATACCTTATTTGATACTCATGCAGCCAGAATGAGAACGAAATAAATATTGGACATGCTCTTCTCCCTCAAACTTTGTGAATTTTTTTGGGACTTTATCCCTCAAATGCCTGTAGCAGAAGCTCACCTTTGATGCATTCTATCCTTTAAAACATCTTTAACAGTCTGAGGTCACTACTGGAGGGCTTATTTCCCCAAGTGAGAGAAAGCCAACAACTTCTGGTTTTCATATAAATGTTTTAAATTTCTGACATTTTTTTCCAAAACATATTGCTGCCTCCCTCCGCTTGCCAGTTTCCTGAAGCTAAACAATAGTCTTATTTTACAGACTTAGAGTGCAACCCCTGTAACTTAGGTGCTTATGCTGAGATGCACAGCAGTAGTACCCTCCCTCAAGAGATCCATCCATCTACCTCTACTGCCTGAACAGGAAACATAGGTATTTGCTGTCTAGATTAGAACATAAATTAGATTCTCAGGTTAGGCAGACTGGGTGCCCTGTTACAGCCATGTATGTTGTAACCAACTTTCTTGCCACCAGTGCTGCTGTAAGGGAGATGGAGCTAGAACTGACAACAGAGGTATATAGGGGAGGCTTGTGCCAGTCTGCAGTGGAGCTGGTTGCTAGGTATGACACTTCTGGAGGTCTAAACTGGCATTCAATGCTAATATGGCACAGCTGAATCCTGCTTGAATAGTCTGTCATTGAGGATGAAGGTTCCAGCAAGAGATATTCAACTTTTTAATGATATACGTCTTTGCCTTTGCCTCAAGGGAAATTGAACCACAGACAATAAAGTAAAGAACAAATTCAACTGGATTCTTACTTTCAATACATAGAAAATGATTTATCATATTTGTCTAAGAGGTAATGACTTAGTTACATATGAGGGTGTCTGAAGAATAGCAGTGGTGCCCCAGGGAAGGTGTTTTTCAGTTTCAGCTGGTACCATGATTTAGAATTCCATCAAATAGGCAGAGAAAATAAAAAGAGCATAAAATTTATGTTGAGCTGTTCACAGATATTACTAATGACCTTTAGCTAATTAAATAATGGAATAAACTGACTTCAACAGCAAAATCAGCTCAACAACAAAAACTCTGACTTGTGGCCAAAACTTAGGGGAAGTTCATGGCATAAAAAGAATTTGTATCAATTGAGATTTGATCACAAGTACTTTAGCTTGAATGCAGAAAAGTTGCGATTGTATAGAGAAAGAAAGAGGATTTGTAAGTCCACTACTTTGGCTGAAAGTGTAATCAGCACATGAATCTTCAAACTTAATTTTGATGAGTTTCTTCCTGACCAGAAGTTGGAAGAAAATATTGCCTGAATGCTTGCTGAGCAGGGAATTTAATTACCTTACCTTCAAAGGATGATTTTTGCAGCATACCAAGATGAGTGATATGCAGGAACCTATAATTATTAGAACCAAATTCTGTTTTAATTTGTTGTTGGATGAAAAGCACAAACAGCTTAATAAAAGCAACTGTCTATCATCTCAGATGAGATGCAAACAATCACATTTTTGTGGTGTGGACCTGTCTTTGATCAGGAATTACTAATTGCCAGTGAAGTAGTAAATGTGATCATAATATCATGGGCATATTACTACCAGCCTAAATACCAGCTGAAATGTTTATTTTCTTCCACAGACCTTCCTATCACTGTATTGCACAATCGTATTCCTACTTGTACAGGCCCACAACCTAAATTCCTCAATTTAATAACTGTGACAGTAACATTAAGAAATAGAAATGGCACGATGAGCCACAACTCAGTCAAACCAACACTGGAGTAAAATCTTACAACAAACTTACACCTTTCCCAAAATTAACTTAATTTTTAAAAATTTATTCTGCTTTTTATTCTGCTCTTTACAGTAGCATATGCAAGGGCAGTGTTTTATGCTTCTGCAACATCTATTATTTAGTTTTATTATAGAAAGAATCACACAATCAAGTATGGAAATAAGTACAGTACCAAAGAGTCAAGTAATAAGTCTGCTAATGGTGGTGATGACTGGAATCCAGAGAGTTCTGTTCTTGCCACAACCACTCTCATCCTCTCTTCCAAATCCTTCTCTGTAACATTTTTGCAGTGTTTCAATTTCATCAATATGCATTTTGGACAAGGTATTTTGTAGATATATTATGGTAAATTAAAGACACAGCAATCTTTAAAGGGCTATCCAACTGAAGCAGAGGAGATGAGAAGGGTGTTGTGGCTCCACTTTTTTCTTAAGCTGTGGAACAACAACAGCAGGACACATGCACGAGTTGCATTCTTGTCAGAAAATTACTTGGAGACTGGACATTCACACTGGGTTAAGGAATCAGGAGAAGGAATGCAATATAAATCTCCAGAAGAACTACTTTACAGTGTCATTTACTCGGTCCATTGAACTGGGCAGTACATGGCAGAAATTTACCTTAGAGTTACTTGTTTCTTTCATCTGATACTTTGCCAAATCCATACACAAAATTCTGTTGTCCAGAACACAGTGAGACTAAGACACCTAGGAGAATTCCTTTGCTTTGCTTTCTCAGCTTAACTTTCTATCCAGTGCTTTACCAAAGAAACTCCTTGTCCTGTTTTGTCTTATTTTCTTTCAAGTTCACACAATCATTGATTGTTTTGAAGCCTCCTCAGTTTCTTCCTGTCCACTGGCTGCTTGTCAGCTCCTTCTGACGAATGAATACAAATAGCTTCACTGATTAATTCCTGGCCCCTGTGTTTTCCTTCAGTTTAGTTTGGGCCATGGCTTTCATTACATCCTTTTATTTTTTTCTCAACAAGGAGCATTTAATCTTTCTTTCTGTCAGTGTTACTGGAAGGATGTGATTGTGATCTCCAGTAGGCTTTTTTATTTGAAACAGTGAAATTCAAACTTGTTGCGATGAAAGATTCTTTTCTGGCGTATTCTTAATTACCATTTCCAGGCATTCTCAAAAGAGAATTGTTGTTATGGATCCAGGAAATTTTTTATATGTTTCTTTCACTTAGGTGTGGCATCCACATAACCACAGGCACAAAGGATTCTCCTAGGGTCAGAGACTTGCTGTGTGCAAGTGGAAAATGGAATATGGAAGAGATGGTTGAAAAGCCTGGTTAAAGGAAAAGTCTGGCTGACATTATCAAGTAGCATAACTATTTAACCATTTTTTGTCTAAGAGATGTACAGTAATGAATGATGACATACTTCATAGGAGAGATGAACCTGTGCAGTTACTTTATTCACCATGACACACAAACATGCATTTGAAGTATGGTAAAACCTAGCTATATAACACCTTTTGTAGCTGACATTGATTCCAAAAACATTAATTTTCATTTTTCCAGTGGTTATTCTGCTTTCTTGAGTATGAATTTATCGTTATGTTTCTGAACAAACCTTTTCTTTTTTGATGGAAAGCTGGTGAAAATGGCACATGTGGTTTTTAAAGGTGATATTGTTAAGGCATGAAACTTAGCGGGTGGTTATAGTGATATGCAGAAATTCCTGAAACAAGTAGTGTCCCTAAGTGTGGTATATTTTCTTCTGCTGCCTGCCATGAATGAGGGGTATAATTACTATACATGAAGAAATTAACCTCTTGTGTTTTAGTATGTTATGTAGGCAACCCCCCTAACCCTCAAAATAGGTGTACCCAAAACTCACTTTCTGTATGAACTTTGACAACCTAGCAAACTATACTTCATAGTGTGAAACTACTTACAGAATTTAGGTGGGTAGATGCCAGTATGTAATTAAGAATTTTTAGATACTGGTGTGACAAAGTACTTTTCCAGAAAGCGTGAGACCTGTCTTCCAGGCCAGGAAATGCGTTGGTCACCCAACATTTTGCGTAGCAAGTAATCCTCACTCTGGGTGATGCTGGGCTATGCTACAGACAGGAGTACTTAAGAACAGACTGGCTGTGTGTCATAGTGCTTCGAGAATTCTGCTTTTGGAAAAGCTTGACTCCTGGGCCATGTGCCCAGAACTGTTTGTGCACTTCAGATCATCTCTGGATAAAACCCAGAAACACTGAAGAGAACAATGACTGGAACCACAATTCTCCGCCTTTCCAGCAAAGCTCCTGAGTCATTACAATATTAAGTCAAGCCCCCATTGCCACTGTGGTTTTGACTGTCCATGGCTCCAGCACCAAAAAGAGGTATGGAAAGTGAATGTTTTCCAGTATAATCTGTAGTTTAGTAGTTCAGACAAAATAAATCCCAGATACAAAATACAAGTCTTGTAAGAAGATCAGCTCTCCATGCTGCCTGAAAGGTGAAAATGTTTCACGGGTTTTCAGCTGATCTCAGAGAAATATGCTGTGAACACACATCACATATGAGACAGCACAAGGGACAGGACTGCATTAGTGATCTTCTGTTCTGCAAATTCATGTTGGAGAGGGAGTTTAAATCATTGCAAAAGACAATAATAACATGATAACTAGATACGGCTCAAAACTATAGGTGTTCAGGATATCTCAAGTACATAAATGTTCTACTGAACACATAGCCTTCCCTAAATTTCTTTAGTTTCAAATAATGCTGACTGAAACTTTGCCAGTTATGAGTTATTTTATGTAGTTGCTCTGAATGTTTCTTTCAGGTTTCAGAGGTGCCCCAGTGGATGCTCACGTTCTTTTTTTTTATTTGGTAGTCATTTGTCTGATAAAATCAGGCCTAACTGAGGACAGATCCCATGTTGGTCTGATCTATCAGACAAATATTGGAGGAAATTAAATCTTAATAATTTTTCCACCCTTCTTTGATTTTTTTTATTGACCCAAGATGAGCCTTTTAGCCCCAAAAGAAGCTGACATTCAGCCACATATTTTTAAATTCGTATTTTCATTATATTTGAAATGATGATTGTTTCTAGTTGTGAAGCTTCTTGCTTTGTAGAAGCACCATGATGGAAAAAAACCTATTAAAAACATACGATAGAGGTAAGCATATGGAAAATAGTGAAAGCATTTTTTTATGTAATGACATTTTACTTAGGATGATTGAACTGCTGGAACAGTTAAATCAAAGAATAATCCCAACTTTTGACATTACATAATGCTATAATAGCTTGTCTTTGGATTATTGCCTGTTCCTAAAAACGAATGCCCTCCAGATCCCAGTGAAGAAAACCTGAATAGCATGACAAGCTTCAGAAAATGGCTCCAGTGGCGTCAGTAGTGTGTTCCTGATTTCTTCTGGTTCTCTTCTATTTTAATTCTTTATTATATCTTTAGCTTCTCTTTCTTAAAAAGTTCTGGATTTTTAACCAAATCTCTAAGTTACACTTAAAATTGCTGTGATTAAAGCAGAATTTTATTTCCCTTATTTTTAGGGAATTTTCCACTGTATATTAGATAGGAGTCTGTTTACACTCAGCTTCATAGTTTGCTCCTTAGGAGAGCTATTCTCCTTTATTATCAATAAAGTGAATATTTCATATAGTCATAAGGTGACTATATTAAAAAAATGAGGTATTTCTGAACATGAAAGTATAACTAGAGAAACCCCAGAGGGGAAATCCTTTAAAGCATTTTTGAGTTGTTTTAAAAATCTATTAGATTTTGAGGGGTATGTGTCTAATTCTGATTCTCAGAGTTATTCATTGGGAAATTAAACTCAAAAAAATTAATTACACTATTGACATCTGTTCATATTTATCTAGAGTTTATGAGATAGACCAAGATTGTTGCCAACTCTTGTGATTTTATTACATGTCTTATGAGGTTTGGTTGAGAGCTTTTCTTAAGCTCACATGATCTCAAATTTTATTGTTTCAAACCTAATGAAATCTTCCCCAACTATAGTGGTTCCTATGACCTTTTGCAGGACTTAAATGAAACTGCTTTTATTCCCTACAATCTTTGTCTTTACAGTAAGAATTTACTCGTGAGAAGTACGAATGCTATCACCAGATTCTCAAGATCTTGTAAAACATAAGAAATATCTGCATCTGTGCTTAATAGACACTTTAGCAAACTGTTTAGGAAAGAAATTAATTCAAATATCTATATTTAAGAGGAAACTGTATTTTGTGTAGTAGAATATATTTTGAAAGGAAGTATGAAGGCCACAGGGAAACGGGCTTTAAAGCCACATGGATTTATGTGGAACTAATCCAAAACCATCTTTGACATGATAGCAAATATTCCAGATGCTCCCTTCCAGCTATTAATATAAATTCTCTGGACTTCATTAACACACATAATACAGTTCTGCAAAGATGAATATGGGCACTGAGCCAGAGTTTGAAAAGAAATTCTTCAGGAGAACTCTCAAGGAGTTGTGTTGTCTGGGGAAAAATTAGGCAGGACAGAAATTACAGTGGAGTTCTTAAGCAGTTAGATCAGGGATTGGTTTCTGCTGATTTTCTCATTAGTGATGTTCTGGGTATCATTACCAACATGAAGAAAATAAAACTTTGTTAGTGAAATTTAGTGCACCTGGGTAAACTTGAACTCATGTAAAAGTAGTGGACAGAAATACACTAGTATAACATAAAAACCCCTGATTTTCTGTGGTTTTGCTTTTTAAAGTTTAGGGGGGCTGGGTTTGGGTTTTTTGTTGCTTTGGTTTTTTGTTTGTTTGTTTCTTTTGTTGCTGGATTTGGATTTTTCTTTTTAAATTAACACCTGCATAGTGCCCTTGACCTGGAATAGGTCAAATATTTTTTGAATAGTAAATCCGATTTGTGAGGTATGCAGTGAACCTTGCTGAATTTTTTACTTATCAATCTCTTACTGCAATACAGTTAGTCAAAGTGTATTTAAGCCTGGAAAAGACACTAACCAAAGTCAAAATCATACAGTATGCAGGAACTCATTAAGAAAAATACCTTTTTAAAGGATATCTATTGTAATAGTCTTAGAAAAATCGGTATGTCTTCTTGCTTGTGTAGCTCTCTAAAGGAAAGTTTTGGGGAATGTACTTCAAGGTAAATTCTTTTTTAAGAAGAAAAAGAAGAGAAGTTGGCAGCCACCATGAAACTCTATATAAGCCTGAATAAATTGTCTTCATGTAGCCATCATTAATTGAAATCAGTTTTAGTAGTATAAACAAGGAGCTAGAATGCAACATGCATTTCACAAAACCACCTATAGGTAGGCCATATTTTATTTATACAGAGCCCTTCCATAAAATCACAATAGCTTAATTGTCTTTCTGTTGACTTCCTGCCATTTCACAACACTGTTCTGCTTGGCACAGACACTTTCTGCAAGCAGCTAAATGTCATTTATCCCAGAGCAAAAAATCTGCAAGAAACTAACCTAGAGTTTCCCTTTGAATTTTCTGGATGTTGACAAGTCACAAGCTATAAGAAAGAGGAGCAGCTGTGCCAGTATTTCTGTTAATTAATGCTTCTGCTCTGCCGTATACTAAAGCATAAGAGTTTAGTATGTGCCTTAAATATAGTAAAACTTTGCAAAGTGATACTCTTCTGGTCTTTTTATTTACTGACTTTTATTTACTGACTTTGATGCAAAGATCATGCTATAAAAACTTAAGAATTCCCACAGAGTATTCTCATCACTGAGTGCTCTTCTATTTCCACTTTGTATCTCTGCTTCTTATTTATTTCTGCAGAGCTACACAGTTTCTGCAAGGGAGATGGAGAGTGTCCTCTAGCTATTCTACAGAATATTCTGATGAACTGTGCCTTTTCTTAAAAATAAATGCAAGCATTAAAAATAAATACAATGCTTTTAAATATCTTCTCCTGCAGGGAACAACCAGGGGATCAGGCCCAGCCAGCCTGGGTTTAGGAAAGGCAGGTCCTGCTTGATCAACCTGATCTCTTTGTATGACCAGGTGACCCACCTAGTGGATGAGGGAAAGACTGTGGATGTAGTCTACCTGGACTTCAGTGAAGCCTTTGATACCATGGCATTCTCCTGGAGAAGCTGGAAGCCCACAGCTTGAACAGATGCACTCTTTGCTGGGTAAAAAGCTGTCAGAGAGTGGAGGTGAATGGAGTCATATCCATGACAGCTGGTCACTAATGGGGTTCCCCAGGGCTCAGTATTGGGGCCAGTTCTTTTCAATGTCTTTACTGATGATCTGGATGAGGGGATCAAGTGCACCCTCAGTAAGTTCATGTGTGACACCAAGTTGGGCTGGACTGTTGATCTTCTGGGGAGCAAGAAGGCTCTGCAGAGGGATCTGGACAGGCTGGATTAATGGGCCAAGGCCAATTCTATGAGGTTCAACAAGGCCAGATGCCGGGTCCTGCACTTTGGCCATAACAAGCCCCTGCAGTGCTAGAGGCTGGAGGCAGAATGGTTGGAAATCTGCCCAGTGGAAAATGACCTGGAGGTGCTGGTGACAGCAGCTGAACATGAGCCAGAGTGTGCCCAGGTGGGCAAGGCGGCCAATGGCATCCTGTGGCCAGCAGGACCAGGGCAGTGATTGTCTCACTGTACTCAGCACTGGTGAGGCTGCAACTTTAATCCTGTGTTCAGTACTGGGTCCTTCTCAACAAGAAGGACAGTGAGGTGGTGGGATGGGTCCAGAGAAGAGCAATAAAGGTGGGGAAAGATCTGGAGCACAAGTCTTATGGGGAGTGTCTGAGGGACCTAGAGTTGTTTAGCCTGGCAAAAAGGAGGCTCAGGAGAAACCTTATCACTCTCTACAGCTGTCTGTAAGGAGGCTGTTGCCAGGTGGGTGTTGGCCTCCTCTCCCAGGCAGGTAGTGTCAAGATAAGAGGACATAGCTTCAAGCTGTGACAGGGGAGGTTCAGATTTGACATAAGGAAGAATTTCTTCACTGAACATATGGTTAAGCATCGGAATGGGCTGCCCAAGGAAGTTCTGGAATCATCATCCCTGGAGGTGTTCAAGAAACAACTGGACTTGACACTTAGGGCTATGTTTTATTAGGCATGATGATGTTCGGTCAAAGGCTTGGAGGTCTTTTCCAGTCTTAATGATTTTATGATTCTATGAGAAGGGCTTAAGACTGACAACTGCTGATTCTTGTGTTTCAGACACTGCAGAATTTCTCAGTCTGAAACATAGGGTGTGTCAGGCCTGGCTGGCAGCTAATACTCACTTGAATTTTAATTCAAACCTCGCACTCCATTCTAGGTACAGAGTTCCCCAAGTGCTTTATGTAAATCAGCCCTTCTTTTCTGGTATCCAGCATGTATGTCTATCACAGCTGTCTTGGACCTTGTGCTAGGAACCAGTGAATTTGCGTGAAAAGTCACAGAGGTATCATTTCAGAATGTGCTATCCTTTTTTTCCTGTAAATGTAAAGTATGTTGTTTGAGTTTCAGAATTCTCCATCTAAGTCTGTAAAGTTGAATCAAGAATTTCCCTTTTTGTGTGCTAGCTATCACCTGTGGGATTATCCCACCTGTATGAACCCCCTCCAGTAATTCCACTTTTGCTCTCTCTTGTGGAAATTGCTTGGCAGTCATCTCACTTTTAGAATTTCTTCTGAAATAATTCTCACTTATCTGACATTTCCTCTCTTGCTCATGCTGCTGGAGGCCAACAAATCTGCAGCCAGCTCCAGGTTTCTTTGCTCTCCTGTGTGGTTCATCTCATGATGAATCCCTTGTCATGTTAAGTTGTGAGGAGTGGAAGGAGTCATCAGTTGTTTTAAAACTTACTTTCTTTTCTGAATCTTTCAGCACCAAACCCATCTGCTGTGAAAAACTCTGGTTACGCTTTTATGTTCTGCTGAATATCATAGGTCTCTTCAATATTTTTATCATGATTTTGTCCACAGCCAGGTTCTGAATAGTAAGTCATTTATACTATTTGCTTATCAGATGCTGATAAAGCCCTTCTTGCCACAGGACAAATATCTTGGACATTTGGTCTCCTGGGCCATAAACTTTCAGGTGAAAATTTTAATATCCTGTTTCATCATGAAGCAGGCTCTAGTCTGAGCTGCTGATTATGGTTTGGGATTATCCTCTGGTAGTCTGATAGAGAATCATAGAATCATAAAATGTTAAGGATTGGAAGGGACCTTAAAGATCACCTAGTCCCAAACTCCCCTTCCGTGTGCCGGGACACTTCCCACTATGCCAGATTGCTCAAGGCCTTATCCACTGACCTTGGACACTTTCAGGGTTGGGGCATCCAGAACCTCCCTGGGCAACCTGTTCCAGTGTCTTACCACCTTCACAGTACAGAACTTCTTTGTAATATCTAACCTGAATTTCCCCTCTTTCAATGTGTACCTACTACTCCTTGTCCTATCACTCCAGTTCCTGACAAAGAGTCCCTCTTGGGCTTCCTGATAGCCCCTTTCAGATACAGCCCCAATTTTCCCAGCCTGTCTTTGTAGGGAAGTGCTCCTGCCCTCTTACCAATTTCATGTCTCTCCTCTGGACTTGCTCCAACAGTTCCATGTCCTTCTTATGTTGGGGATACCAGAACTGTACCAGAACTGGACTCAGCAGCCCAGGTGAGGTCTCATCAGAGCAGAGTAAAGGGGCAGAATCACCTCCTCCAACCTGCTGGCCACATTCCTTTTGATGGAGCCCAGGATTTGGTTGTCTTTCTGGGCTGTGAGCAAACACTGCTGGCTCATTTTGAGTTTTTCACCAGCCATTGTCCCCTATGTGTACTTTTTGCATCTGCATGTGTTTTTCAGAGCTGCATAAATCCTCACATGAATGCCAGCATCTCACAACACTGGAATTGTCTCTGCTACTATCAGCTAAACAGGGTGGGAATAGCAAATGAGAAATAAAAAATTTATTGTAGTATTGGAAGAACAGGTATTTACTGTTTAGGTCAAATTGTGACTCATTGACAGAGTGGGAGAAGAAGTGGTGAGGAAGGAATAGGATGAGTAGGGAAGTTTTAGGATATTGTTAAATATGTAAATGAAAAATAATGTTATAAAATTTCAACTAATTCAAGGAGGAAAGCTTATATTGATCTAGATGCCAGAGAGAAGCAGACACAAGACTCATAGAGTCAATAAACTTGGTGGGTATTATTTAAACAAAAGACAGAAGCCTTTGGTTATATAGTTATACACACACATACATTCACTTCAAAATACTAGAAAAAAATATAAAGAATGGAAATCTATGCAGTAGAGAAAGCAGAATATATATCTGGTCTATGTCAAATATTTTTACCTGAGCTTTCTGAGATTTATTTTTAGAAAACTGGAATTCACTCTTTCCTGAAAATCCTTCTGGAATTCCTTTGTCCCTGGATTCTTTAAATAGAAAATACAAAATACTTTCGTAATTATATAGTGGGTTGTAATGTCTGAATAGATGGTATTTTATTCTAGAGAAGAAAAGCAGACCAAATGCAAAGCAGCTTTGTCTGCTTTGATTAGTTTTTAAAGGTAGTTTGATCTGTTGAGCCACAATTTGAAGAAGCCTGTGAAGTTGTTGAGCAAAATAAGCATAGCTGTAGAAAAGCTAATATGTAAAAATACACAACTGTTTACCTGAAGGTTTAGACATGTCAAGGTATGCCTAGGCAGAAAAGGAAGCAGTGAAAATATTTCCTTGAAGCACAGGCAGACAAATCTTGGTGTCTGGTCTAGATATCCAAACCAGCCACGCAGGCATTCAGATCTCAGGAACGGAAAAGATGTCCAGCTGGTACGGTATGCAAATCTTGATACTGGGTTTAAGAAAAGCTGAAGTTTTAATTCAGGGCCCTCAGTGCTGAGATATAGTGCCAGTGCTAGGCAAGAGTAAAACAAAAATCCTGCCTAGGAGATTTTGTATTCTTTACTGCTAATAGCATAGTCAATACAGGTAATATTTAGCTTATTTTATCCTGGTTATCTATCCCAGGCAGAAGGCAGAAGAAGCTGACTGTCAATCCACTCAAATAAAGAAGCAGTTTTTGCTCTGTGTCCAGGACTATGCAATATTTCTGGCATTAGTTAACATTTTCATTGATGACATGAACTATGGAAGAAAGAATATCCTTATTACTTTTGGAAGTAATACCAAGCTGGAACACTGCAATAGAGGACAAGACCAGTATTTAGCCAGAACCCTGACAAACTGGAGAGGAGATATGAGACAATTAGGATGTGATTCAGTAAGAATAAGCAAAGAGCTCTATATTTAGCCAGGAATGTCCACTACGTAAATGCAAGATATGAAACAACTGGTTGCCTTGTGGTTCTGCAGAGAAGGATCCCAAGGTTGTAGTGGATCATAGTTGGACGTGAAACAGCAACATCACTGCATGCAGTAAGAAAGACAAACCGAATCCCACCAAACTGTATAATAATTCATGTCTTTTGAAGGACATCTGAATAAATTCTTCTGCTCATCTGCTCATTAGCACCACTTTAGCTGGAGCACTGTCTGCAGTTAGGGGACTATATTTTAAGACAGGTGTATACTGGTCTTAAAGAGAAGATCAGTGAGCATAGGTGGAGGTTAGAAAATATAGTGGATGAGGAAAGATGTGAATATTGTGGTTAATCGGTCTAGAGAAGGGAAGATTGATCTGGGATATGATAACAGAGTTCAAATACTAAAAAAGCTATTGCACAATGAAAGGGAAAAGGGAATATATTAGCAGTGGAACAACATTATCGTGTAAAAAATAATTGCCTTACAATACAGCAAAAGAGACCTAGGCTAGACATTTGGAAAAACTTTCTAAGAATAGTGAAATACCAAGACAGATTGCCTAAAAAGGTTGTGTAATACTTGTCTACATTGTTACAGGCTTTTAAAAATTGTTTAGACAGGTATCATCCAGGAATATTTTAACTAAGCACTTAAAAATGGAATGTACATGTATATAAAAATGTACACAATGAAATAAAGTTGCATTGGTGGTACTGAAGCCACCAAGATTCCAGAAACTGGTATCAGCTACTCAGTCAGTCCAATCTATTGTGGTGTAAGAAACTCTTTTGATGTTTAACAGAGACTTGGAGTATGACTGAGTATCCTTGCGGTTCAAGCAGCAATATGTGCTGTGTGCCAGACAACACATATCCTGCCTATTGCCCTGCTACAGTTAGTGAACTCTTTTATGACTGTGGGGATAGTGTTGAGGATAGACAGATGTTTTGGACCCATTCCTGGTCATCTCATTTCCACAAGATGACGTAATCCTGCCTGGAATACTTCTCTCTCTTTGACACAAATTTGCAATCACTATCTGGGTGGGAAGGTGAAATGTTGCTGTTAGATATCCTGGCCTTTTCTTAGTATATTTATAGAATCTTAAAATCATTAAGGTTGGAAAAGTTCTCTAGGTCCATTGAGTCCAACAATTAACCTAACACTGCCAGGTCCACCACTGAACCATGTCCCTAAGCACCACATTGACACACTTTTTTAACACTTCCCGTTATGGTGATTCCAACACTTCTCTGGGCAGCCTGTTTCAATGCTTGGCAAACTTTTCACTGGAGAAATTTTCATCCACTCTAAATGTCCCTTTGTGCAGCCTGAATCTGTTTCCTCAAAAACGGCTTGATTGCCTGCTTCCATTGAGTAGAAGTGATCTGAGAAGTGACTGTCCTAGTTTTGCTGGTGAGTGCCAAGTAAGGGGCAGAGCCTCCATCCGTGTGGTAGTGGTTATAGGTTGCTATTCTACACCACTAGAATCATCACTGGTGGCATGGCTTTGGGGTGAAGAAAAGGTGAACTCACCCTGGAAGAGGTGCCATTTTGTTCCGTTTCTCTCTTGGGGACCTTGCTGGGACCAGTGGTCTGAACCTCTCCCACCACTGCCCATCCCTTCCTGTCCTCAGGAATAATGCAACTCCAGCAGCAAACACAGTCAAGGCCAGTGGTGTGCGTGTATGCTGCAGTGCTGTGGTGGGAAGAAACTGCAGGGAATGGAGTGGTGGAGGTGAGCCAAGCCAAGTCCTGCCAACCACAGCCGAGCCCAGTGGGTCTGGAAATCAGGCAATGCTACTCAGACAATTACAGGTTTTTTGAGTGTTTGTCCATCACTCTTCTTCTTTGTCTTGGGCTTGAGGGCAAGGAAGCTGGGGACAGCAGCCACCATTTTGTCTTTGTCTTGGTGGCCATACAGAACTGAGCTGAGGTGGTGAACACCTTTTTTGTGTAAACCACCTTCTCTTTTGTATATTTTTGTTATTAATATTGTTGCTGTTACTGTCTGTTTCTCATTCCATCGCTGTTTGTTTTCAGTAAATTATTTTCTCAACCCATAGTCTCTGCCTCTCTGAAGGGGATCTGGGGGAAGGAGGAGCAGCTTATTTGGAGTTTAATTCTCAGCCATTTTTTCAAACCACTGCAGAGGCACAAGGTCCAAGGCTATGCTCTTCACATGAGCCACCCACAGCAAGTCTCTTCAGATTACATAGAACAGGAGATCAGGGTTGCTGCTGAATTTGGTTGAATTTGAATTGTAGTTATACTGTCACCTAAACTGAAACAAAGAGCTTTACAGAGGAGGAAAACCATCTGGAATAGTTACTAAGTGGCTTTGAGATCTTCTGGGGAGATTGAATGGATGCAGGCATCCTACCTCCAATATTCCCTAGATTCCCAATTATTAATGTCAGCTAATATGTTCAGTGTTGGGACTCCATGGCAGTGTACAAGTAGACTTAGTTTTGCTCTTACATGCATTGCAGAGAAAGGATCTAAAAATCTCAACATTGCTGAAAATTAAATTTTTCAGGGAACTCTGTATGGGCTGCTTACAGATTATAGCACAGCATATAGCACAAACAACTGAGTTCTTAAAATTAGAATAGGAAAAAAACATTGAAACCTGAAGTCTTTTCCTTTTTATCTTACAAAATACCAGAAAACTAGAACTGCAAAAATTTATTTTAGATGAGAAACCATCCTTCTAAAAAGAGACAGGGGAATACAAAGAATGAATATCTGAAGAATGAGAAGGAGAGATGTAAATGTCAAAGAATTTGAATTAAAGGTGAATTTATAGCGTAATTAATAAGGAATGTGATGGCATAATGATGATTGAGCAAAAGATAGTAAAGTGAATCTTAAACTTAAATTTGGAATAAGGGAAAACCTCAGTCATTTACAGTGAAATGTAAGTGAATAGGAAGAAATGCACCATCAGTTGCTTATCTATGGTTTTGGGATTTAGGGAGAGGAATTCAACAGATGATAATTCTGATGTGAAATATTTCAACGATGGCTCTGAAGCTCAATTTGCTAAGATTAAAAGTTCTCAAATCACTAGGGTCCTGCAGACTAATCATATAACTTCACAGATAGTTTTAACTACCACAGAATTGCTGCTCAGGTAATTTTTTTCCTCTAGAGAAAAATTTAAAAGGAATATTTTAAGGTATGATCTATCTAAACTTGGATAAAAGTGTAAGACTAAAATTCAGAAATTTATACAAATTCACTCCAGCATTGCTTATTGACTTGTAAAAACCAATATTTTCCTTCTGCTTTCAAATGCTTTGTTTACCTTGCTGTTTAGTTATTCTGTTCTTTGTTGTCTACTATCTGCTGCAATTCCCCTCCCTGTTACAATTCACTATATTCACACAGCTCATGAGATCACTGGTTTCTTCTCAGCATTTCCCTGCTCAAACCTTGTTACTCAAATACAAAATAATATTGCAGAGTTAATAATGAATATTGCCATGTATGTCAAATGACTTTGAGACTGATGCAAGGCTTCTAATTTTTAATGGGCTGTTGGTCATTTCTCAAATGACGATATGCTCTCACACAATTAATATAAAAAGCCACCCACTATCATAGTGTAAACAGTATTTTATCACTATTTTTTGGCAAAGCTTTTCTTACAAAACAGTGCTCATTCTGACCATCTGTCTTTATTTAAGTGAAACCAAGCAGTTTCTTCTTCTTTAGATTCCAGGCTTCCTAATATTTTTTTTTCATGGCATCAGAAATAGAGCCTATTTTTTCATTAAGATTTGTAATTATTTTCTGATTTTAAGCCTTTTTTATGCTTTCATAGAAATTTTTGCAAAAATTAATATCAAGAAAAGCTCCAAAGCTTCTTAAATTTAATTTATGTGTAAAAGACCAGGTAATTTGACACAAACGCGGTACTCTTTGGCAAGGTTTTGGTAGAACTTAACAAAAACTAGAAGAGACCAGTATTTCATTAATAGTGACAAAAAAGGTGACACCAATACAAATGATATCAGTGAGTCACATATGAGATTTCAGATGATCAGTGAATAGTAAATTAGGCTACAGAAGGAGAAGAAAGTTTGCTAAGGAAAAAACTTCTCACCGGAAAGAATAGAAGCAGTGATCAATGTAAATTTTGTGCAGCATACTTCAGTCAGGCACCTGGGAGGCTTCTGTATGCACAGCTGGACATTGATCCAACTTTCTCAAGATCCTGTAGTCCTCAGCTTTAGGATTAGCACTCTCTGATCAATATCTGATGCTGCACAGTGAGACAAAAATTTTTAATCAAAATTCTCCTCATTTATAAGTCATCTTATGCAATTGCTACTAGCTCTCTGAGCTTAATTTATTAATAAGTATTATTGGGCTCTAAAGTCATGAATGCTATATTGTAGAGCTAGCTAGGTTGTCCTAGCCAGCTATCCCAACTCTGCCTTCCCTGATGCAGACAGAAAACAAACTACGTATTTTAAAACATTATGCTTATTTTTCCTCAAAAATTCCAATGAAATGTCCATTTGCTAAAACCTTTGGACAACTCTTTCAGTGTTTAATCCACATCTGCTATCCGGCTGCCTTAAGCACAACTGACAAAGTATCTTTTACAGTTCTAGGTTATTTTTATGCCACTCTTGAAATCCCTGACAAAATCTGTGTCAAAATGCCCTGATAGCAATGCCTAGTATGGGGATGGGGGGGGGAGTGGGGTGTAACAGTATCTATGATGGGACACCCAAACTGACAGGAAATGTGCACTAAACTGATTATGTTAAAGAGCAGGATGAAAATAAGCCAGTGAGAGAGTATTCAGTGAATTCTAGTGACTTTGAAAAGAAATGAAGGCATCATGAACCAATGCCACAGGAATACTAAAGCCTGGAAGGGGGTGTTGGCAGAGGCTTTGGAGTGGGAGGAGGAGCAGTGATGGTTAGCATAGCCAAGTGTTGTCCCACAGAATCCCCAGTCCTGCCTGTGGCCTGTTGGGCAGAGACAGACTTCACCCAGCCAAGGACTCGCAGCACAGAGGTGGTGACATGGGGGAGCCCCTCCCTGGGGTGTATGTGGGGCACCTGCCCGCAGTGCTGCCTCAGTGGGTGCTGCCAGCAGCGAGGGTTTCGGCACAGCTGCAGCATGGACACCTCTGCACGAGGCTCTGCGGTTTGTGCTGATACATAGTTCACTGATGACTGGTTATTTATGTATGATTAGCAAATCCACAAACTGCTCCCATCCTGATCCATTTACAGGAGGTGAACTGAGCACTTCCCATGCAGCAGTCCCATACATCTGACTTTACATCATTGTTTCCTGCTCTGAAATCAATGCACCCCACTCCATAGCTCACATGGTATGTTCCCAGAGGTAATACTTTTTTTTAGTTTTATTGAACACATCTGGTTGCATTCTAACAATTTCAGAAAATGATCCAGAATGCTTTATGTCAGTTCCTTGTTCTCAGTACTTACTGTCATGAAGTTTTTTTCTAAATTTTTATTTTTACCAGAAAGATTTTATAAGCTAAAAATACTTGCTAGCACTGGTCCAAGAACTTTTCACATTATTAATCCTTTCTCTTTTACATACTAGCTTTCAAAATAGTATGTTGAGCTCTGTCAACAAGACAATTTTCAAGTAATTTAATTTTTATCCTGCTGTTAGTGTATAATGCAATACTGAAAATGTCATAAAGTAATAAGTCAAGCACTGACTGAAAGCCATCAGAATGTGCTGTCTTTCAAATATACTATATCAGTCCTTTTGGAGACCGGATTTGTATTGTTTTTAATAAAGACCACAGATTTATTTCTGATAAGACCTACTTTGTCTTTGGACAAAGTTGGCTTATTTAAATTCCAGGATTTATCTTTATTTGCATGTATCCATGAATCTATTTGAATTTCTTTATTTTAGCCCTTCTACAAGTTAGGCTAACTGATTTGCAATTCACAGGATTATTCATTTTATTCTATTTAAATACTGAAACTACATCTGTAGTTATCTAATCACTTGGAATTTCTTCAGTTTCCCATATATGGTTTTGAAAGTTCCCAGCTGGTTTTCTTGAGGCTCTTGGGTGTCAGATATCTGGGCCTGTTGATTTGCAAATATATAATCTCAACAGATGCTCCTTTACATCTTTCCTTGCTACACATGGCAAACTTGCTGTTACAGCAGCAAAAGCATCTGGGATACATACAACCTCATGCTTCTTTCCACATACAGTGTACAAATGTCTGTAAGACATTTTTTCATTGTGCTTTGGTTTTTCTCTTTTTTTTTTTTTTTTTTTTTGGCCAGTGCTATCTATATGGACATGTACCTGTACTCCAGTCCTCTTAATATTAGCTTTCATTCTGTTTCAACAGGCCTGCAAAATCTCCTCTTAACTACACTGGCCTCCTACCCAGAAGAACCCTTTTTCCTGTCCTTTAAATTGTGGTTTATGGGTTACCCCATGGGACATTCACGAACCATTCCTGCCTTTTTTTAAAACACTCCTCATTAAACACATGTGCTTTGTCAGTTCTCTACTGTTGCTTCACAATGGCTAAAAGTGACCACTCCAGGGTTTAGGTATGCTGATAATGGTTAGTGCTGTGTTCTGTTCTCATAACTGAAATCTAACTAAATTGAGAACATTGGCATCTTTTTTAGGTAAGTCATTGCTGCATTTCATCCAGGAGTAATAATGCCCAGGTGTTGAGTTATCTCATGCTATCTGCTCTTGTCTAGTTAACACATCCTGCAAAGACCCCTTTACTTGAAGTCACTCTTGACAACACTGGTTTTCCTGATATTGCATCTCAGCTGTGGTTAAGGAGAAGTTTTCACTGTGTATGGAAGATGAAGACTGCAAAAGAAAGGTACTCTCCATAGTTTCATTAACCAGAACTTCTGTCCACAAACTTTCATTGTACAGTATTAGTATCCTTCTGTGGCTGCAGGAATTTTTTATGTGAATTATTTCTTCCTCTCCCTCACCCTCTCCTGATTGTTCTATTTTTCTAAAGGCAGGTTACAGGATTAGTTGCCATATTTATGCAGAAAGATTCACCTTGACCCTTCGCAGCACTACCTGCTCTGTAGCTCTTCTCACACCCGAGTATCTCCATGCCACTCATCATGGCAACAGCCCAGACTCCCAGTGCTGTTATATGGACATTAAAGAATCATGTCTTCCTTCTGTGCTTAGGCTATTATAAGGTCACAAATCTCGTGTACATATCTTACTGTGTATGTCCTATAAGGACAATGTTATTATTCTTCTCTATTTAGATAGTTGTAAAACCTTTCTGGCTAATCTTTTCTGCAAAGCAAAGAAACATCTCATTTATACAGTGTCCTCTTATGGCAAATGATACCACCCTACCCAAGTTATCACTTTTTCTCTCTACTCACATAAAACAAGTTTTCATTTGTAGTAGATATTGCCTTTTTTCCTCATATTCCTGCCCAGTTTCTTGGCCAGGAGTTAACACAGGTCATTTTCAAATTTGGATGATAACTCTGGTAAATGTTGAATGTATGATTCAAAAAACTTACCACAGATAGCTTCTAAAGTGTCAGGCTTCTACGATCTCACTTTACCTGGGTAAGTAAGTAAAGATACTCTAAAGCAACAAATCTGCTTAAAGTATAGAACTGGCATAAGTCTGTTAGTTCATTCTAGGACATTGTCCAATATAAAGGAAGGACCTCTGCAGCTCAGCAAGTTCAATGGAGGTGTAGGCAAAAAACTCTGCTTTTTATAACTCCTGACTCATTAAACTAATTTTTAGCATGAATAGTGCTTCTCATTGCATGACAAATATGAAGAAAGTTATGGTAAAGGTTTGTCTCTTTACATCCAGGAGTTCGCTGTAATTGTGCACACATGAAGATCATGAAGAACATGAACTAAATCTACATTCAGGTATGTAACCACACATGATATAGTTAGAGGAAATGCAAACTCTTTTTGTTGTTTGTTTTTCCTTTGTTTTTGTTTTTGCTTCCAACTGAAACAAAATTGATTTGGGGTGTGATGGGGAGTGAAAATTTTTTTTAAATCACTTGTCAGAAATATGTTGCTTAGTATCATAATATCCTGAGACTCACATAATGGCCTTAGTATGCCATCTTCACTTTTTCAGAATGGGCAGTTTGACATAATCACAGACACAAACAAAAGTGTATTGATGGTCTGGCTCCATATCACAAAGAGTAATTTAGCTGCAAGGAGTAAATATATGGAGCCCTGTAAAAGGAAGACCTGCTGCATGTGGCATAAATTGTAATTTTTTTTTTTTTTATGAGGCAGATATTGCAGGTGTGTGCAACAGTACATGCATCCTGGTGCAATCCATATTAAAAGAAGTTAAGAGAGAGATGTCAGGTCAATTTCTTTTCTATGACATTTAGAATCTCTTTGTGAAGGATTTTTCTCCCTAGTTACAGATAGTTTTCTGCTGTGTAATGAGCAGCAGAAAGTTATTGATTATTGAAAAGAAAATATTTTACTTAATTTCTGTATAAAATAACTAAGCAAGATTTTTCCCCCTTGGTTTTCCATATTGAACTACAAGTTTTATTCTCAAAAGAACTGAAAATTAACTTCTTGAAAATGAATAAGCAAAGTACTAGTTAGAGAATGAATACAAGATGCTACTTTAACACCTGAATAGTAATTTAAATGGGTCAGAATATAACATTCAAAATAAATAACTGTCTAGCAACAATGCATGAGACATCCCCACTGTGAGGTAATGTGTTTTGAATAGCTTTCCAGTTACTGACAGTGAAGGTGATACTCATATATCACATCTAACACAAACTAGCTCTTTTGGCAGAATAGCTCCCATAATCTAAAGACACAATAGGAGAGAGAGAAGCTATATAGTGGACAAAGGGAAGAGAGAATCCTATGACCTTTAGACAGGAAGACGTTATTTATGTACACTGACAAACGTTGCTTTGCCACTGATGACTAGAAAGGCAAGACAGCTACAGGAATGAATGATAGATACTGGAGCTAATCTTGGACCCGGCAGATCTCTGTGGCTGGCAGCAAATCTGGGGGGAGAGAAACACTACCCACGGTAAAGGTGATTAGTGTTGGCACAGCTTGAATAAACTGAGTATGTGTAAGTCTGTGGGACCAGGTGGAGGGCAGCGTGGTGAACTGGCTGAGGTACTTACAAAGCTGGTCTCCATTGCCGCAGAACAACAGCAAGGAAAGCGTTTTACCACCTTCCAGCACGGCTGAATCATTCTAGGAGAAGGAGAAATCAGGGATGTAGACCAGTCAGCTTAGCCCTGTAACAAGTTGTAGACAAAGTCCTCCAGGAAGCCATGTCCAGGCATTGAAATCCCAACAGAACAGGTGGCTTAATCTTGAGGAACTTTGTTTTCAGATCCATATATAGATTTAAAAATGTATCACCTATTCCTTCTTTAGTTCCATGCCCTATTTATCTTTTCATTGCCTGGCTTGTGGTAAACAAATAGGCACGTTATGTTGGAGTATGTCTATTTGTCTACAGGGTAAACCTCACAGAAGTGTAGTGGATGATTCAACTTTTGTCTCATCTTCTCTCCACGTATTCCCAACAGCAGACCCTCATCTTATGCTGGCTGAGTTAAACTATTCTATATTGATCATAGTCATCTTGAACTTTCCTGTTACTGATGAAGAAACACTGAAGTTGAAGGTTCAGTTTAGAAGAATATGTTTACTTAGATACTGTATTTATTATTGGGAAAATTACTCTACTGGCCTGAGGAGAGCATAGAAACTTCCTATCTGGGGAAATGCCAACTGTAAATAAGATGATTTTTCTCTTGGAAAGATTAAATGCACACTATTCCATTCCAACTTGATTTGCTTCATTTATGTTGTCACCTTTGGCAGTTCGGTCCCTTTATAAAATCGGTCTACTCTTTAAACATTTCTATTTGGTAAAAATGTTAGTATGATTAATAGTTGGAATGGCTTCAGACTGCTCATTTAACTGTCATTGTTGATTAATTATTTTTATTTACATTTTTTTTTTATTTGCTGTTGCAGACAACTTCTATTTCATTGATTATATACTTTGGTTTTGGCACACACAAAGTTATAAAGTAGCAAAAATAGCATTTCACTCTAAAAGTTATAGCAGTCTTGTAAAAGATCAGTGAATTTTTTAAAGTATTAGAGCAGAGCTTTAGACAAAATTAAATTATGTTTTTGTTCATGTATGAGTTCAAAACTGGTTTTAGCTTCATCTATACCAGGTCATATTCTTCTGTGGGTTGCCTTCTTGCACTCTCTTGACTACACTTAAAACTTGACTTTGTGTGGTCGATCATTGTCTTTGCTGAGAAGTCATTTCTTATTTCCTGAGACACTGCGGTACTGGAGATCAGCTTAGATATTTGAACTGACAAATCCTTGGCTTAACATTTGTTTAAGCAAAGGACCTGAAACTATGATTAGCTATAAGCACCATTGCTTTTCATGGAACTGATCATATGCTTTTAAGCAGCATGTCCTTCTGCACTTCTCTCAAGTTTGTAACCAAGAAGGGAGGGCTGTGCTTGGCTCAGGAGGGAATCTGTGCTTTTCCCTTCCCTTAGGTGCTCTGAGATGCCCACATGCCAGGAGTGCTCAGGCATTTGGAGGGAACCTTGGAGAGGAAAGAAAACAGGTAATGCTGATTTGCAGTCAGTGATGAACACTTCAATAGCAATTTGTTATGCACTTTTGTAAAGTCAGTTTTTGATTTTGTTTGGTAAATTTGGCAAAGATTTATAGCAGTGCACAGAAACTACCTGTAGAAACTTCAATAAGTGTGTGGGACCAGTGTGCTTGATTTACTAGCAAGCGGTGCTGTACAGCTACTTCACAACCCCTTTGCAGCCATTATCGTCTCCTAAACAACTTCTGTTACCACCCCGTAGTGGACATCAGCACTGCTGCTAGAAGGCAGACTGCAATTTATAAGCATGCAAAGTTTCTAATGCAAAATTCAGCTGAACTTTGTATCCCTCGTGGATCAACTCTTTCTTGAGAAAAGATTACCACCATTACATCAGCGTGGAAGCAGTGTAATCATATGTCTGAAACTGCAAACTACAACTCGGAAGTTATTTTTAGTCTTGAAAAGGACTGTTGTACCTATTCTGACAATAACATCTGTATAATCCCTTCAAATTCCTTGGAATGAAATCCCCAACATACACTTTTCACCTGAAGGTCTCTTCCTGTCCTTGCCTTGACTTATCTTTGCCTTGTCTTGTCTTGTCTTCCTGTTTCTTGTTAACTAATTCCCCTTCTAATGAAGACATATCTGGATTTAGCGAACAGAAGAAGCTAACACAGTCTTTTGAACACCATCACTGGGCTCAGTCTTCTGCATGTTCTGTCCTTTTTCTTGCCCTCTGTCTCTTGTCTATTCAGCAGTTATAGCTTCTTGGAGAAGGAGCTGTATTTGTACTGAACAAAGCTATTTTTCAGTGAGCTCCTGTGGCTTACTGTAAGACCTATAATACCAGATAGTTTAATGTGGCAACAGTTCAGTAAGCACAAGGAAAAAAAAGGCATTTAGGTCACATTCCTAGTTTCTGAGAAAATACGGAGGGGCAGAAGAAGGAAAAGAAATAGACTTATGTCTGGAAAAAGCTAACATACATAGCTTAGTCCCTTAGCATGAAAAAAGAACTGTGTCACAGACATAGCTGAGGTTAAGAATAGACATGTTACATCATCTTTTGCACAATGCAGTAGTGGGAAAAGGGAGGAAATGAGGACTTAGGAGAGGAATAAATAAATTACAGCCAGATTTTATAGAAAAAGGCTAGACTGAACGCTCCTTAGGAAAAATCTAGATTGTGGTCTGTGTTAGAAACAGGTAAGGAAAGAATGGAAAGAACTGCTCTAACACAAAGAATAGTTGGGGTTACTGATGACATAGAAGAAATGGTCAGAATCTGAGAACATTCAGGAGCTTTTTTTCTTTTCCTTTTGTTAAGAGATCCTGTAATTGCTTCTGGCATGTTAGTGATTGTGGCAAGCTGTGCAGCAACCTTTAAAACACCAGAGTCTCCCTAAGCCCAATGGGGAAAATGTATACAAAACTCTGAACAGTTTCTTTCCCACATCAGACTTTATCCAAGACTACAGTCAAGCTTGTTAAGTGGAAGTTCTCTTGAAAGTGAGTTCTACCTTCAGGACTGTACCTCTGGCATCTTGTCTATAGCATGTGGAAAAATAAGGGAGTTAAATTAGACCTGTGAAAACATAGAACCTCTATAGGATGGGAGTTGCTCTCGTCCGTGAAGACATCCCATCTTTGGAGAAAACTGTCACTTAGACAGAAGTCATTTAGATGGAAGGACAGTTGCCAGTTGGGGTGGGCAGAGGGGCTCCTAATAAACGTAGTCCGCAGGCCAGCTGAATGCTGGACTTATTTGCAGGGACAAAACAACTGGTTCAGAAACTCTCTTTTTTTCTTGCTATTTATTTATGGATTTCACCATAAATAATAGAGAAAGGGATACTTAACCTGTTAAACCATAATGTAAGGAGCTGAGCTGGATGGTCTTTCACCTTCTAAATCTTCAGGTAGCGCTTTGTAGAAAGACCTGTTCTGTGCTTCCATTTCTAGCCAGGAGCAGAGAAATGGAGGGAAGGAGAAAAATGGTGTGCTTGGTGTTTCTTAGTTCATCTAGGAAAAAAAACCAATATTCCAGCTCTGAAAACAAAGACTGAGAGTCTGAAAGCAATTTAAACACCGTGGGCAAATGTTTGGAAAAATAAACAATGTGCATATGGTTACTGGGGAAAATTGATGGATACTAACTGATTAAGTTTGAAACAGGTGTCAGACAAAAAGAGTGTAAAAGTTGTAGCTTAGGGTTAAAGGCAAACTGGGGATGGTACAATATGTCCACTGAAACAACCATTAGTTTAGTTCTGGAGCACTGCATTAATATGTGGGACAGGATGGAGCCTACTTCTAGGACGCATTCCTTCTGCTCTGCTCACTAGGAATCTGGAAACATATTCTGGAACATCCTGGGATTTAATAGCTCTTATTACTCTGTGCTTTTAGAAATTAAAATTATTTCTGAATATTTATTTAAAACCCTTAAGCATGCTGATACAGATTTAGTTCAAAAAAGCAAGCAGATTCAGGAAAGGTATGTGCCATGTAAAGGACCATAGCTCCTAATTCCAGTCTCGTTTGGAGGCCATGTCTAGGACAGTGTGTGTCCCAGTAAACAGACCAAAGAGGTGTTTTTAATCAGTTTGCATTCACAGCCACATGTAAATCCAAAGGTAAGCCATTGACAATATAACATGTGCTTACGTTGTAAAAGGATCCATGTTGTTTCTACCCTTCTTTAAGGAATCAGCCCTTGGATTATAACAGGCATCACAAATGTGTAGGATCTAATGAGACCTGAAAGGGACGCTGTGAATCAGAAAACCTTTTTGCCTAAACCACAACAACTTTTTTCAGGGCAACACTGTCCATGTGCTGACCTCCAGAAAACTAGGTAAAAGATTCCTTCCATTGCTTTCCTCTTCACAGTGGTTTCTTGACCCTGCTTCCTCTCAAAAACTTACTGCTGCAAAGATTTTAGGAGACTTTGGGCAAGTTGTTGTTAATGGGGACTAGACAGAAGACCCTGCATATATATATGACAGGAATAAATTAAGGATGATTGAGTAAAATTGACTTTGGTATTTTAAGAATTTCGATGTTCAAATTTCCAACTCTAATACTTTCTTTTGAACAGTGCTTTTCTTGCTGTATAAAATTAAGTGAAAAAATATAGTGTGGTTTTATGCAAAGCTAAAATAAAAAAACCTGCCTTCAAATCATTGCACAATCAATGAGACACAAAGTTACAGGAACAGAACGGAAATTTGTGCACTTGGATCAATTTTTACAGACTAGAGTAATTAATATTTAGGTTGGGGGTTTTTTTGGTTTGCTTTTTAATTTTTTTTTTTGTCAAATAAGAGGAAATAGTTTTGTAAGTATGCTTCCTGTAACAATTTCAGATGATCATTTCTTGATTCCAGATAGGTTTCTTTTTCACAGTCCTCCAAAGTAAACCAGTTAAAGAAGCCTCCAGAACTAAAGAGGATTAAGCTGTCAGAAACATAAGTCTAAATATAGGTAAAACCTGCTTTAGTTGCTGTTTTAATATGAAAAGTTGCTGGCTCAAACTACTAAGAAAGTAAAAATAAATTTGAAACAGACACCTCAAAGTCACACACTTTACAGGAGTCCTGCCCAGAATGACCTAACCAAGTCAAGGTCACTGTGGCTGAACTTTGAGACCGTTTGGGAGTAAGTGTCTGTTCCAAAGAGAATGGGAATATTCATAGAATCAGAATTGTTTGGTTTGGAAGGGACCTTAAGGATCATCTAGTTCTAACCTGCCATGGGCAGGAACACCTTCCACTAGACCACATTGCTCAAAGTCTTCATTGTTTCCATTATTACCATGGTTTTACAGAGTTTAAAGACCTTCTGCAGTATTAAATGTCATTTCCCAACCAAATTCATTGTGGTGTCATAATTGCAGTAAATCCCCTCAAAAAGAATTCTCTTAGTTTTCACTTTGCGTTTGGCAAATGCAATAAAAGAGAGAGCATCATTTGGCGTGTAGTCACCAGGCAGTCCCACAGAAAGCTGTCTTGCCAGCAGAGCAGCTCAGAGCAGCTCAGAGCTCCTCAGCACTGGAAACAAAATTTAAATTCTACCATCATGTTTCGGCTGAGACCCTCCTGCTTAGCAGATAGTGAAGAAGGGTAAAGGATAGTCAAGTGTGAAGGGAGACATAACTGTTGCTATTCCAAGACTGCTATATACACGCCAGTTTGCCTAAGCTACATGTTTGATAAACTAGTTCATAACATGCTTGTTGTTATTGCATCAGACTGTAAGTCACACGTAAGTCAACTAGTTTAACCTTATTTCATTTACGAGTTACTTTATGTCTGTGGTGGCTGAGGCAGATTTGCTGAGCTTTTGTCTTTTTAACCTTTCCCATCTCCTGCTCACCTACCTCCATTTTCTGAAGCTCCGTTACATCACACTTCCATGTTAGCCGTTTTGCACCAGGCAGTGCTGATTTGTTATCACCTCAGTGTGAAAGGTATTCCGATTCTGTGAAACATCATTTAAAATGCTATTTGTTAGAGATAAAACAATCAAGAAATCTTACTTCCCTGTAGATGCTGGGAGCCCAACTTGTAAAACACTGAACAAACCCCCAGTGAACTAATGCTCTTTAACTATTTGCACATTTACTTTCATTTCAGAACACAAGTTCTCTTCCTAAACATCATTTGGAGACAGAGTATTGCCCAGTGCACTGATGTCTCTGTTAAACTGAGGATCTTTGTCACCATGTCACTTGTGTGTATTTGATTAGAGAATTGTCCTGCTTTAATACAAGCAGAGAAAACTGTTTCTAGAATACCCTGTGGAAAATTATTGAGGTTCCTCAGGTTGAGAAGAAGCTAATATGTCTTATTTTAAGTGCTTTATTTAGCTTAATAATTGAGCAGAAAGCAAGTGTTGGCTGTGATCAGAACTAACTTTTCAGGCTTCCTAGAGCTCTGTTAGAGAGATACCTAAACTTAGACTGCAGAGACACCCACTCATTTATTCCATAAAACAAAACTTTCCCGAAGATGAGCAAGGCAAGAGGTTTAACCTGGGAGACAGTCTGCTGACCCAGATTAAAAATATTAGCTGGTCTGAGAGGCAAGAAGTACTGTAAAATAGACATCAGGATTCCTTTTTAGGGAATAGGTGAGTATTTACTGCCTAAATGAAAGAAGTGCTGGCTTTGACCTTTATTTATTAAAAAACGTAGTTGCAGAACTATGTCTTCAGTGTTACTGAAGATTAAAATTCTGTTGCACACAGACCTAATGTTCTCTTTCTACAAACTATACTCCCTTTCCAAAGTTTGTCATTGGTGTTCTTGGAGTACTTCTATTTTAAATATTCTGGTTTGCCCACTAGTAGTGGCTTCCAAAACATAAACCAGAGGAAAAAAGTCAATAAACAATGCATAATAAAAATTATAACTGATGGATCTGTACTATTCTGAAAGAATAGATGCCGTCCTTGCATGTGCATAAGCCCTTCTCCTAGAAGATCTGAATTCCAGAGGCACCTCTGTTGCTTATTTACTTGGTGAAATTTCTTGTTTTCTTCTGTGCTTTGACTATTTCTTCTTGTCCACATCTCAACTTGTTTGTTGAACACAGCAAATGAAAATAGCACAATCAATTAGTCATCGTTTCTTCCTTCTCATCACTGGAATGTCTTGTTATTAAAATAATATACCAAGCCATGTTTTGCCTTCTGTTATTTGCATATTTTTTTCACATTCCTTTGTCTTTTAAAGAAAATATGTTGATTTTCTGATGGGAATGCCATGCACAGACTGCTGCTGTGGTTTAGAGCTTAAGAGAAAACAGATTCAAAGGAGGTTAGACAAATATTTTCAGATCACCATGTAAATTTCTCAGGTCATTGCTAAAAGAAGTTTGTTCTATTACTTGAAGTCAATTTTCTTACTTCAGTAATTCTTTTCTTAATGAGTCTAAGAAAGAACAGACAGATGAGTTTGCCCTTCATGTAAGACTGAATAAATCTTGAATCATTCTGAAAATGAGTAGGTACTTATGAAATAGGATATATTTCATGGTCAGTGCTACTGAAATGTCAAGTTTCATTTTGTATTCTGCTTGAACAGAAAAAAAAATTCTCTTCTAAAATGATCTTGTAAGATAGATCTGTGGGATTTTTATGGTATCCAATTTAAAGCAATCCCATCCTCTGCATTGGCAATAACCTATTGATGTTTTAAGCTGGAAAAAGAGGTTTCTTGGCAGCCTTCTTGAATATTGTGTGTTTTATTAGTAGAGAGTATCTTCAGTCTTCTCTGGTTTCACATGGAACAGGGAGTTGTTTATTTAGGTATACATATCTATCTGACACGGGGGTATCTTTGTGGTGGTACTGGCTGCATTTGGAAAAAAAATAAAATACAAACCTGCCTTTCACCACATTTTTGTTGATTGTGAAAACCATGTTGTTTCTTAATGCCAGCCTTAACAGGAAAGACACGTGCAGAAAACAGAGACTTTAGGAAGTGGACCAATTATCCCCCATCAGTCTATGGGTCTTGTTGAAAAGTGTGGTTGAAAGTGGTGCGATGTTCCACTGTCTACTCCTGATAATATGTCTCCGCAACTGCTCTGCTCTTTTGATATGACTGTTTCCAGGAAAATGTTTTGAATCCCATATGATTTCTGTATTTTCTTTTAAGATATAACACAATCAAGAGAGAGCATCTCTTGGGAGCACATGCCATATTTTCTGATGCTTCATCCAATGTTGAAATTTTCTTTTTGTTTTACAGCTTGTGAGCTAGAAATATTTTCTGTCAGAGTGAATAGGAAATGTTTTTGTCACCACATTTCTCCAATTGAAATTTTATGGTTCTGAGGACTAGGAACATTTGCTGTTTGCAAATTGGGGTGCTCCTCCTTCAACACCTATTACATATCTCATGCCGAGAAACACTGATCACCAATATACCAGAAGAGAGGAAGAAACAAGTATGAGAAGGAATTTCAAAGTTTTATCAGCCTCTGACTGGCGATATTTATTGTTTATATAATTTTGAAGGTAAAAAGATAAAATGAAACTCAAAGTTTATTCTGTTAAAAGTTATGCCTTTTGTTTTTATATGGGGATAGTTATTAGTGTTGTACATATAAGAAAAAAATCCTATGGTTTTGCTTACAAAAGCTGTCAATGGGAGGACTGTGAGAAACTAAGTATTTTCTTTGCAGTACATATTTCACACTGATATTGCTGATGTGAAACACAAACATTTACATTATGAATCACACAAAGTATAACTGTAATATATTAGGAAAATGAAAGCCTTCCACAGAAAGCGTGCTTTATTTAAAAAGTGACAGTATCACAAGTTTACCTGTTACATGTAGCTTGCTTTTTTTCCTGAATGACAAAAACCAATGTTTAATACTTACTCATGTAAGTACTGGGAAATTTTACTGGGTTCCTTTATAATGTTTACTGCACCAAAAAACCTACTAAGCTCCCAAAGGGCCACATTCTACTTGTGGAGCTCATTTGGAACCAAGTGTCACAAAATCCTGAGAAAAGACATAATTTGAAAATAATTGGTACATAGAGCCTACTGACATGGTACATCCTGCTGGATGTTTGCCCTGGTTTAATGAAACAGAAGTCAGGAACACCTTTGTTTTGGAGATAGTAGGTGTGACTGCTCAGAGATATTTTTTAATGTGACAGGATGTGTAATGAGAATGAGATAGGGCATACACTGGAAAGGCAAGAGTGTAATAAAATCATATTTCTCTGAGCCTGGCTATACTTAGCCAAAAACATTGGAAAAGGGATGGGTATTTCATCTCAGCTGGTGCTAGGCTTTGTCTCAGCCAAGAGATTCTGTAATCTCAGGTATTTACAAATTTCATTTGAATAAAAATCCAATAAACAGAAATAATACTTTCAAAAATTTAAAAGGATAAGCACAAGCAGACAAGAAAGCCATTTGACCCTGCTAGAGAAATGAAGGAACTTGGTCAGAGCAAGCAGCAAAATAATGCAAAGCCCGATTTCAGAACACAACCACCCCCAAAGAGAAGCACTGTGGAAATTCAGGAGCACAAAAACTTTGCAGATATTTGATTAACATAAGGCATAAAGAAACTCAGGTTAAGTCCGTGGCAGCAATGTTTTGTTTACTTGAAGGGCTATATTTGCCATAAAGACAAGAAAAATCTTATGTGGACTAAGGTGTGGGAAATATCAGAGGCAAAGCAGTAGAAATAGCTCTATCGGATCACTCTCAGCAGGATCTGCTTTCCAGCATCTTTTATGTGGTATAAGCAGACTTCTGGTGAGAGCGGAGCTTTGGGGTAAAAACACTATTAACAAAATCTGTACAACAGATCTTGTGAAAGCATTATCCCATTCAATATTGTGTTGGTTTGAAAACAAACCAGTGGGAGATCACAAGTCAGGATTTAAATTAATGGGAAAATAAAATTAGAAACAAATGAAATAATATAAGGAGAAGCACTGACAAAGTCAGATACAACCTGACACCCTGTTAGAGTGGTGGTAGCAGTCCAGATGAAGTAGCTCAGTTGGAGTGATGATCCTACAGAAGGTCTCCAGCTGAAGGTCCAGTGGTAGCTTTGTCCTCTGGTAATCCAGTAGACAGGGCTAAGTTAGGCAGTTCTGAGGGCAGGTTATATCCAGGTGGGAATGCTTGGCTCCTCCCTCCTGGGTGGAGCCTCTCACAATAGGATGAGGTAAGTCCATGAGTCATGTGGGGGTTTCTTGATGGCCCATTGTCTGTTATCAGGGGTGGGTCATTAGCAGGTGATAACAGCTAATGGCCTACAGCTGGTGGTAATAGAATACTTAAATACATCTGTATTTTAACCTAGGACAAATATCTTTTTAGATTAATCACTCCTGTAGTGTTAAAAAGTAACTATATAGATATGTCAGAAGTCTAGGGTGATTCTGAAGAGAAAAAAGTTGGGCTTAGACAAGCAAGAAGTGTGGTAAATACTACATGTGACAAAGATAATAACATTATTTTTTCCTCCTAAATGCTTATAACCATGTATTTTTTTATTGGTACATTGTTGTATTCCTCAAAAACTAGCCTGAGTTTCCCCAACATTGGGCTGTAAATAAGACAAAGTCTGTTACCTCAAGTGTTGCCTCTCATGCAGGTGATATCAGAAGACACAGATTGATATTTGGGCCAGAAACTTTCAAGACTGACAAAAGATCAGGAAATCTCTCTTAGAATGAGCTTTATTGTGTCTTGTGGTTTAACCCCAGCTATAAACTATTACATCAATGGCTGAGTCTTAAATAAATGCTATCTTTAATGGGAAAAAACATCTGAATGTAAAAAATACTGGTGTTTCCATGAGATTCTCCCTCTGTAGAAGAACGTAAGCTAAAGAAGAGAACTTCTTGCATTCCTAAAGGATTACATGAGATCTTGCTAATTCAAGAGAGCTTGGAAGACTGCCTGTTTAAAAGGACAGAACGGATTTTTTGTCAGAGGCAACTCTTCCTGTTCTTTACCTGACCATTTGTATTTATTTTGTCCTGTTATGTGTTCTTCATTAATGTGTGTTTTGATGCAGGTTTTATCATAAGGACCTTTTCAAAACTATAAGATCTGGTGTTCAGTGACCACAACTGAACTCTTAAGCAGGAGGTAAAAAATTTTGGAAAAAGGAAATAAAATGGATCTTTTCATCATGCTAGCCACAGTATGTTTCCAATAGCCTTTTTCAGTTCCTGCACTCTTCTCTTTGCCATCCTAGCAACTGGAAAAAATATTTTTACTTGCAGTGTCCGTGTTTGTGCTGGAAGGTGACTGGGATGCAGTGATTCAGAGCCAAAAAAGCCTTCTTACTGAGCAAAAACTTTAAAGTAAAGTCACAATGTAATGTAAATTTTTATATAAATCTGCATTTTGCAGAAGTAGAGGCATCTCCTAAACCCTAGGAACTCCAGATTATGCTCTTTTTTTTTTAAGGCCAGCTGAAATAAGCGATGCTTATTTTATTCCTCTTATTGTACATTCACTATATTCCTGTGGCTGCTGCAGTAAGAATAAAAGCTGAGAAAGCACAAGCAGAATGGTGGCCTTAGTCCACAACTTCATCAGCTTTTGGAAGAGATTAGATGGTCTAACTCTCTGCGATAATGTGGGACCGGGAATCTCTCCAATGTCGCGTTCTTTAAACACCATAAAGAGGACACTGGTGTTAATATAACGACTAATTCCATTATTTCAGTACTCATGAAAAATTAGTACCTCATCTTTAGTTTTCACCAATTCCTTCTTCAGACTTTGCTTGCAGAAGGCTTCCTATAAGCAAACTTCATATAAAATTGGGCAAATGATTAATTATGCATGCAGTTAAAATAACATAGAACAGTTTTTATTTGAAAAAGTTGGGCAAAGAATAAAATACAAAGCTTGAAAATAATAAATCTCATTACCTCATTAAATGTGTTAATGAGTGATTCCAAATTGTGTTACATATCAAAATTAGGACTATATGCAAGAGAGCATAAAAAAATAGACCATAAGACATTTTTTTGAAAACACAAATAATGTGGAAAACAGTATGTGTAACTTTGAACTTCACTGTTGTTTTTCTGTAAACATAGTCCTTTATGCAGAATAAACAGTTAACATCTGGAAATTTTTGTATCAAATTTTAGTGTGTAACTATGTTAATAAAAAGTCTAATTATTTACCATCGAGTAAATGGTAATGAGTGATGTTGAAATAGATTAGAATGAGGTTAGAGCATGGAGTTTCCCATGTTGTACATTCCTAGTACTCCAATAATATTCATTTCATGCATCCTGGATATGAAGTTGACTCAGATCTGTGGTACAGTCTGGACCTGAGCGATACAGTAAAACACCAAATGATTCTTCTATCTCTTCAATAAGAAATCTGGAGCTGGATATAGTTTCTCAGACTAGCAGAAATAGTGCTAGGCAACTCCTATTCCTAACTAGGTTATCACAAATAGCTTTATCCAAGTATGGAAAATTAACTAAACCTCTTTTTCCTCAGAGACCAAACAGATGGCTGCACAAAACACTCTGATGTGCCAGAAGAGATAACATCTTGTTGGCTGTGTCCTGGGTAAAATGAAACTAAAAATTAAGTGGAAAGAGAAAAAAAATCTACATTTTTTTTTACTAACTTTAGTTTGATTTGTGATCACTATAAAATTATTGTAATAGTTTTTCTTATTTATAGTGTTCTTATGACAGATATAAGTAAAGCTTACCTTTATGGGGTTTTTTGTCATTTTATAGCTGCTATTTCAACTTCAAATAAATTTAGCTTCATGGTTAGGAAGAAAATTTTATGAATTATCTTTGAGATAGTATCAACAGAAAGAGAATTTTTTCTTAGTATTTATATGAAAAAAAAGCCCAAATAATTCTTGATTTGTATTTTAGTTTTTGCTTCTCTGAATCTTCCTCTTAGAGGAGATAGGGATAGGAAAGTTTTGTTTAGGAGTATGCTGTTTCTCTTTGTTGTCAGACATTGATATTAATAAAAATAAACTGTTCAAACTCGAAGTTAAATCATTCTCAGGGGAACTTACCTTCCCAGCAGCACACTAGGGGATGGGAATTCAGAATTTCTTTTCACTGTCTCCGTCCTGTTTAAGTGCAGAGAAGGACATTTTTATTTAGGAACTGGAATCACCATGATCACTGAAGCCAAAAATATTTTTATTCATTAATTCAGTGGGAGAAAGATTGCTCTCTAAAACCACTGCTGTTAGCAGTAAGTAGAAAGATTTTATGATGTGTGTGTTGGTGTTAAGACTGTTACCGAAATAGGTTTTCAGATTCTCTACCTGAAATATAACATGAAGAATTCAGCTTTCTGTGCACCAACAGCTATATTTAATACATGCTTTAAACTCTCAGACTTAAGCAATAATTTTGATTACGACTATATTGATATAAACCAGGCCTGAAATATAACAGCAGGATTCTCTGGGGAGAATGAGTGTTAGAAATGAAAACCCATGTTTAGTGAGGTGTTCCAGCGCAAGTGTGGAGGGCCTTTTGTGACTGAGATCCAACGTGTCACTTTTCACACATGCTTGGATAGGACTGTGCATACCAGGGAGGCATCTGGAAGAAGCAGAATCCAGGCATTTGTTTTAGGCTATCTTGTATGAGAAGCTGGCAATGTTATTGCATAACGGGAGCTGTTGGTAATTCTCTGTTGAAATGCCATGTACCACACATGCTACTGGCTCTGTTCAGTGGTGCAGATGATTTATTTTCTGAATATCATCAAAAGTATTCATTAAGTCATGTGCAGTTTTCCTTTAAGGCAGTAAAAAGTGTCTTTGACTTATGGCTGTATGTAAAATAGACAGACAAACACAGCCCATTAAACCAAACACAAACAACTGTTTTGACAAATAAATAGTGAATTTTTGCAGAATAACTAGCAAATTATAGTTTTAATTCTTCCTAAGGGATGTGAGTGTGAGCTCCTGATACCACTAAGCAGATACGATAAAGTGCGGGATGATTTATCAATGTCATCTGATAAACAACATCCAGTTAATTCAGACAGTAGTTCTCACTGATGGAAGATTATGAATAGTGTGGTAGGTTTTTAGAGTTATCACAAGGAAATATGAATTGATCAAACCATAAAGCTTGTTCATTTTGTAACCTGAACTAGTCTTTCCATCATGAGATGGAAAAACTGTGTAAAACTGAAGGTGTTCAGTTTTCCTTCTAAATAAATCTAATACAGACTTTCAAAATGTTAAAAAAAAAGTTGTGAAGAAGTATAATTCAATTTTTAGTTTCAAGGCAGTTTTGACTGGCTTGACTGAAAAAAAAGATTTCTGTAAAGGTAACATGACTTCCTAGTTTTTACTGATTTCAAACCACAAATATTTGAAATGAACTTGAAAAATGTTCTTAAAGGGAAAATTAATGGCAATTTTTGTTCCCCCTCCTCCTTTGCTAGATAAACCATATTATCAGTGAATGAAAAGCACACAAGTTTTAAAGTTTTGCAGTGTTCTACTTTCTTTTCAGTTCAGCATTGCTTGCAAGCCATCCTGCAAGTAACATTCTGATCTGATGTTATCAATGCAGTAATTGACACCAGTAACGAGGCTGACTATTCCCATTTACAACCAGAGTCACTGTTGCCTCAGCAGCACCAGACCACACACATTGTAATTTAGAGGACATGGATCACAGCTCTTTGAATGAGTCTTTTCTTTATAAATTTTTTTAAAATCTCATTTGTATACCCCCTTCCACCTGAACTCCATGACAGAATGATGGGATATTCTATCAGACTATTTATCTTCTATTTATGTCCCTAGCAAAGACTCATGAAGATAACAGGATGATGAGACTAGAACAGGAGCAAATGACATAGGGCAGAAAGGCGAGGGTGAGGGTGAAAGAGAGTGAGGGCAGCAAGGGGAGGCACTGAAGTAAAGGTAAAATACAAGGGAAACTGAATTCAGCACAGTCATAGAATGACAAGAGGAATAATTACTCATGAGGAAGAGCTTGCCAGATGGAAACTGGAGACTAGAACAATAAAGATTGCTTGAACAGGGCCAAAGGGAGGCGAGCAATATCCTTAATGAGAGAATATTAACTGAAGTGAGCTGATAAGTGTGATTTGCAATTCTGTCAGTGTACTCATGCCTTCTCAGACCCACTAAAGGTCCTAGAATTCCTCGTGTAATTTCTCCAGTGAAAATCCTTACGTTTATCTAAACTGGCAAAAAAGTGTATCTCTCCTTATGTCCTGCTCACATCTGCAAATGTCAGCTTCATGTTTGTTATGTCAAAAATTTTCATGTCCTTTTTTATTTTCCCTTTTCCAGTAGAGTTTTGGCAAGAGTAAATGTGCAATTTTAATCAAAAGGAAATTGGTTTGAATAAGGGAAATTTTTGTTTCACCTGGGGACAAAGAAATCTAATCTTTAATTTTCACCAGCTGACCAGAGTTCATGGTACAGAATTGGATTCAGTTCATAGAATTTACCTGAAGCATGTATAAAAGTGTTGTTTGAGAGAATTCTGTGGTGGTAACAGGGTAAGAGGTGAACAGATGAAACATTTTATTTCATTTAATACTGAACTGACAGCAATTATGTGGCTTTAGAGGCTGCGTTACATTTCTGTTAACTAAATGTAAAACTCCTTCTTCCTCACTATCAGAGTACTTTTAATTTAAATGGGAGCATGTGGAATTAAAATTCAAACAGCCAAGATATCAAAAAGAAAATAAAAGTATTAATCTCTTGTAATGTACAGATTTATTGTTTTTAGAATTTTCACTAGAATATTCTTGAAAGACTATGAAAAGAGATAGTCATGGTCCGTTAATCACTCAAAACCTCTAACCATATAAAATTCAATTTCCCACATATCTCTCTAGAACGTGAAAGTCTGCACAGTTTATGGAGCTTTAAATTTCATGTAAATGAAACAATATGATTGGAACATGTAGGTTGAGATGTAAGAGGTGGAAGTTTCCTTTCGCTAACTGCATCACACAAAGAGATCAAAAAGCATGACATTTTCAACAGTACTGGGAAATGAGTACGACTTGAGAATAAATATTTAGATTACAATTACCTGGTAAATGTGTCCTAACTGTCTACTATGTACTATTTGTATAGTGTCATGAAGGGTGAGGTAAGTAATGATCTATGCCTTTAAAAAACAATGAAGGAGTTAAATCATAGATAGTTTCTTGCTTAGCTGAACCGCTGAGATTAACGCATGCTTTAAAAGGGTCTTAATCAGATTCTGTTTAGTTTACTTTTTCCTCTGTGGGTCCCCATTCCTGCTATCAGTCTAGTACAGGACAGGCAATTGTGGCATATCTGATTTTCAGACTGACACCAGAAGTGGTCAGCCTATGGAATGACATACTGGAAACAGTGCAAAAAATGAGACTGGAGAATAAAGTTAACAAAATTCCTCCTTGCAGAGCCTGAAACAGTTGCAAAGTCAAGTACCAAAGAAGAAATGTTTGAGGAAACCCATAGAAAACAAATTCTAGACAGGTTACTTGACACTTTTGATGTCGGGATGTGGAAAAAATAACTCCATAGAAAGACACACTTAGATGAAACTTCTGAGGAATACCTTACCTCTAAGTGCAGTTCATAAGAGAACACTGCATTCATTGATGGGGTTGGCAAGCTGAGGAAACAGTTCTCTATATGATTAAGCTCAAAATAGCTACAAGAAAAATGACCAACTACGGGCAATTTGACTTTAGGAAAACTATTTGGTAGGGTGTACGTGACAGCTGAAGAGCACATGAAAGTTGCACTGGGAAGATGATAAAACAAAGAGGTGTGATCAAGAATTAGGTTGATTGGAGGATTGAATGCGGCAGCGAAAGAACAGCCTTACAGAGCTTTAAAATGGAGGTGTGTAGCAACCTCAGATTCGCCGCTATCAGAAAAGTAAAGTGCCTGGGACAAGGGAGAAAAGTACAGAGCAGAAAAGTACAGTGCAACTGAGAAACAAGTGCTGTGAGAGCAAAATTCAACTCCAATACAGATTAAGGAAAAGGAAAAAAATGTGGCCACTTTATTTTAATAAATTTAGAAATTTTCATAAAATTAAAAACTGGCATTAAGATGTAAGAATATGAAACAAAACAGAGGAAGCAAGTTTTCTATGTCATAGCTTTAGCAGTATTTGTGTCAATGGCAGAGTGGTCAGACTGTGGATGGAACATCTTTCACACATTGTGAAAATGCAATGGCAAATAGAAGGAAATTTGCGATTGCACGGGAACCATGTAATAAAACATAGCAGCAGTCTTAAGCATAACAGGCCTCAGATTCAGTTTACCCAGCTCCTGGCCCTTGGAACCTCACTGCCCGCCTGCCTCATACATGGACATACTCAAGCAAATGGGTGGGTCTCAACCATACAATTCAAACACACTATCTCATCAGTCCTTGGTTTGGATGTCTAGGTCCCTGCAGTAGCCATGTCTCAGATTCTCTGGTCTCTCCAGTACCCAGCACAGACTTGTGGCTTCTTCAGCAGCTGTCTCCCGAGTCTCATGCATGCATGCAGAATACAGAGTCCTTCTACCTGAGAAAACAGAGTTTGGATAGGCTGCATTGATCAGCCACGTCTGTTCAAACATGTGGTTAGACAAATGTCCTGACCAGGTCCTGTTTACATGTGACTGTCCCCCTTAAGCCCCTTATTTGTTTTTCCATCCTTGTTTGTTTCTCCACAAACTACCTTGATCCTTCCCTTTCTCCATCCTTAGTTCTTTCCATAAAACATGCCATAATAAGCCTTGTACAATCCCAGTTCTCTTCAGCACGAATAATCACAGAATCACAGAATGGGTAAGATTGGAAGGGAACACAGCAGGTCATCTGGTCCAACCTCCCGGCTCAGGGTCATCCCAGGGCACACGTCACAGGAATGTGCCCAGACAGTTCTTGAATATCTCCAGTGAGGGAGACTCCACAATGTCTCTGGGCAATCTCTTTCAGTGCTCAGTCACTTGCACAGTAAAGAAGTTCTTCCTCATGTTCAGGTGGAACTTTCTGTGCATCAGTTTTTGCCCTTTGCCTCTTGTCCTGTTGCTTGGCAGTACCGAGAAGAGCCTGGAAACATCCTCTTGGCACCCTCCCTTCAGATACTGATAGACATTGATGGGTTCCCCTCTCAGTCATCTCTTCTCCAGACTGAACAGGCCCAGCTTCTTCAGCTTTTCCTTGTAAGAGAGATGCTCCAGTGCCTTAATCATCTTTTTCACTCTCCTCCTGGACCTGCTCCAGGAGCTCCATGTGTCTCTTGTACTGAGGAGCCCATGAGTGCCATGTTTGGATATGTGTGGCAGCAGGCAGTGAGGTGAATCAGAAAACTTCTGGACTAGACTCATCATGATGGATTTCACCCCAGTCCATGGATCTTCCAGGACATCTCTGGAAAGGCCTAGTGGGGAGCTCAAGCCTCTGATAGGGTTAAAAGGAGATCTTCAGCACAAAAACTCTGAAAGCACAGCAAGGGGGAAAGGATGTACATATGTATCAGCAAGGAATAAACCAAAGTGTTATTTTTCTGTTGACTAACGAGATTTATCCACCATGCACCAGTTAGTTTCCAGTTAGATTACTGGACTGTAACCTGGAATCTGGAAGTCAGACAAAGCCCATTTTATTAATGATGTTAAATGTCAATATAAATAAATAATGTTAGTAGTTTTCTCCATTAAAAATCCTGTGTGCTTTCGTAACTGCAAACACATTTTTTGTGATTATTGATTTTCTTGAGAAGAACACGGCAGGTTTGGACTGTATTATATTTTAAATTAGGAATCTGTCTGCTTTTGGTGAATTCTGCAGAAAAGGAATAGTACAAAAGACAGTTTGTTCACTTCCTTTTTTAATTTTTGTATACTTTTGTGCAGCAGCCTGTCTATGATTATCCATTATTTTTTAAAATCTAGACTTTTTGGTAATTAATGGAAAATATTACATGAAAAGGCAGTTACTTGTTATCATTAATAAAGGAGCATGGCATCAGAAAAAAAACCTCTTAGCATACTTAACTGTAGAGATTTAATCAAAACACTTATAAATGCTTCATCTAAAGTATATAAAAGCCTAAACACATTTATTTGTAGAAAATGAGACAGAGCTACACAGCTGGGCTTGTAAGATCATTTGTTTATAATTTATGTCATTTCAGGACAGAAGAAAACCAAAGACTTTCATCAAGTAATGAAAATGTAACCGTGTTTTATGTGATGTAAATAGGACTAAGGGAACTGGAAAATGGTGGACTATCCTGAGTGGAAATAAAAAACATGAATACTTTGCCATGCATGTCATATGGAAGCCAGTAATAGAAAACAGCTAACAGCTTTCTCTTTTCTCATTATGTGAGAGAGAAGACCAGAAAGTATTGAATATCTAATTAAAATCACTGCTTATAAAAGGCAGGAGTAGGGGAAAGCTCAAATTAGTCTGTACTGACAGCATGGAAAAGTTTTATCTGAAGGTTGTAAAAGGACTGGTTTTCATGCCTTCATAGACTATTCATTCAGCTGAGGCATTTTCAAGAAGCTTTGGTGTCTGAAAGATCCTAATTTGTCAAAAAATATGTTTCTGACAAAACTGAGTGTCACCAAATTCCTTAATTAAAACCAAAAATGTTTTAAATATATCGATATTTTGATTCAACTTTTGACAAATGATGTTTTTTCCGTCATTTGAGCTGGCATCTTCTTCTGAACCCAAGGTAATTATAGTAACAGATTAAATAAACAAAATAGTAGGTAAAACTTTTAATTGCCCAAGTTGTTTTTTATTTTTATTGTGAAAGTTGGTTGAGATTTTTGTGTGATACAATGCACTGAATTTTTATTGGCAGCAAACAAACACCTACAGTTTTTGACTTGAAAATATTGGACTGTAATTTCACATTTAAAATATGCCTGTTATCTCTATTCCAGAAAAAATTTCTTAATTGCCAGACATACACATTTCCATTTTTATTCTATTTTCTAAGAAGGAAAGTTATGTACCTCAAAGCTTCATTACTCCATTCTAATCATCTTGAAAAAAAAGTTATTTTTCTACTATGGCCCCAGGGGATGTATAGAATTATAGAATTATTTAGATTGAAAAATCTTTAAGATCATCGAATCCAACTGCCAAGTCCCTTACTAAACCCTGTCCCTAAGCATTTATTGCAGTGCAGTGGGCCTCTTGCTGAGAAAATGAACCAACAGGCTAAGTATTGACATTTATCTTGACATTTTCAGTTGGAACAGTCAGAGGGACTCATGAGAAGAAAGATGGTGTCATTAATAGAATCACAGAATGCCTTGAGTTGGATTAGATCTTAAAGATCATCTAGTTACAGCCCCCCACACAGTGCCATGGACAGGGATGCCACCCACTAGATCAGGTTATAATGAGCCAGGTTACAGTAGAGAAGAACATGTCATGATATATCACTTTGGAGATCAAAGGTTGTTTACGTACCAGTGGTAACATAATTCTTTACAATGCCATACCAGACAGATTAGTTAACACATGGAGCAGATAAATTTGGGACTGACCAGCTGGTAGTTCTCTGGGTCCTCCTTCTTGTCCTTTTGGAGACCAGGGTGGCATTTGACATCTTCCAACCCTCAGGCACCTCTCCTCATCTCTATGACCTTTCAAGGATGATGGTGAGTGGTCTTGCTACGATGTCCACCAGCTCTCTCAGTACTGGTGGATGCCCATGTGCTCATCAGGGCCCATGGACTTATGGATGTCAAGTTTGCCTAAGTGTCCTCTAAACTAATTCTCCTTGACCAAAGGGAAGTCTTCTTTCCAACACTCCTTTACCCTGGTCTCCTGGGTCAGATATTCCCAAGGGCTGGTCTTGTCAGTGAAGATCAGAGCAAAGAGGGCATTCAATAACTCTGCCTTCTCTGCATCCTCTGTTGCCAGGGTCCCTCCTCCACACAGCAGGGCCACATTATACTTAGTTTTCCTTTTGTTATTGATGTATTTGAAGAAGCCTTTCTTGTTGTCCTCGACATCTTCGGCCAGTTTTAATTCCAAATGGGCCTTGGCCCTCCTTGTCTCATTTCTGCTTGCTCTGACATCCTCTCTATATTCATTCCAGGTGGCCTGACTCTGCTTCCATCTTCTGTGTATTTCCTGCTTACACTTCAGTAATGATAGGAGTTCTTTATTCATCCACGAAGGTCTCTTGCTCTCTTTGCTCGATTTTTTGCTCATCCAGATACATCTTGCTTGAGCCTGGAGGAAGTGATCTGTGAATATCAACCAGCTCTCTTGGACACCTCTTCCCACAGGACGTGTTCCTATGGGATTCATCGAAGAAGATCCCTGAAGAGGCTAAAGTGATCCCTCTGAAATCCGTGGTTGTCATCTTACTCGTTGCTTGCTCCTTTCTCACCCAATACTGAACTCCATAATCTCACTGGCACTGCAGCCAAGGCTGCACCCAACATTCACATCTCCAGCGAGGCCTTCCCTGTTAGTACAGTAACAGCACACCATTCCTTGTAAGATTTGATGTCATGATAATTTTTCGCATTTTATTTTTATATTCCTTTATGTATTCTCAGCATTCTTAGCATCCATACTTATTATAAGTCTTTAAGCCTGATATCTTAGCATAGTCCTGGTATTCTGCTAGGCCAGAAGACCAAACATCTGAAAGGCCTCACAACTGGAGGCTGAAAAGCTTTACGCTGTCTTGAGAAACCAAGGCCCTCTCTAGAACATATTCTAGAGATTATGTGAGGATTAAGCCCATTTGGAGGGGAATACTTTAGAATAGAGAGATGTCACGCCATTCATTTAAGTCTCTCATTGGGGAATCTTTGTCAGATATGCTAATTTTCGAGGTCTATAAAATTGTATACGTAATATACCACGTGTGTACATTTTGGCATATTCCACCTTGACGAATTGTTGCACCATAAGTATCCTTATTAAATACCAAGGTAAAAACCCTTTTATCCCTTAACCATGTCTGGTCCTTAATTCTAGGACCAGGGAAAAGGGCATCAGATCCTCCACTACCTGTGCAAGAAGTTGTCACCAATGTTTTCCAGAAACCTCCTGGAGTGTTTGGATGCTTTGCTGTGTTGCATCACCAGCAGATGTAAGGTTATGTTTTTGGCTGCTTGGACTTGCTCAAGCTGTTTCCTCTTAAACTCTTTACAGATAGTTCAGGAGGGGCCAAAAAGCTTGCTGAAACCTGAAGTATCAAACCAGGCTCAGATGATTGCTAAATCAGTAGAGAAGCACACAGTTCTGTGCAAAACTAATCTAGTGCCATGACCTGGTTTCACCCAGAGGTATGGTACTTGGTGATGGATATGTCATTGCACAAAGCTGTGCTTTTAGCTACTGATATAAAAGATGAATGTCATTAGCAGAGACTCATTACAAGTTCCACAGAAGTATTATGCCTATGTGAAACTGGCACGGAATGCCAAGACTAGTTGAGCTAAGGATGTCAGGAAGCCACAGTTATACTGCCAACTTTCAGCTTTTTGCTCACCTCCTAGACATTACTCTAATCTGTAGGTGGAAAAGTAACAAAGACTTGGAGAGCATTCTACCTCATTACATCAAGATTTAGGACAGGCTTTTCATTCTTGCTTGCTTTCAACCTCAGGCAATATACAATTCAGCTATTCAGGCCTTAACTTGAGTTTTGTACATTTTTCTGACACTGCTTGAAGCAATCTCACTTATATTACAGCTGAACCAAAAAGAACCAGTCCATTTAATACTCTGCTCATTTACATTGTTACTTATATTATTTTGTTTTATTTTCCGTACTAACATCACAAAAAAAAATACATTTTCCCTCTTCATGTATATGGGAAAGGCTATAGGGAAATTCTAATTCTTTTGTGTTAATGGACTTACATTACATTTCTGCAGGCCAAGCTGGAATGAATCGTTGACTCTCAAAAACACAATTTATTTCCTTTAATATTTTGACTTTTGAAAGTTTCTATTTGCCTATTCCTTCCAATATTTAGAAAAAGACAGGGAAGAGAATGTTTAAAATGAAAAGCAGTAGCTGGCTTTAAAAAAGCAAAAGAAATATTTTAGCTTTTATCAGTTAAAGTATTGTTTTAGTAATTGGATTGCTTAAGAGGGAGAGGAGTAGAAGCATCAAAACATGAAAAGAAAGCAAATTCAGGGTGAAGTCCACTGTGTGGGGGGAGACTGAATGAACAGAGCTTGTAAGTGGTGTGTAGAATTTGTTAATTGAAGTTGCAAATTCGCACTGAATTTCATGTATGAAAGGGAAATTGCTTTGTGACTGCTTCACTCTTGTTAGAAGAGACAAAAAACCAGAGACTTGCCTTGCTACTTGGCATGTAACAACATGCAAATTGCAAGGCTTTCTTATTCAAGTTTAGTACTGTTTATTCAAATTGCCAACTTTATGCTCCTTAGGCCTACTCTGCACTCATCTTTCCAAGGAAGGGTGGGACAGAGGTGGGGACTATTAGAGACAATTTATCTTCCCACTGCATCAATTCACATGAAAACTGATTTTTTCAATCCTTCTTTTTTTTTTCTTTCCTTCAGAAAATTCTGTGAGAACAGAAAGAATTTTTAGTATAGCTGGAAATTTAGTACATCTGTTGAAAGGGTTTCAGAAACAAAATAGAGACTATCTCATAAAGAACTTCCATCCAACAGCACCACCATTTAAAATGATGGTCTCTTAGCTCCTGCATGTCCAGCAAACCCAGAAAACTGTTACCTTTAAGCATTCAGGTGTAAACTATGTAGGGTGTTTTTGGGAAAAAACACAGCTCCTTCACTGTGTCTCCCCCACACTCCAATACAAGAATCCTGTAGTGCACTGTTGGTAGGTACAGCTTCTCCTACAGTAACTAAAATTCTAAAATATCTAAGCATATTCTCTTTCATTCTCTTTCTCTCTCTGATATAAAACAAAACTTAATGAAGCTTGTTATCTGTCTAAAAATGAATTATCCACCATCAGTGGGTAAAACAAGGTAGGGATACAACCCAGTGAAGGCATATCCAACCTGTCTTTCTGAACTCACTAAAAAGAGAGGAGAGAAACTTGCTCTGGGTGCACAGACCAACAATTTCTAAGTATTGAACTCCAAAACATTTGTGAAGGTAGACAGGACTTTCTTCAAAACAGTTCCTTTAACCTTGTTTGGCATTTGCAGGTTTACCTCTAAATCTGTATGTTTCAAAACAGGAATAGTAAAATAGTACTGTTAATCAAGATGAAAACAGTGACTGTTGCAAGGTAATTTTGTCCTTAAATCTAAGCCCAAATCAGAAAATGGCCATCTTTGGTGAGGAATCCCAGTATTGCTTTACAACCACGCTCTTCAGGACTTTTAGCAGGAAGGAGACAGAGCTGAGGAAGATGTCTGTGTAAACAGATTTTATTTCCCTTATTTTTACGTGAGACATTAAATATGCCTTACTTTTTAAGTTATCCTATTGCTACAAGTCTTTACGGGGAGCTAGCACTAATTCTTCTCCTGAAACACTAGAAATTCTGTGAATTTTTTCCAGAATATTTCAGTGAAACAACATTAAGAGATCATCTATGTTAATCTCTCCAAACACTTGTTGAAACAGTGCTAATTCAGTGGGTATGATTATGGTACCTTTCTGTCTTCAATGGAAAAGGAATCATTCCATGAACATTGTTGTTTTAATTTTTTCTATCCATTACCTTTCTAATTATGGGGGACAAGAAGGATGGAAAGAAAGGAAGAGAGCTGGAGAAAGCTGGAGAAAGAAGGCAAGATACAAATACAGGCTTAGACATTTAGTGCTGTAAAAAATTTACTGCCACACAAATTAAAACATTTGTGTTTTAAAGTCTTTCTCCTAGCAGAAAGTTTATCATTTTTCAAAACAACATTGAAAATAAACCTCAAATTTTTCGCTCTTGAAAATGAACTGTTAATGATTTCAGATGTCTGTGGCTTCTCAGATACTTATGCAATTTGACAATGCTATCCCTCAGCCAGTATTTATGAGCTGCTTCCTGGACTATAACTCCACACACTGCCACCAGCTGTCTTAAAATGAGGAGCAGTTTGTCCCTGAGTTCCTGGAGGAGGGCATGGAGAATACCCCCAGCTCAACTATAGCACACATCCTTCTCCTCTGCCAGCTTTTTTCCTGTCCTCTGTCAACTTTCATTGACCTTGAAGATTTCTGTGGCCTTTGGGCTTTCTGATCCCACAAACAGAATAAATTGCATACGTACTGCATGAACACTAACAAGAATTGTCCCACAGAAGTTGGAATACGTCACATTTCTTCAGTGACAGAAAGAGCTTGCAATGCCTGAAGTGAATTAGAGTCTCCCTCCAAAAGTACAGCTTCAGCCTCACAGTACAGCAACTGCAGATTGACATGGCAGTGAAAGGAGTCATATTTTGATTCACATACATCAAGGTGATATTTCAGTGCCTTGCAAAATGTCTGTTAGTTGGAAGAAGTCAGGATGAGATAGTAGAATTTGTCTGCATGCCAAGGAGGCATAATTTGTTCTGGCACTAGAAAATTTCCCAGTTTGTGATTTTAGCATAGGTGAATATTCCAGCTTGACAGAATTTCATCTCTGGGTGCCAATCAGGTATATTTTATGTGATGTACAGGCAAAACCCAAGCTTAGGTGTTTGACTATATTTCCATGCAAAAATACCTGTGACAGTGATGCAGCAAGTGAATCTGAAAATAAACAGTAAAAATATCCGTAAAACTAACATGGAAGTTTATATTTAAAGATTCTTTTACCAAGTAAGCCAGATTATTTTATGATTAAGCATAAGCACATCTAACAGACTGAAGATGACATTGCTCTTCAAAATAGAAGAAAAATCTTTCCTTATAGCATCTGGCATAGCCAGAACCAAGTGGACAGAAATCACTGCTGGCATTTTAGAATGCTTACTTTTTTAAAGAAAGTATAAACAATTTTGTGTATTCTCTATTATTCAAGGGAAAACAGAAGAAGAATTGATTTGGCTTATATCTTTTGGTTTCTTGGTCATGGGAGAAGAACACGTTAGCCACTGTAATATCTTAAAGGCCTTTTGGCCATGCCTTAAAACTGCTAGACAATACTCCTAAAAAGGAGTTATGAAAGATTTTTTGGGTCCTCTGCTCTGTAAAATCTTGTTCCAAAGGTGGCCATACATGGCTGAAAAATGCAACAAAATTCTTTAATAAGAAAACATAAGTATCATTACAAATGGTACAAATTTACCAGAGAAACTTTGCTCCTTTCAAGTTTTCTCTTCTGAGGCCCTTTCCTACATCTATTAATACAAATGACTGCTTCTTATACTGTATAGATCTTCCTACAAGCAACCAAAAATACGAAAATGCAGAATTTTCTAAGCAATTATCTCAATTAGAAGATAATAAACACTCATGTATATGGTTAAACTTTCTACATATCTGTGCCAATGAAAAGCTCTATTAAATGCTTGGAGATATTTGTAAAATGAACTTTTTCTTATGCCAGGCATCTTGTAAGAATGTAAGATTTCCTTAAAGGACTTTTGTTCCTTTCTACAGTTTTTTTTACATTACAATCCTTGGGAAACTTTTTCCTACTGAAAAATGTGAGTAGAAAATGAAGGGGAAAGAGAATATGATGGAAGAGAAGCTAAATAACAGGTGATAGCAGAAAGAATATAGTTAAGGATTAGTAGGGCAATAGATATGGTTAAAAAAAAAGCCCTCTGGGCTTCAATGCCATCTCTGCTGTTGATCCTATCACTGATTTAGGAGTGCTATCCATTATTTTTGATAACTTCTGCCATCTGTAAATAGAAGGTGAAGGTGACCTATCAAAAATTAGTGAAAAATAGAATATGAGAATTATTTTGACACCTTCACTTCTGTACAATGCCTTTACATACTTACTTAACAAAGGTTTAAACAACTGTTTCAACAGTTAGGGGTGGGCGAGCACAAAAGCTAAAATAACAATGTAATTGAATATTTCTTTAAACTTGGACCTCTGACTCTCTGCTCAGCGTTCTTGAGGTGATTTTTCATTTGTATGTGCTCTAAACTTCCTGGTTTCAGCGGGCCATAAAAACAGATGTGCTGAAATACAAACACCGTGAAAAGCTTGCTTTTGTGGTATTTCCAGCCTGAAGGGAAGCCAAAGATGTTAGAAATCCCTTGAGAAACCCTATTTCCAGCCTACTTTTGCAGACAGAATTGTCTATCATTTCTTTTATGACTGTGACCCAAGATGGACAGTAAATAGCAGAATTCACACACACTCTATCTGTTACTGGGTCACATTCCTACAGGGTGGTGAGAACTGCATGGAGAAAGGTAATAGTTTTCCCTGAAGGGTGTTCCATAATTTTAAGCTCGGTTTCCATTTGTTTTTTTTCATGAAAGCAAAAGATATCAACACTTTTGTGAAAAGGGGAGGCTCCTCACCTTGTGCTGTGAGAGTGCATGATGGATCCTTGAAGCCTGATGACAGAAAATTGAGAAGAGTTTAATCTGAATTTCATCTGGTTCTAGTCAGAATTTTATTGAAATCAAATGAACTTTGGGAATCATTGTGTCCTGAACTTGTAAATTCTGCAGGAAACACTGCGTTCTGGAATTTCTTTCATCCTTTTGAGATTCAGGTACTCTAAGAAGACACAAATTCCATATTTGTTGGGATTCAAGCATCAGCTGATTCAGATCATCTTAAAAGAAACATCTGTGTCTGGTTCAGCTACACAAAACCCAAATCCTTTTTCTGTTTAAGTTGTCCATCTGATGTTGTGAGATAAGATAGAGGACCCAGAGTACAACTGAGTCCATCCGGCCTGCCAGCTAGAACCCATGTGAGCTATGCATGTCTGATATGTCCACAATGCCAGATGCAAATCTATGAGAGATGTGGAGCAGCCAGATATCAGTCAGTAACCTCAGCATCCTGGGAATTTCTAGAGCCCTGGAACATCTCTAACATGCATGTAGACACCTACATGTAGAAGATCTGGACTTCAGACTCACATCTTTAAGGTGAATCATAGAAAAGAAGCTATCACTGAATATTCTTTGGTTCAGAGATAGGTTTGGGATTATATTTATGTCTTGAGATGGAATATAGCTTATATCGCCTTAAAAATAAGGGCACTTCAACTATTATTAAATTAAGCATTTTTACTGCTGTCACTTCTGTTTTAAAGAGCTGCATGTTTTAGATATAAACCTCCAAATCAGAATATAATGGCTTTACAATCTTCATATCCCTTTTGGTTTTACAGTGCAGACTAAGCAAGTCAGAAAATTGGAACATGACTTTTGTTATTACATTTAGAACATGTTATTTCCTTTCTGTTTGCTCTCTATCTTGGGTTACCGTCATAAAGGAAATGATAGACAAATCTGTCTGCAAAAATAGGCTGGAAATAGGCTTTCTCAAAAAGATCTGGTTTGGTATTGTAACTTGTGGTTGCTATTTTGAATTCCTTTCAAAGTAAGTAGAAATTTTGCTGATTTCCTGATAGGCAATAGTGTCTACAGGAATGTCTTTTCAGATTATCACACACTAATAAATAAATGAACTCCTAAAAATATGTGTTCTGCTGATTTCCATGTCTGCTTCTGGCTCATGAACAAAGTATGGGAAAGTCACAGAGGTGTTCTTTGGCTCTGGATTGTAAAGTTACAGCTAAGTAAAGTTTAGATTTTTATATTTTCTTCTTAATGTTTATATTAGACACTTTTGAAACATCAGTTTTAGAAAGATTTAATCTAAAATGCCATTTCCAGAATGCCAGAAGGGATCACTTTCATAATTTAATTTGACCTCCAACATCACTTAAGCCATAGGCCTTCTCTACTTGGAACTAGAACATGGCTCTCAGAGATATATCAATCTTTTTCATGAGGGTTCTTATAATTGCTGGCAAAATATTACTCTGACAAATTAGTTTCAAAGGAAAAGTGACCACCAAACAAGCCTTCGATTCTTCCCTAAGCTGAATTTGTCCAACTTTACCATCCAAGGACTGTTCTGGTGCTGCAGATTTCTCTGACAAATAATTCTGTATTGAAAAATGTTGTTCCATGTCAATACTTCTGTGGTGGTAGCTGGGATGCTAGCTTTCTTTTGAAATATTTATACTGGTCTCTTCAAATTTTTAATTGTAAAATATTGTTTCCAATCCTCCAGATAGTCTTCTGGCTGTTCCCTGAATACTTTTGCATATCTACATCTTTCCTTAAATGTGTGTACTTATTTTGGCCGAGATAATTTTCTACATAATAGCTGGTACTGGGCTATGTTGCACATCTGTGCTGAAAACAGTGTTGAAAATATAGAGATGTTTTCATTATTGCTGAGCAGGGCTTACATAGAGGACTTTCCTGCTTCTCACTACACCCACCAGTGAGTAGGCTGGAGGAAGGGGCCACACCAGCTGACCAAGAGATATTCCATACCATATAATGTCATGTTCAACAATAAAAGCTCAGGAAGAGGATGAGGAGGAAAGGGGGTGTTTGGAGTTCTGACATTTGTCTTCCCAAGCAACTGTCACAAGTGGTGGAGTCCTGCTCTCCTGGAGATGAACACCTGCCTGCCCACGGGAAGTAGTAAATTAACTCATTGTTTTGCTTTGCTTTCATGTGCTACTTTTGCTTTATCAAACTGTCTTTATCTCAAACCACAAGTTTTCATACTTTTATTTACCCTTCTATCCTCTCCCCCACCCCATTGAAGAGGTAGTAAGTGAGTGGTTATATGTGATTTAGCTGTCCATAGGGGTTAAAACAAAACAATGTGGATATCCAACTGTCCATAATATTCAAACTGGACAAATACCTGTGCCAGATGTGGATGCAAGGTATCCATTCTCCTGGAACACCACCGAGACCTGAAACAACAATTTCGATGTAGCAATTTTGTGAAGGAAAAAAAGATATTATACGCCAGTTCTGGCTCTTCATGTACTTGCCCTTACCTTTCTTATGTAGTCTGCTTCCTTCTTATTGAATTAAAAAAAGATCCTTTTTATAAAATATTCTGCTACAGTTCTGTAGGATATGGTTGACATTTGTTGATATGGAAATGTGAAGCATGGTGTCATGTTTTGAGTTTGTCGCCTACCCACCAAAAACCTTATGATTTACAGTTGTCTACAGAAAAGGAGATCCTGTCCTTCAAAGCACAGCCATATTTTTTAAGGAATTTTGTGACCAATAGATAGGTTATAGTACAAAATAATTCATATGTATATCAAATAAATTTTGCTAAGGTAGCAGTGGAGAAAAAATTTAATCTGAACAATGCAATTGTTAAAGGAACACTGTGTAGGTAACTAATTTAATAGCAAATATTCATGTCTGGACTCAGTATAAAGTTGTATCAGTAAAATGGTGTGCAGTTTTATCTGGTTTATTTTTGTAAAAATGTAGGTAATCTACCAAATGCAGAGTGCTTGCAGACGTTCAGGCCACCTCTGGGATGAAGCACTGCAACCCCTTCAGAATACGCTCCAGCATTTTAGAGGAGTTCTTCAGAGAGCAGGATGTGAAGAAAAATGTTATATCCAATTGAAACTGAGCCAAGAAAATAGAAATTACTTATTTGAATCTCTTTCCCTCAGATGTTACCAGCTCAGAATGACGGCACATTTCACACTGAGAGAGCTTGTGTCATTGTAGAGCCAAAGGGAAAGGAATCGTCTGACTTGTCAGCATTGCTTCAAGCTGTATGCATGATATCCCTTTGAGATTTCTGATTCTGTTGCTAGCCAGACCCAACCCTTCTGAACTTATGAGACCTGACAGGAATGTAGTCTGAGTGGTATATCTGCAAGTTATTACTATAAATTGCAGGAAATTAATGTGTCTAATTTCTACTTATTTCACTATATTACCTATTTCTTTCTGTTTCCAGTAAGTCATATGGATGTTTTGCTCCTAAACCTGAATTAAGAACTGTTTTATTAGTCCTCACCAAAGTGCATTCAGATCATGATACCACGTTCTACCTGCCTCTGGGGTTTTGAATGAGCTGGATCACCATCAATCTTCAGTGCTATGATGCTAAGTAACTACTTATTTGTACAAAGATGTTGAATTACTGTCTGAATGCTCATAGAGTTGAAGAATCTTACGACTTCCTTCTCATAAAATTTATAAAATTCATGAAATTTGTCTTGGCTTAGCTGGTCCACTGAACTATGCAGGTGGGATAACTCCACTGCTGGTAACTCTCAAAGAATGCCTAGACCTCAAGTTCACGTAGTCCTACCATCAGTCATTTCATCAGCTCTGGTAATATCAGTGTGAGATTTGGATATTTTCCTTTATAACCTGAACCTTAAAAAATCTATTCTTTAAAAAGACTGGGGTAGGCTCGCTTTTAAATGAGAACAACGTTGAAAATAGGCAGATGTCTGTTTTGTCAAATCATGTATTGTTCTTTCAGTGAGAACATATTTCAAACTTTAGAAAAAGACTTGGGTTTTCTACTATGTATTCAAATTACTTGTGTTAGAGTACAATCCATGTGCTGTGACAGAATGACAGAAATAACTTCGTCCTTATTCCCTAATTTTTTTTCTCTTAAATGCGGTAAGAAATATGTTCAGGTTGGCTTTGTTGGTCTGTAAAGCTACAGCAATGTGCATTATTTTTTAGTAGTGTTTTTACAAATCTGGTACAAACCCCTCGTTAAGGAGTCCAAAATTAATTTTAGAAGCTGATGTAAATTCAATGGAAATAATCTGGTCTCAAACTAATAAGATGTTTGAGTTCATCCTGTCTTGCTTTTGTGAGTTAAGAGAAATATCTAGATAGATAAATGTCTAATTGTCATCTTCAAACACTGGGGAAAAATCAACATCACCAGAGAGTGATTCAGCATACGCAAGAATTGGAAAAATATGCAGAAGGAATCTGAGTTTTTCTTGCAAGTACATGGATCTGAGTAAAACTATTTCAAGTGATACTGCAGGTTAGGCTGTGCAACTTACTGTGTAGATAAGAACTCAGCTTCAAATACAGGTTAAATTGTTAAGAAGATGTCAGTGAATATGCATTTAAGATACTGGGCAACTCTAGTCATCAAAAGAAAATGACAGGCATTGAGTGCAATAGGAATAAGGATATTTCAGTTAGTGTATTAACAATAGAAAGGCAGAGGGTCCTGCTCTGCCCCTCTGCAATGGGAAGAGATTTGGCACTGATCATCCCTGGAAAACACTCATTTGAGAGAACAGAGTAGAGCCTGTTTTCTTCCTTGAACACCGTATTTGGAGCAGAAGTATAGATGTGATGAAAACATGGTGCTGAAGCTGCAACAAGTGAAATTAAAGCAACCAGAAATCTTGAGAAAAATATAAGAAAAAACCTCAAGGAATTCCAAGATGAAGAGTAAATGATAGTCTTAGATGGCATACATGGAATTTATTCTTTGAAAATGTTGGTGCCATCCCTTTTCCTCTCTAATTGTCTCACTGTCTCCTGTGAAATATTTGTCTATAATTATGGCAACTTGATATGTCCATGGAGGTCTACATAACCTCTAAACTTTGAAGGAAAAAGTGAGAGACAGAGACAGAAAGACAGGGGTCAGGTATGTAAATGCTCAGTGACTCTGAATGATACATTTTTGAACCTTTCTTAATAGATACATTATAGGAAAGATGAGCAATTTGTGACAGGCAAGGTCTTATAATGGACACACACATAAAATCTTTTGGGCTGAGAGTGTTCTTGTGTGATGCTTGGTTGTTTCACATCTATTCATACAATAAAGAATGGCTCCCTTTTTGTCTGGATGTTTGCACAACTCTCATGCAACCTGATAAAATAGTTCTAAAACTTCTGTGTTTATCAAGGAGAAAAAAACCACAAGTGCTGTGATTTGGCATATATGTCACTCATACATTACAGATGGAAAAGGTTTTCAAGCTTATTTCAGCTGGTTTGATATGTTGTCCTGACTGGTGATTGACTGTAAGTCAAAAATATGTGCTTATGTGACATTCAAATAAAACAGTCCTAAACGACAAATTTGAGAGATTGCATTAGGTGACCAGTGATAAGTTACTCTGTCCTTGAATATTGCCATGTGGTATGAAAATGGTTAAAAAGATCTGTGTGCTGCACTTAATGGACCTCATCTTGTCAAGAGGGCTGCTATGTATGAAAATCTGCTTTATGAGGGAAAAATATGCAAGAGCAATGTGCTGTAATTTCCCTTTAATGTTTTTCCATAAAGAAAATTCAACACATCAAATGTGAAACTATTTGAAGGGTAAATAAACAAGTACATTTAGAGCAATGAAAAAAGCAGTCCTGATGGCCCAAACCATACATGAATGTTAAAAGCTGTACAACTATGCTATAAACAGAAAAAAAAAGCTTTTTATAAAAACTTGGAGCATTTTATACTTGTCTGCTTGGTGAGCAAAAGGAAAATGAATATGTCCAATTCAGAAGCTGATTTAAGGCAAAAGATTCTTATAAAATTTAAGCTTATAAAGCTAGGAATAAACATTTGTAAAAGGAAATGGAAACAAATTGTTTTAAGTTCAAAAAGTATTTCTAAAGTGAGAAAATTGGATTAGAAAAAACATGAAACATTCTTTTGTGCAATGTCTGTCTTTTGCATTGCTTTTTATGCTTCCTGATCAAAGAATGTGAGTCCTTCAGGTTAGTCAAACAGATAGAAATATAGTAAAAAACTATAGTTCTTTGAATTCAATAAATTAATTATTATTTCCACACTGCAATATCAGTATCTGCTTGGTAAATAAGTAGTGTTTTGTGCTCAGTTTAGGATTTATGTTATCAGAAGAACAATGGCATCACAGTTTGAAGTGCAACTATGCACGGAAGGAATTACATCACCCTGTTCCGTAATTAATTTCCCTCAGTTTCCATAATCCTCTTTTTTCCATATTAAGCTAGCTCAGTTTATAAGACCAAAGATCAATATTCTGTAATACCATGATTGCAAACTGTATTTACAACCCCAAAATTAGCATCTCTTCTCTCTCTTGTACCCTCCCCTAAATGTTATGCTGTTGCGGCATAGCTAGCAAACTCTTTGTTCTAGGAGCAGGTTTTTTTCTATAAAAGGTCATAAGTGATACTGAAAACTTTACTTGTTACAGAAAGTGAATGCAGAAAATGAGTGGGCATATGTGGTATTGTAGATAGGAAGCAGTACTTTATTATGGGTTAGCCCACAAAGATGTTGCCTGGTGCTCATCAAGCTCAATAAACGTTGCCTATAAAATTAGCTTGGTTAAGAGTGTTAGAAATTAAAGATGGCTAAATAACAGAATGGGGATTAGTTCTGGCAAAAGATGTCCATATGTGCGTGACAATAGCATTGGAAAAAGAAACAGGAATAGTTAATTAGCAAATAGCTTTCTGGAAAGAAACTGAACAGATATAGCCTTCTCAGCATGAGTGCTAATATGCTTTATTTCAAACAGTGCAACTTGTATGAATATTTCTTTTTTAGTAGGTTTTAGCATGTATGAAAGATGCCAGACTGGGAGCTTTGGAAACCTAGTTTATTTATCCAAAGGAAGCCTACAGCCCCAGCAACAGCAGTAAGAACCAGTGTTCACTTCCTCACACTGAGAAGCCTGTTCTGAAGAATTACTAATAAAGTCATAAAATAGGTCAGCTTCCACGTACATTAGCCTTTGCCCTCTTTGCAGAGCCTGCCAGCAGGAATGCCGATTAATGACAGCTGTGTTGGACATTTGTTGACTGGGAACTAAACCGAGCTTGCAGATCCCTTGCACACAGCCTACAAAACACCCAGCAAATGTCAGTCTCTTTTTGACCTTGGACAGCATTAGAAGCATTTTCCAATGAGAAAAACTTCTCAAAAGCAGTAGGTTTCTCAGCAGAAAGGAAAAAACAGGGGTTTTCGTTATTCTATTTCTTATTCTATAATCTTATTCTAGGCAGAACAAGTTGTCTTTGCAAAGTTTAACAAAAAATTCTTAAATTTACAGAAAATTTATGGGAGTATGTCAGAGAAATCCTTTTTGTGTGACAGCAAAGGTATTTTCATGAGATTATTTGTTACTTCATTCATGAAAATGTTACTAAAAATAAGGTTGGTTTAGAAAAGGGACATAATTCCAGCATATTTTGTGAAACATTTGTTTTTTCTTGGATTTAAAATTTTGCTTTGAAAACATAAAAATTATGTTATATCAGAATGCACAGGAACCCTTACAGACACCTTAAAAGATCTTTTTCTGAAATTCAGGACCCTTCAAAAACTGTATGCAATAGAGTACTCTCCAGGGTAAGTTTTAGACAGGTTTACTTTAAACTAAGTTTAAAGTATGTGTGATTAAATAAATCATACTAATATCCTGCTGACTTGAGGCAGTCTTTGGCATGATCAGTGGCCATTCACACCCTCAACAAAGCTGCATCTCTGATGCTATGGGAGTACTTAACACTTGAATTCCCCCTGTGCTCAGCAAAAGTGTGTTTATTCTGCTGCTTTTGAATCAGATTTGTCTTACTTTTGGTTAGAGCTTGTATGTGCCTTTTTAGATGACACTTCACTAAAACAAGACCTAACAATATTATGTTTCCAAAGTCTGAGAAGCAGCAAGCTTTGATTTCACAGATGAGCATATTACAAAGAAACTTTTTTGGGGAGAGAAAGCAAATGGCAAATGAAGAAGCTGACTGTTTCGGATGTGTACTTCTGACTACTTGGCATCTTTTCAATACAGTTCCATCTTTTAAGAATATAGGTTATATTCAGTCACTTATTGGAGAGCCAAACCCTTATGCCCTAAGTCAGGGACAAAATCAACACCCTTCCCTGGGGAGAAAATGCAGACAAGGCCAAGAGAAAGGAGGTCCTCACGGCTTGCATCATGAAGTTTCCTCACTCATTTCCCCTTTGGGCCAAAGAACAGTTCTCAGAATATTTCCTGAGACCCTGCAGATTCATGAGGTCTCCCCAGTCCCTGGAGTAGCCAAGAGCTCATAAAATCACCTGCCATTCTTGTAGTCAACTCCACCTGACTAAAGAAAGACACATGTATCAAGAGGCTCCCTTATTTTCACAAATACAAGTATTAATTATAGATGTCTTCCTTTTCTAAATCAGTTCCTCAGATCTGCTGGGCAACCCAGGCATAGACAAATTGTTGCATGGCAAGACTTTTTCTAGGTTAAAGGAATACTGCCAGTAATATAGAAGAATTCTTGCGTACAAATGGGCAAGAAGTATTAAGTCCATAATTATTATGCCACTTGCACCCATTCAATACCATTAGTGTACCTCAGATTTCAAAAAGGTCCTGAGAATTCTCAGTGTTATACAGTGTGCTATGGACCAAAAATATGCAAGTCTAGCACAGGAAAGTTCTGTTTCCTGGTAACATGAATTAGCAGAAATTTTTTCTTTTTAACAAATTCTACATTCCTGTGAAGATAGACCAAAAGCAATATGCCTGAGAAAAGAAGGAGGAAATATCCAGGAAGCTAAATTCCAAGAACATGAGGCATGCCTCATGAATCTGCTTACTGGACCATTTGGTAAATTTGTACTGAAACATTTTTGGCTTGCAAATTGATTTTGCATCTACACGACAATGTCCTTTGCTAACATTGTGTCTTTACAATAATTAGGTCTCTCTTTCTTTTCCTGAACTTGTGCCACATTTGTCTGAACACTTTACCCTGTATCAAAAAGTTATTATATGTATTGCACCAGTTCATTCTTGATTTGTCTACAGTTTCATCAATAGGGAGAGAGAAGGAAAAGTAAGCGTATGCTGCGTTATGATGGGAATGAAATAATAACTAGCTGACGGATACTATAAAGTCTTTTTTGATTACTTCGGTTCATGTGATGCTTTAAACAGTATCCGACCACCATATGACAACCAAAAAAAAAATTACATGAAAAGGTATCCTCAGTTAGAAAGAGAAAAGACATTTGTTTGTTCATTGCTCTGAAATATCATGCTGGATTAAACCCGAGTGCATGTTACATTCAGAATAAAAGTTTGAACAGCAGCTGTTCAATTGGTTTTAAACTGATGAAAAATTCTTTGTGGCCCTACTATGGTAAAAGATACCGATCTCTTGATACTTTATGCTGGATTTACTGAATTTATTAAATAGTTTAACTGCCTAAAAATGAAATTACTAGTTTCTTCTGGATTTTCAAGGAATATGTCTGTCATCTTTTAAAGTTTATCTCTTTACTGACAATTTCAAATTTTAGCAGTATATAAAACACAAGTGGGAAACAAATCATAAAAATACATAGTAGGTTTCACAAACAACATTGACTGTTACGGCCTAGTTGGCAACTACTCTCATAACAATATTCAAGACTGGAAAAAAATTAACAATAGAATTTTACACGTTTTAAGTTACATAATTAACAAATAAAACCAGTTAAAATCAGAAAGTAATGTTTTAAATACTTTATTGTCTTGAGATAAAGAGAATTTTGATATTGCCATGAAACACTGGAGTAAATCTAGAGAGCTGGTTAATTTGGAGGATCTATGTTAATGTAACGTGGTGTTCTGACCACCTGCATTTCTTACAATGTGCTTCCAGCTTAGACTTGGCTTCTTTTCAGTACCTTGCCTAGTTAAGTACCCTTTGACTTTTGCCTGTTGATCAAGTGAATGAGAGACTCCAAATTTTAAATTCCTCTTATTCATTCCTTCAGATGGTGGCATGTCAAAGTGTACTATGTTGAGAGTATCTTTAAGGTTTTATTTAATTTTCAGAGCACATCTGCACACACAGTTCCAAAACATTCTTTGAGTTCTCATCAGGAACTAGTTAGCTCTGCACACTGCTTCTCATCCTCGGTCTCTTATGCATTCTCATACAGAAAATCCCATAAATTCTTTGAGAACTACAACATATTGTTAACATTTTGTACACATATTGGAAGCTGAAGGTGCTGTAGAACACACTGAGGCAGTGAATTTATATTTTTTTTTCAGATGAAAATATGCCTGCATCATTTCTACAACTTCTTGTGACTCGTCAAGCTTCCTGAAATTCTTGCAACACTTTATTATGTAAATGCAAATGTGTTTAGCTGGAAAGTTTGGATAGAACTAATAGATTCTAATGAGAATTCTGCTAAGAATTCAAATTAATATTTAACGTGTGCATGTTTCTGTATGCTATGTATTTATAGAAAGTTGGATCTTAGACTGAGATTCCAAGGCAATATTTTTTTGCTGAAGAAATTACTCTTATATTTCAGGTTTCCTATCTTTTTTCCCTCTCCTCTTATTTAGGATTTCTGCAGCACTTCTCAGGTAAGGCTGTGGCAAGATGAGGACAGTTTGAAGAACTTTTGTAATTTTAGTTTACTTCAAAGCAATAATTTTCTAGGTCAAAGCCCTCCTTAGTGTATATGACTCTATATCAAGCCAAAAATACTTCATGAGGTTTTGGCAGAGGAGTGATGTCAATGATCTGGCATTTGGAATTATTTTCAATGGATTCAAGCCATTGGTGGATATGGGAAACTTATTTGGAAATGAGGAACCATTTCTCCGTAGATTTCATCCAACTTTTCAAAATTTCTAGTAGTTAATTCAGCATAGGTCATCAGATGGAATTTGTGACTGAGCTGATCAATGTTTTCTAGTCTGCGCAGAGGAGCCCTTGTTAGCCATGAGATTCAGCGGAGAGATTATTTTTAATCTGTTTGCTAAAGAGGATTTCGCAGATCCCCTCATCTACCACTGCTAATCACTAACTGACTTCTATACTAAAAATTGGCACAAATATTAAAAAAAGGAATTCTATGCAAGATACTGCTTGCATATTCTTCCATTATCTCTGGCTTCCTTCAGAGCCAACAGAAGTTTAATAGCTTTATTTCCAAGCAGCATGTAGCATACAGCAAAAACCTTGGAAAGTGTATAATATTTTTGCTATTTTTTAAAATGGTGTAGAAGAAAGTGCATTATAGTACATTCTGGCTCCTAATTGCTGGTGTTAAATATGTGTCTAAATCTTTACAAAGTTCAGGCCTGCAGAAGCAAAAATTATGAGACTGTAGGTTTGTAACTTCCTTTGTAAATGCATGAATTGTTTACAAAGATGGACATTCTAAGGTATGCCTACTTATGTTAATTTACAGAAAAATAAGAATATTCATATGCCTTTTAATAATAAACTCTAGGGAAATAAGCAGAAAAGCATCACACCGTATACATGAGGCATAGTCCAGAAAATGCTTGAGGGGGTATGCCCTGAAGCCATAGAATTGTCATAGAATCATAGAATGGCTTGAGTTGGAAGGGACCTTAAAGATCATCTAGTTCCACCCCCCCCGTCATGGCAGGACACCTTCCACTAGACCAGGTTGCTCAAAGCCCCATCTCAAACCTGGCCTTCAACATTTGAAGGGATAGGACAACCATATCTTCTTTGGGTAAGTCACAGTGGTCTAACTTCCAAGTGAAGCCCAGAAACTTTTTGATACAGTTCAGAATGTTGAGATAAGAAAAAAAAAATCTTATTCTTAGCTATGTGTACTAACCTTTGAGAGGAAGATGCTAGCAGAAGTAGAAACTGCAGTGTAAGTATTTTGCTGTCCGGTGAAGGACAGCAATTTTGAATGGAGCCTGTCCTAATTTTTAAGAGAAGAAAATGTTTAGGGCATGCTGATGTACGTAGCATGTTTTATTTAAAAAGTTTTCTCTGATTGTGGAAATCCTTTGAATAAATCAAGAAGGCATTAGTTTCAGAGAAGCTGTTTTTGTTTTTAGTCCCTGGCCAGACATGGAAGGGGTGTAGGGCCTGTTGTGTCAGCTTTCGAGAGGGAAGACAAAATGCAAGCCAGGGATTGCACTGAAGAGACATGTCTTCTGAGAAATGTCTTGAACAAGGGAAATAGAATAGTCAGAAGCACTACCTGTTTTTAACTTCCAGAAAGCCAAAACCCCGAGAAATGAATAAAATACAAAGTGACACAGCTGAAGGCACTTCCTAGTTAAAAACAGAATTTTGAATTCAGAGAATAATCTCAATATTTGCGTGTGTCTGAGGTTCAGTATCTGTAGAAACAGTTCTATATCTTGTTACATTTCTAATTCAAACTGACTTAGATCTGACTGAAAACCGGCTGAGGAACAGTATTTGGGGCAGCTGTAAAAGCACGCAAAAGCATATCGAGTTGGAATGAGGTATTTAATGCATTTCTCCTTTACTTAATTGTATATTTTTCACATTGTGTTCATGTAGAATGGGGAATAAATAAAAATTTTTCTGTGCATATTCTAACTTCTGCATATGCCTTTGCATCAGTCTTCTGTCATTCTGACATGTGCAACCTCTTCACTTTAATTTCACATTCACTTTCAGTCTACGTATGCTACAGATAGGCAACATTACCTTTCTACGTTCATTTTGATTCAGCATATTTTATCTCACAAGTCTCATTTTCCTTAGAGGGTAGCAGTTGTTATCATTATGTTAATAAATCAGACACTGTAAAATTCTCACCTTTATTAATTTTATAAGTGGTCACCATTGTACTGGATTTACACTTTTCTATAAGATTACTCTATTACCAATAAATACTAGGGTTTTTTTTCACTCATTTAATTAATGGTTTGAGCAACTCCTCCTGTAATGCTGTGATACCTCTGTGAAGTTGAGTGAAGCCATGACAACAATGACCAGCCAGATCTGACCCTCTCATCAGTGACTGTTCCTAGGCCACAATCTCTTTACATTTTAGTTTTTCACAACTTGCTCTCCTTTTTTTCAGTGTTTTCACTAGAGGACTAAAAAAGCAGTCAACAAACAAAAAAATGAGGAATTACTCAACCAATTGATTACTAAACATAATTTCTCACCTTTGACAATATAGTACCTCATTATAAGGATTCCTACTTTAATTTCAATCTTATTCTCTTATTCTGGGAAAAATACAGTATGGTCTGCAATTCCTTCTTATCCCACCTGGCAGATTTGTAGAAGTGCATCACAGGCCCCTTGCTATGAACCTGTTTCTAGCAGAATCTGGCATGTACAGGGTCTATGCTCTACACCCACATTGCTCCCTGACATGCATCCATCCAGGGTACTGCTCAAGTGCTCACCCACGCCTGGCAGTCAGGAAACATTCTCATTTGCTGAGTTTAGATTTCTCCAGGAGAATTATGCTCTGGGGAGAAAAAGAACAATGAAGTTTCAGTACGGGGAGAGGAGAGAAAGGTCATATTGAAAGCAAGTTTGTTATCATTTTGATCAAGGAGATTATTTGCAAGGATCTTTATTTGTACTTTCTCATCAGTTTATTTCTGTCTCCACAACTTTTAACCCATCTGCTTCATCCTCTTGCAGCCTGCCAGAAATCAGTTTCAATTTATTATTTTGCTTTCTACTAAAGAATGTATCCTGATCCCTACTGCTCCTGCACTTCTCATAAGTTTGATGATAAACAGACATTACATGCAATGTCATAAACTTAAAGGATACCATGTGAATCTTGCAGGAACCAGGAGCATGGACTCATTCAGATAGTGCAATTTTTAAATTTTTTTATGTTTTTAAATTCTGCGGTTATCTGGCCTTCTTTTAAGATCAGTTTCAAAGCCATTGAATTTTTTCTGAGGTGCTCATTAATTACACTTAGTGGATAACACTTATTCTGGCACAAAGAAGTGGTCAGGGACAGTCAGAAGGCTATTTGAAGGATTTAAATGGTTTTGATACAAGTGGAGGGAGTGCATCATCTGAGCAAGAAAAAGGGAGAAAACAAACACTGAGCAGTTTATTTCCCTTCTGAATTGTCAGTAAAAGGTGTGGATCAACACCTGCAGGAAAACAAGTTTTCCTCTCCATTTTTTGCAGGTCTAGTTCTCATTGTTTGATAAGAATAGTTAATATTTGGGCTTTTATAGTTAGAAAGAAATAACTGTGAACAAAGGAGGATGGCAACTGGAAGATCCGGGTGTCTCTTGCAGATGCTATTAATAGGCAGTATGCCTCATAGGTTTTTTCAAACAAGCAATGTGGCCCCATGTCATGTAATCTTTCTCTGGAAGGATACATTTTCAGTAGTAGAAATGTTTTGAAACCATGTTTTCATGCCTGCAGTATTAGAAAACCTCGTTAAGAGTGAATGTAAGAAATATGAGACATAAGAAACAAACCAGCCAAGCAACCTGTAAGTCCTTGTTGTGCCTGTACAAAAGGAACATTTTATTTCGTGGTTAATGGGCTTGATTGAAAGTTCCCCTTCAAGTCAAGAGGAATCATTCCATTGACTTTCCATTCTTAACTGGAACCTGGGCCCAACCCAATATCCTTTAGACTTGAGCTGCAATTGTAGCCAGTAAATTGGTAACACTGTGCAGACAGCTTCACCCAGCCACTGGTCTTCTGGTTTGTTGCAGTCTCTTCCTAAAGGTATTTGATGAAAGCTGCAGATGCCAATGGAGAATTAATAAAATGACCAGTGATACATGGTAAAAAAGGTTAGAAAGAGGGTAAGACATTTGCATGTCCAAAGCATGTGAGTGTCAGGCTGACCTTGTATGGGATCATGCGTGAGGTAGCAAGAAGGAACATGGCTATGGAGTAATTGAATGCTTGATAGAAGTTTTCACTGAATCAAAAGAATGTATACAGCTTTTTTCCTAAGGTCCTAGGTGTGGCCAAGAGTTTTAACTGAATGAAGACTGATAGCCAACTGGCCAGCAGTACCATGCTTCTGTTGCACAAGTTCTGGCTGATGAAGTTTTTCCTCTCTTAAATCTGTGAGGTGAAAATGTCCCCATCTTGCATGTCTCATATTGAAAGAGACATTCAAATGTTTCCAATAAATACACTGACTCAGCAGAACAATATGTTGTGTAATCACTGGTAATGAACTAAGAGCCATTTATGGTATGAAAACCAGAGTTCCAATATTCACCCAAAGTGTTTGTTGAAGTGTTGGAATGCAGTGAAAGGAAACACGAAATTTGGTTCATCAAGGTGCAATACTGAAATCAGACCGCGAGGCAAAGAAGAGCTGTGAATTGAGTAGGTTGGGCCAGCAGCATCAATCTGAGAAAAGTTCACTTCATTTTATTGGCAGCTTTCCAAGCTTTTGCTTCAGCCTTTGTAAGATCTGATCTATATGGTACACTTACCTAAAACAGAGCAAAACCAGAACAGCTGCCCTTAAATCCAGGCATGAGTAAAGGTTCATTTTGGTTGGTAGAAGGCCCATTCCACACTTCGTTTTCCATCCAGAGAACTCCTACTCCTCTGCAAAAGAACCAAGGAAGGAGCAAGCCCATTGCAATGCATGTTTATCATGGACATCTCTATGTCTCTATGTCAGCTGAGCAAGTTTTACTACCCCTAATATACTTCCTCCTTTATTTATGAGCCATGCAGGAGATTTTAAGAAACTTCATCAAAGTGACATGAATTGCTGTGACATTTTTATATCTCTAAAAAAACTTGAGTCATCACAACCAAAATTTTTTAGTTCAATAATGTTAACTTCAATCAGTTAAACTTGCTCAGAGAACAATTCTTTATCAGTGAAAAAAGTCAAATACCGAAAAGAGAAAACATGAGATACAAGTTTGGGATCTGGGATAGCAGTGGATCCTGCTCCAAATCGAACTCTTCCATTGTGAAGAGTACAGTGCTCATAGGCCTTGTGGAAACGTGGATGAGACAACAGTGGTGGTAGCCTGGAGTGCTTTTACAAACCTGTAGTTTTCTGCTCTAAGGCTAAAGACACTTCCAAAGCAAGGAAAATGTGTCTAGGAAACATTCATATTTTTTCAAAAGCTTATAATCAAAATAATTTACAATAAATATGCTTCTGAGAGCAATTTTATCTTTGCAGTCTGAACAGAGATATTCTTTGCTTTCTAAGTGACATCAGTAAAGTAAGAAATAACAAAATTATTCTAATGTAAGAAAAATAACCCACAAGATGTCTGCAATGTGTGTTGTAAAGACAAAGTGTTCAAACATGCCTGAAGGATGAAGGTGTCAATTTCCATTAAAATTAATGGAAACTTGGCATCCAGATGCTCTAGGTGGCTTCTGAATATCCCATACCTCCCTTCCTCTATGCTTGTCAAGTTGGCAGAATTTTCTAATGTGAAACATTGCTTGAAAAATAGCATATATTGAACAAAACCAGTAGTTTGTGTTTCCGACTCATATAAAAATAGCTGCTTCTATGGGAATACAACTCACTGGAGGGTAGTGATCTGACTGGGTTGTGGTTTTAAATCCAAGTTTATTTAAACATAAGATAAACAAGGAAAAATCTGTTTAAGCTTTCAAACTGCCTCTCACATTGTCAAAATCTAGATTCCTGAAGAAAGCCAGAGGGAAGATCCTCTTTCCTGAAAAAATAAGTTCCACAAAGATGAGGATGCTTACTGGAAACTAATGACTTGTGGAAACTGTAGAGCTTAGCTCAGCATTTGGTAGTCACTTTGGTTGCTGGACTTCACAACTCAAACAGATGTTATAGTCCTTTCTCTAAACACAACAGGAATATGTGCAATCTTCTGCACATTGAAAAATGGACAAACATCTCACATTTGAAACAGAAAATTAGAATGGATATCCAGTGCCTCTCCAGTCAAAAAAGTATTTGATTACTGGAGAATCCCAGAGGTATCAGAATAGGAATTAAAGCATTCAAGTGGCTAGTCCCAGTACTAGTCCTGGGATCCACTCACATTCCTTGTAAGGGAAGATATATATCCTTCAAAATCATCTCAGTGCAGTCCTTTTGGAAACTGGGATAATACTAGTCCAACTTTCACAAGGATTGCAGGCAAAGAAATAAATACTAACTCCTAGTGATTTTTTGCAAATAATCAGTCTTTGATGCCTTATGAACTGCTGAGTTGGAGTTGCTTTGTCTGGAATGGCATTTCGAGAACAGCAAGTGGCTTTCTTTATTGGATCTGAAACAATATTTTTGGGAATACCATATGCTGTGAAGCATTTGTAGCAGATGATTATCAAACGATTGCATGCAAGAGACATAGGGCTGACCTGAGAACAGCCTCTCTTTGAAACATTGTGTAAAATAGCTTTTAAAAAATGTATTATAAATTCTTCACGAAAAAGAGGAAAATATACAGATATTATTTTTAATATTTTATTCCCTGATGATATATCTATCTACACTGGGTTTGGCCAACTGCTTTCTTAAGTACTGCACCTTTTCTCTTTTTTGTCTTTTGTCTTGTCCCTGTTGTGTTTTGCAAGAACTCCGTAAAGCTCCATTGACTGCTACAGCACCACCCTGTTGCAAGACTTAGTTCCTGCTTATAATTTTGTGTTCCCTTCTGCTAGCTGATTACTGCCTGTCATGGCTTCCAGCAAACACCCCTTTGAAGCTAACTTCTCTCCTGAAACACCTCTTTGTGATAACCTCTTTGACAAAGTTATAACCTCATCCCAGTGCATCAGGATCTGAGCCATGACAGATGTGGGCTGCATTTTCTCTGCAACAAGAGTATCAGGTTAAAATAAATATCCATTGCACCCTTACGTCCCAGCCCCAGGGCAGTGAGTGGTGCTGAGTGTATCAGAAGGAAACACAGGAAACCTGAAGCAGACAATTATGAGAAATCCACTACAAATAATATTTTTTCTTATTTCAGGAGGTTCCATTAGTCCAATTTGCAGAGCAAAGGTGCTTCCTTATGGGTACTTAGTTCTCCAAGTAAAACAATGGGCAATGTCACAAGTTTGAACAGGACTCATCCCAAAGACATCAGGAAGGGTCAAATACATATCCTCAAAAATCAACTAAAGGACTGGAGGATAGTCAACTTTGGTATCTAATGAGCATTATCTGTCCAGTTATGCTTCTACTAACTAGTTTACTGGTATGGAGAAGTGACTTTATGAAGTGCAAGTTTGAGTTGTATAAATGTCAAAGAAAGTAGATGAAAGTCAATGAGAAGTAAAGGTAAATGATCAAAGACTTCTTTTATCCTACAATCACCAGTTAGCACTTTTACAATGTAACATGACTGCCACTGGGAAAATTAGCCATGTTTCATGCCTGTGGGAAATTAAAAGAAAGGAAAATGAAGATATGTAATCCTCTCACAAGCTAAGGACACTATAGTAAAAGAACTCATCATGATTATTGAACTACAAACTGTTGGCTAGTCCACAGTTCTTTCTTTTTGCAGATTTATTTGTTGAGTTCATAAATTTATCTCTTGGTAAAACCTTAACTATTGAAAAAATAGTTTTTCATGTTAATGGGGAAATTCAATACTTTTCTAAACATATTGGGTTAATTATTGTTACTATTAAAACAATCTATGTCACATAGCAATAAGCAGATATACTGCTGTAAACTGAACAAAGAGTGAGGTAGGGATTTAGCTCCATGAGTCCATGGGGTTTACAGAAAATTTATGTATCTTTGGTTAATAGAGTACATCAGTCTGATTGAAGTTTCAGAGCTGATGAATCCTGCAAAGGATGATCAGGCCTGGTTTTTTTAAAGGGGGAATCATGGTAAAAAACTAAATTCTCATTTTATGAGAAAATATTTCATTGTACATGTTTGTTTCCTATATCCATGCTTACATTACTATTAAGTACATAGTTCAATATGCCTCTTTTGGGCTAGTATTTGGTTCCTTTCTTTGAGATTGGGTGTTTTAATTTTTTAATAGGACCATTGAAAGGTTTGGGTTGGAAGAAGTCTTTAAAGTTCATCTAAAGGGACCTTAAATTTTGTCAGTGTTTTCTCAGAACTAGCAGGAGTGAATAAAGAAAGCTTATTCATAATGGCTATTTTTAAATACAGATCTAAATTAAACTCCTCTTCTGAGTCATTCTCCAAAGGAGAATCTGCCTGTCTGTCTTTTTGTCTCATCTTTACTCTTTTTTTGCCTAAAGAAGTTGGGAAAGAGATTAGCCCTCATGAACATTCTGTCTGATACTAATTCATGTTTTCCCTGACAAATTGAATACTTGTATCTGAAACAAAGGGAAAAGGCACCCTAGTAAAAAAGATTTCAAATAAAGTGAAAAAAGTGGTGACCTTTGAAGACAATTCACAAGATAGGATACGGCTGGGACATGTCATTCTTTTAAGTAGGACAGAGAATTACAACGTCTATGTTGTTCTGTCTAAATATGTGTCAAACTTCTTGTCTTTTAATTTCTCTCCTATTTTCAATTTATTTTAATTTTATTAAGTTTGGAAAATCATTTAGATGTAGAAGTTTTTAAAGGATCCCTACAAGTTTTGACACAGATGTATAATTGTTTGTGTATTTTCTGAAGGTTTTCTCCATTTTTATCCAAGGCTCTACTAAAACTATGTGCAAAATGTATATATAAGCTGTCAAGGGAGCAGTCTCCAAAACGTGTGTCCACACTGTTTCAAACTAGGAGATAGCACTTCCAAATATGTTATGGAATTGGAGTGATACTTTAGTGGTCAACAAGCACTAAATGTGATTAGAAACTTTAATACAGAGGAACTTTTAATTGTATAAAAAAAAATTAAAACTTCTGGTTTGAGTACAAGATTTCTGAGGATTTACTGTAAAACACACAGATCCCATAGCATTTTGAAAAGAATGCCTCCATTATAAAATGTCTGGGACCTAAGTCCTGAGCCTGTTGTATAACACTGTTTACATGGAGAACAAGCAAACCCTTCCTACAGTGTACAGAGTTTAAATGTTATGTCTTAAGCTGTATTTGTGTAAAATGTAACTTGAATATGGATTTTAATGCAACTGTTCCATAATATATGAAGAAGACATTTGAATGTTAAATTACAGAATATAAACAAAGAATAAAAATAAATGTCAAAGTTTTGCTTCTGAGAGATTTATTCCATGTTTTCATTAGCAAAATATCATCTCTAGTCTCTATTAACTAAATTGTGATGAATATTCTATTAAATGTCATTTAAACTATTAAAAAATTTAATATTCTCTTCCACATACATACCAGTGGAGCAGCATAGTCATAAATAACAATTATACAAATTGACAGCTCACCCAAATCTAATAAAAGGCCCAAAATAAATTGGGATCAAAATATTCGAGCTGTGATTCAGTAAGGCCCTTTAAATAAACACATGGGAAAACTATTAGAAACAGAGAGGACTCAGTTTGATAATACATGACATTCTGCTTATGGAAAAAAATTCTTTGTTTTATTGCCTAACACAGGAAGTTTTCTGCTACTAGTTAATACCAAAGCATATTCAAAAACCAAAAATGTCAAAACATTACTGTTTCTCCCTATTTGAACTATTTAAATACACAGACTCAAGAGACCTCATGAGTGACCGAAGTGATTTATATGAGAAATATGCCATTTTCAGCTACCATACTTGGAATCAGAGATTATTGAAGATAATTATTGTAGTTTCTTTTCCAAAAAACCTGACTACATAGTACTAACAGACTATAATAGCAGATAATGAATTCTACTTAAGTGATTCTAAGCACCTTTACACTTACTAGACACACAATGATAAAAATGGCTTCAAACTGGAGGACAGTAGGTGGAGATTAGCTATTAGGAAGAAATTAATTACTGTGAGGGTGGTGAGACACTGGAACAGCTGGCCCAGAGAGGCTGTGGATGCCCCATTCCTGAAAGTGTTCAAGGCCAGGCTGGACGGGGCCTGGAGCAACCTGATCTAGTGGAAGGTGTCCCTGTCCATGGCAGGGGTGTTGGAATGAGGTGATCTTTAAGGTCCCTTCCAAACTAAGCCATTCTACGATTCTATGATTTTATATTGATTATCCAAGGATTGCAATGGATGTAGAAAAGATAAGTAATATCATATTTACAATAGAAGTAAACATCCTGAAATGTATTGGCCACAGAAATTTGAATACAGGCATTCTAAGCCCCAGAGGGTTCCCTGGTAGTACTCTCTGCCTTGGACACAGTCTCTGGGTAGGAGCCACATTACCTACCACCCACGTGAAAGAAGAGTTGTCTATTTACAGTCCTCTTTAACTGAGATTTAATAGGGTTTTTCAAATTTCTAGAATTAAAATTAATTAACATTATTTGAGAGTTTTACTGTATGGAATGAGTACAGCAATGCAAATTGCTCACAGTCCAAAAAGATCCCTACAAGTTTTGCGTGTGTGCTATTATTTGTTACGCAAATCAGCAATAGAAAGCCAGACACACTCTTACCTGGGTACCAGTTATTACTAAATGTGGGTGATAATGGTGACACTGAAAAAAAGTGGTAAGGCCTGTGGTGAGAAGCTGGCAGGGAGAAATCTCCTCTTCCTGTCCTTCAAGATTGTGAACCTCTCAAACAGCACTTTCTTCTCAGCTAAGAATACCTGTCTTGTCCAACAAGAGAGGACACGGCAGCAGCAAGAAGCAGAGCAGGTGGGAAGTATGATTTTAGCAGGTGATGTGGGAACTGGTTGTGAGTTTAACAGCTTGTTCAACTCACCACGACCAAACCTTTTTTAGTGCTATCCTAGAGAGAATAATAAAGCTCACTGCAAGCAAGACCGAAAGCGGGCAACATAATGCTTTAAGGAGTAAAGCAAACTATTATGCAATGTCGAGCTAGAAACCGTGTAGAAATTTGGGTTATTATGAACAATGGATTCATAAACTTTCTGGAAATGTTACCACATAATTATAAATTCGTGATATCTCTGAATTATCACTGATCAAAAATCTTGGATTTATCTGGAAAGTAGTGTAAGTTTAAATTTTATAACCATGCCATCAATATTTCTGTAATTTTAAAGAATACTAAGAAACCACAGTTTTATTTGGCAATGTGTGAAGAGAGGGAAAGGTACTGAGAAAAGAACAGATACTAATTCTGAGACAGAATTTCAACATAATCAGAAAAACTACATATTTGTGATCCTTTATTCATTTTTCAATACAAGGCACTTCAAATTTTGCAATAAAATTGTGTATTCAGTAGTCAGAAGCTGTTGAGCTAATAGAGAGCAGTGGTATCTGGAGCAGACTAATGTGTACAAGTTTCTGCCCTTTAACATCAGGAGGTTTACTGGCTGAAAATCATTATGACTAACGATTTATAAACAGAAATAATATGGACTTAATTCTTTGAGTCTGGGACTCGGTTAGAAACAATTTTGTTTTGTTCAGCAAATAAAGAATGAAGTACTGTTCAAAGGTATTTTTAGAGAGCATCTTTCTCTAATTAAAGTCATTGCAATGACCACAGTATTTTTGGGCAATGTACGTACTATTCTACTGGAATGAGAACAATTTTCTTATGAACAACTTATTCTTTTCCTATTTCAAAATGCTGTTGGGGAGAACTGGAGGGAAGTGATACTCTCTCCTTTTTTGGTAAATGAGATGATAGAGAAAGATAGACACTAGAGAGCACAGCAGTATGCCAAAATGGAAGCTGTTGATTTCCAAGGGGTTTAAGGTACTGCACAATTAAATTAGACACATAAAAAGCTACTTATGGCTCTGCAAAAGGGACTGAATTTCCCTACAAGTACATGAGCTTCACGGAATTTGGCAACATAAAATTAAATTTAAATTCTGCTTAGCAAAGCCACAGCCTCATGGATGCCATGGTCTTTCAATCAGTAAGTCTAGGTGTTTTCTGGTGCAGGATATGCATGTCTGTGATAACAGATAATTTCTTTCTCATGTGAAAGATAATAAAAAATTTAAATACTAATTTTCACTCTTAGGAAGAGAAAGACTTTCACACAACATAAAAAAACCTCTCACTTCTTCCTTTCCATAAGAAATTAGAACCTTGCATGAATCTCTAGATTATTCATCCTTCAAAATCCTTCAGTTATTTAGGAAGGGTGTCATATAGCAGAGAGCTTCAGATAACAGCAAACAGCTACCCAAAGTTATCCAAATCTAAGGCATCCCCATCCTACAACAACCTGGAAGCATAAATGTACAGATAAACATCTTACAAATAAAATTAAATATGTTGAGGCATTCCTTGCAAATAATTTTGAACAGGAAAAGAAAAAAGAAAAGAGAGAACATGACTCTCTCAAACATCCATCTACTTGAGTCTGAGAAGAACAGACACATCAGTCAAACTATTCTCAATATGTAGATGATCAGGCTTGCTATCTTACAGGCAACACCCAAGTCACAATCAGGGCACTCAGAATTTTCTAAATAAATTAACAAGAATACTTCCTGCCTGCTGTACCAAACATTTTAAAACTGTTGTATTTAAAGTGTGTATATGCTAACCTGAGGTTATTGCAATGAACATTTTCATTTATATCTTTAATCAAGAAGATATGCAAAATAGGTAAGTTTGTAATACTTGTGAAATGCTACAATTAAAATAAATCCTATTGAGTATAGCTTGGTTGCAACCTACTTAATTTCTCAGTGTAACGTGAAGCACTTAATGCAACCTCTTGGCAGAACCAGTTGATTAACTTTTTTATTTACTTTTTTTGGTTTTAATTTGCTTTTGAGCATGATGTTTTCAAATTCTCACTGAATCCACATAGACCTGACAAGACATATTTGAGGCCCAATATATATTCTGTTCCTACACCTTCATCTCTCCTTAATGTCTCTCTACGTCCTACTGCAAGCTTTCCCCTTTGCCAGCTCAGGATCCCAGGTAAAGACTAGAGGAGAAATACCAACCTGAAAAGATACAATGCTAGTGGAAAAAACAAGAGGCTCTGCTTGTGGTTGGTTAGACAGTTTTGGGTCAACTTGTAAAAGTTACGAGTGTCAATGGGACTGGAGGACAAGGGTAACTCAACAGGACTGAGACCTTGTCTTCAGAAGTCACAAGGGCCAACTTTCCACTCCTGTCCAGCCAGCAAACTTTCTGTGTGTTGTATGGAGGTGCTGAGAACACGGATGCATAGTCTAACAGTTCTTCAAAGTCTAAATATTTTTTCTGTCATAATCAATTAAAAATTCCTTTTCACTTTCAAGCTGCATGTATTCTGCTTACAGAATCTCTGAACCAAATCAAAAAATGACCAGACAAACTGACCCAAAATAAGGGGGGTAACATAATCTTCCTTCCATCTGCTGCTGTTTCCCCTCTGCTCCCCCACCTTGGAGTTTTTACCTTTTTTCCTAGACAGCAGCAGCAAGTGAAACCTGGAGGTATTTAACCCCTTTTGCTTACCACTTTTGCAGTCCCATGCCAGTATCACTACAGAAATATCAGTCAGAAATTATTTTTCCAGCCTGTCTTCTGTGGGTTTCTGCTCGGAAATGGCTGGTTTATGGAAACATCATCCTTAATAAGGTAGCTGTTTTCTTGAAGTTGAAACCAAACCTCCTTCTGTATAGTAATATAAACATAAAATCTAATCCCAGTGTTCTGATTACCTTTGTTTTTCTATAGACTCTATATAGGTTTCACATCAGGAATGCTAATGCAGCCAAAGTGGCATTGAAATCAGACTTTCATTTTGCCGCTAATATCTCTGGAGGGAATGAGAAACAAACAGTGAGGATGATTTAGTGAGATTCACTGCTTCAGCAGCTAAATTTAGATTGATTCCCTTAATGGATTTCTGAGGATGTGAAGATGATTTCCTTTAACACAGCATTTTTATTTTAAGGCTACTTGTAATTTCTGGGTAACTTTTTGTCATCAAAGGAAGATATGGATCTTGTTGCAGAGGTGGATCTGGTATCTTGCAGGACTTCCAGAACTTCCTGCCTCATTGTTGTGAGGTGTAGAAAGAGTTTCCAGTAAAGAATATAATATCTCACTTGGAATGAGTGTGGTAATTGGTTGTGGACCAGGACAACCATTTCTGAAGAGTGTAATTATGATTCTTCATTGAGTAGTGCCAGGAAATTGATTTGTGGTCATTACAGCAGAGAAGAAAGTGGTTCCCTTCACCCATACTTCCTGCCCTTTCACATAAGATAATAATAATTTATTGTTCTTTCATTTGTTCTCTGCTTAAAGTTCTCCCCCGGAATTCAAACCTGCTTTAATGTGGCTTCAAGTGGCCCATATTTCTTAAGAAGTGTGGTGATCTGTGGCAGAAGTTCTGGTGGAAACGGCATTTTGCTGCCAGTATACCAACACACTGGAGCTATTCAAGTCCTTAGTACCCTTCTCAAGATTTTCTGGTTTCATGAGCCATTTTCCTGGCATCTCAGAATGGCTAAATTCTGGTTTTATAAGGGGAAAGTACTGGGGTTTTTTTCCATCTTCTAATTCACTCTATCACAAAGAGGCTTTTGCTCACGTAGTTTTGTTCCTCAGGGGAAACACAGTCTAAGCAGATGTTCCTGTACAATGATGATGCAAACAAGCAGAATTTATTTAATTTTTGTCTATGGCTGCCTTTCATTAGGTTGTGCTATCACTGTAGGAGTATTAATTTTGGCTTACAATTTCAGACAATTGCTGAATAAAAGGCCTTATTCTTCTTAAGCAATGATTTTTTTTTTTGTTAGAAGTCCAAATTCAGTGTCCTTCCTCCTGCTTTTGTACTAGCTGACGATACAGGCCTCTGGATTTACCTAGGATTTTCTTGGGCTGAGCTGATGTTATCTTGTTACAGTTGTGGCAGCAACTGTCTAGCAGTCAGTTAACCATTATCTAAGATTGTTGTAGTTCAGATTCAGTTTACAATAGTTACAAGGAGTTATTCTGTATAAAACCAACTCTATATGACCAGCATAAAATGCAGTGCAGAAGAGCACAGGCTCAAGCTGGTAGCAGATCTCTCAGTCTAGTAGCACAAATCAGACTTTTCCATCAATAGGCAGGAGTGCGAACTTGGGAGTTGGAAAAGAGAAGAGGTAGAGATGGTAGAAATAATGAGAACACAAGCACTGTCTAATTGGGATCAATAAAAAGAAAGAACATGTGAGAAGACAGTCTTAAAAACAAGAAAATAAACAGAAGTGAACCCCAAGAGAAAGGAGGAAAAAAGGATCACCATGGACATCATGCACCTCCTGAGAAGAAAGAAACCCCCACAACAAGAATCATGCTCCTTCTGGTGATGATTCTGAGATACTGACAACTTATGTAAACACCAGACATTTTTACCTTTTTTTTCCTTTTTTTCAAGAATTTGTCAAGAAATTGTCAAGCTTAGGACCCAGAGGCATCCAGGCAGGTTGAATATAATAGCCTAAGAAAAGGGTAGATTCAGGGATGGTTTTGGGTGCAATTTAAACTATTTTATTAAAAGGCTTTCATATTAATTAAGAATTTTGATTATCTGACTGTAGCATTAGTTGGACTTGCAATAAATTCATAGCTTTTCATGTAGGCTATGCTTCATTTTGCCTATAACAAAAGTAAGAATATTATCATTGAGGAAAGCAGCAGATATTCAACCTAATATGCCTGCTTAAACATGGGAGAGTGAGAGAAAAGAATCACAGAAAGCTTTCGATTGGAATGGACCCTTAAAGATTGTCAAATTCCAACCTTTCTGCCATAGGCAGGGAAACCTCCCAATAGACCAGGTTGCTTAGGTCCCCTCCCAACATGGCCTTAAACACTTCCAGGGATGGGGCATCCATAGCTTCTCTGGCCAAACTGTTCCAGTGACTCGCCACCCTCACAGTAAAGAATTTCTTCTCAATATCTAATCTAAAACTACCCTCTTTTAGTTCAAAGTCATCACTCCTTGTCCTATTCATTACTCGCCTTTGAAAAAGTCCCTCTCCAGCGCCTTTCTTGGCACTCCCTTACCTACTGGAAGGCTGCAGTGAGGTCTCACTGGAACCTTCTCTTCTCATCTCAGCAACCTCAAGACTCAGCCTGTCTTCATAGGAGAGGTGCTCCAGCCTCCTAATCATCTTTGTGGCCCTCCACTGGACTTGCTCCAAGAAGTTCACATCCTTCTTATGATGGGGTCCCAGAGCTGGATGCAGCACCCCAGGTGCTCATGAGAGAGAAGCAGAAGGGGAGAACCACCTCCCTTGCCCTGCTGGCCACGCTGCATTTGACACAGCCCAGGATGTGTTTGGCTTCCTGGACTGCAAGTGCACATTGCTGGGTCATGTTGAGCTTCTCATACAGCAATTGTCTCAAGTCCTTCTCCTCAGGGCTGCCCTGAGTCTATTCTCTGCCCAGATTTCGTTTGTGCTTGGGATTGTACTGTCCTACATGCAGAACCTTGCCTTTGGCCTTGTTGAACTTCATGGGGTTCCCACAGATCCACTGCTCTAGCCTAACAAGATATCAAGAATGATAAAGAAAATTTAAAAAATTAAGGAAGAATTCATTCTTTCTGGTGAAGAGAGAGGAAAACAATTCTATATTAACATGGAGAGAGATGGACATAGTTGTTTTGGGTAAATGTTTCTAATATTTCAATTACACAGACCACATAAAGGTATTCAGAGTTACAAAAAGGAAAACCAGAAACTCATTATTATTTTTTGACAAAACTGGAAAATAAATTAAGTGCTTCTAACTAAATGCGAACAGAGAAAAAAGCTCAGTGGTGGACACAAGCATGACAAATGGAAGTTAGGTCATAATAGTTATTACAGAGGCCTGGTTCCTCCCAAAGGAAGAGGTTGCATTACAGAGTTACCAGATGTTCCAAGAGAAAATGTTCATCAGAGAAAAGCAGAAGAGCAAAGGGATTATGTCTTCAAACTGTAAGAAACTTATAAGCAATCTTGAATGAAAAATAAAATCAATTTGGTAAAATTAACGTAGAGCAAATATCTAAGCACCAAAACTATAAAGTGGTAACATAAGGACTTCTTATTGCCAAAAAAGTACAGAGTAAAGGACAGAAAAATATCTCAGCTGCTCTAAATTAGTACAATTGAGTTGGTTTCATTGGAGCTACAGTGATTTGTATCATCAAAGATAGTGAAAGAACAGTCTAGATAAAAGGAGAAAATGAAAGATGACAGCTGTATTCCTAAGCAGAAAATCACAGAGGAATTTAAATGCAGACTATCATAGATGATTCCTGTTAGAGCTGGGGTTTATTAACTATCTGATCTCAGATTCACTTATGCTTTGGAGCTTTTAAAGCTAGATTCAAATTAAGGGCTCTTTGATTTGTTTTTCCCATAAGAAAACTTGTAAAAAGAGGAGTAGGAAAGAAATAGAGGGGGAAAAATCCAGTAAAAAGGGGGATGACAGCTGGGGAAGAAAGAACAGGGAATTAAGAATTTTTCATAATACTTCAGAAAAGCTATTCTTTGCTGTTCTGAGCCAGAGTGACATTCCAGCCCTGATCTCCCTGTGGCTTTGATCTGTTTTGTGGTCACTTTCAACCAGATGGGGTATAACTCTTTAGGAAATATGGCTGTGTGAAAAAGAACACTACAAAATTTGTAAATCACCTCCTATACTAAACAAGAAAAATGCACATCCTGTGTTTCATTATCTTCTTTTAATGGTGTTTGCAGGTTTGGGCTAAGATGCAACATTGTGTTTCTTTACAGTTTAATTAGAAGATGTGCTGTAAATTCCTATGTAACACATATTTAGTTCAGATGACCATCACTATGATTGAAAAAGTCAAAATAAAGCAAAGAAAGCATTCAAGAATAATAGATGACTTGGTGGGAGGGGTGATATAAGTACGGAATATCATAGAAACTCAGAGCTGAAGTTCCCTATGCGTGTTGGAATTTACATTTGGAAATCTAATTAATTTCAGATGCTGGTTGAAGTTGCACCTTTGTCCTACTCTTCGACTCAGTCCCTGCTGACAAGATAGGTTTCACTGACCTCTGGTGTCTGTACACATTTTTTCTCTGCTATGTAACCCATTTTGGTTCCAGATAAAGATCGCCTTGCAATGTTTCAGCTGGTTTTTTTCTTTCTTTAATTCAGGGATAGACAAATATAACAGAAATGCTATATTCATATACCTAATCCTCCAAAATTAGTAAGTTATAGTCAATAACCTTGAATTCATATTTAGTGCTTATAGTTTTAGTTGTCCTGAGTATGATAAATAAATTTTCTCTCATGAGAAAATATGGAGCAAAAGGATTTTTAGCAATGGTTTTGTTCCCTCACATTTTACTTGGAAAAAACAATTTCCATAACAGAATAGTTTTGCAAACTACTGGGTCACATTTTGTCATCCCTATCACTTTTATTGCTTTATTGCTTTTAAATGCTCTTTTATTTTAGGAAGTTCTTGTGGAATTCATTGAGATATTAAACCAAGGCTTAAACAAGCCAGAATATGGGTCAGGAAGAATAATTAGGGACAGAAAGATCTGTGGGATCAAGCTGTAATGCAGTTGCTTAGTTTTTTGAAATGAGAGATATAATCTTTAGAAAATTTAACCTCCTTTTTTTACCTTAGTGATTTAAAGTCCACATTCTACGATCAGTCTGGGCACCAGGGTGCCATCAGCACAATGTGTCAAGATGGTTTATGATTCTCTTAACAAAAATGGGGCACACAAGGGTGATATCTATGTCCTTTCCTACAAGTGTGATACAACTTTCAGACCAACTTTTAACAGATTAAAGAATTTGTGTTTCAGGCCTGTGTAAAAGTAGTATTACAGATATTTGTACCATAATTTCACTGCTCTGTAATGAAATCTAGAGCTACATTTCTAAGTGCAAAGCTGAAATAGGACCTTGACTCAAGTAGCTAGGCCTAGTGTGGTACAGCCACCATCCACCATCTACGGCAGTAGATCTTGTTGGGACTTCTAAATGACACATTTTTCCCCCCCTCAGCTGGAAATCATTCTTTACTTGCTTCTGCCATCAAAATTGATGTTCATCAGCCTACTTAACATGCAGCTGGATTTTTAGACATTTGTTTTTTGTAATTACTATAGGTAATTATATTAAATTTCAAAAAGAAGTGGTAATAATATGAATCAGAAAATATCTGGAAATACTACCAAGCAGACTTCTTTTTCAAATACTCAAATTTTTAGAGAAGAAACAAAGTATGGGACATGTTTGATTCTTGCCTACTTTCTTTACAGGATCTTTACATATGGTGAATGGCACAGTCTTGGAGGACAAGAAATGAAAGGGATAGAGATAAGAGGTGCTCTAATTATGCCTGGTGGAGACATTGCTGTGAGATGTCTCACGGTCATCATGCAGTAGATGTTCTGTTCAGGACAACACTGCTCTGCTGCAGTCCAACAAAGGTGGGGAAGAAACTGCTAGATTCCCAAAAGTATCTGTCTCCATTGTTAGTGGAGAAAGAATGGCGCCTGAAGAGGACAAATCAGAGCAGCCAAACTGGGCTATAACTGGCTCTAGCAGTCATCTTTGAAGAGGTATATTTCATTATGTTGACCATAGATGGAGCCCCATCTCCTTACCTGGGTTTCTGTCATCTAGATGCCTAAAGAAAGATGTAAATAACCTCCTCAAACAACTGTTCTTTTATTAATGAATCCTGTTTAGTTTGGAGGTAGGTCTTTTCTTCCTATTTTACTTTTTAAATAAATAGATATACCTGGCAATTAGCATCTGTAGTTATTTCCAGGCCACAAAATACCTTCCAAACTAATTTCCAGTACCTTCTCCAAAAGTTTTGTCTGGCAAGCAATAGAAATTTCCAACATTTTAATGAGTAAAAGCATATTAAATTGGCCATACAGAAAGAAGAATTCTCAAAAAGTCTTGTACTGAGTGGAAAGACCTGCATTAATATGTTTCCTTCACAGGCCTTGAAACATATAGGAAGCACATACACTGTTTACAGGAATTTCATCTCACTCCAGTTTATTAACACTCCCAGTAGCTGGTCCAACTTTGACATGTGCTTGGACTGAAAATCAGAATTTTATATTTTGTTCTCTGGTTTTGTTCCCCCTTCTATGCGATTATGAACAATTCCCATTTAACCAGCACCTAGTAGAATGTTTTGTGTACATGAAGGAAATGTTTTACTGAAATAGGCACGAGAAGGAGAGTTATGCTGAAAAACCACACATACATGGAATGGCCTCTAACATCCCTGCCATGGTGAAAAATATCTGTTCAAATGTTGGCGGCTTCTAACCCCTCTTAGGCTGAGATAAACAAACCATATGAAATTTCATCTTGGCTCTTCACTAGGCACAGGCAGCATCAGCTGTACTTGTAGTGTTCCCTTTGACATGGTTCCACTTTTACAAGCTTGTTCCTGTGATGGAGTCACCATCATGTGGACACATTGAAAACCTCCTCAGGACACTCCCGACTTCTTTGCCAACCTGTACACATATGTTGTGCAGTTCAGCACTTAACAGGTGATAGTTTGCCTCACACCAGAGCAAAAGAGAGGAAAACGGGAAGTCTTTTCCCCCTATCCTTTCCCTAAAATTGAGATTTTGTTTCTGCTATTTCTTCTTTAGGATCTCAGTTAATTTTTGGTCAAATAAGCAGAACACATTTGTTCAGCAGATTGGTCTTTCATAGGAAAAAAGATCACATTGTGAATCTCACAAAATATTTTCTGGAAAAGGCAAATATGTTCCTTTTGGAAAGAAAATCTGCTATGCTCTTGCTCATTATTTGGTGAAAAGAATGCTCCTAGCAGCTGCAGATGAGACCCTTTATTGATTTCTTTCATTCCGGAGAAAATGAGGCATTGGATTTTGCTAGGAAAACTAGAAGTGAGGTTTTGTGTGCAGTTCAGTCCAGCTAGGACAGGGCTGTTGCTGCTATCGCCTCTGTGTCCCATTCCTGATGAATGTCAGATAAACACACAACACACAGACTAACTTTTGTTGGAGTTGCCTTATGGCCATATGGGTTTGCAGTTCCCTTTGCTGGTCCTTGTAACAATCTGGAAACAAGATTGTCTGTTTGTAACTGATTTATTTTGTCTTTGTTGTAGTATGTACTAGAATCTTAAGTACTTGACAGCAATGAGAATATCCAGTATGTTAGGTTAATTCTAGGTTAACTTGGAGGCCTATGTAGGCATAAATATTTTGTGAAGAAATAATAAATAATAAAACCAGAACAAAGAAATACAAGCTTGATCAACACAAGTTCTGATGAAGAACCTCTAAGACTTAGAACTCCATCTCAATTCTAGGAGCAAGTAGTTATTGCAGGTTTTCAGTAGCTTGTGGTGGGACGTACTCATTTTACCAGTGTCTAGCCTTTAACTAGAGAAGATGAGGAACTGGGAAAAAAACTGGAACAGAAATCCATATCCTAACTCATGGGCCATAGAATAGTACATACTGAATAATGCTACATTTTGTAGCTGACAAAAATTAAGTATGTGAGAATGTGAGTATGATAGAAATAAACCACTGAATATTATTCTTTTCTAAAAGTGGTGTTATATACAACCCTGCATATTATTCTGGAAGACGTTACTAATTTGGAAGTAAATAAATGTAGTTTTTAAAGACATTTTACATCTTTCTGTAGTTAAATAAAACAAAACAGAAGGCTAGTAACATACCATTCTAGTTCATTAAAAGATGTTCCTTCTGGCTTTAAATGTGTAAATACATCTTTATAAAATACAACCTTAATGCTTTTAATCTAGACAGCAGACAAATATGCATTTTCATAAGAAGTTCCACATTAATCTTCTGAGATTTTAAAAATGGACAAAATTTTATTTAAAATAACTAGAACATTTAAACATTTAAAGGATTAAGAAAAACAGATATTTTTCCAACAGCAGTTAACTGGAAGGATTATATTTCTTTCTGCAGCCTAAACATGGCACACGTATATAATGGGCATAATATACAGTTAAGGACATTGAGTTAAAATAAGGCACAATTAAATATTTTTGTTACAATTCATGAATATATGTTTTGTGTGTGCACTTTTAAAATAAAGCAGGGGAAAATATTTATTTTCTTATGCACTTTTTTGGTAAACTCTCACATGATTTCCCAAGACTCAGCAAGAAATCATAGATACTATTCTCATGGAAGAGGACTTTTTGTGAAGCCAACTTTTTGAAATAACACTTGTTATCTTTGAAATTCAGCCTTATTTAAGGTTTCCATCCCTAATATTTCCCTCAAATTTATTTTTCCAGATGCAATAGAATGAAAGTAGCTCCACAATTGAACTCATAAGAACTTGTTCACAAGGCTAAAGTATTCCTTGAATATCCCAACTTTCCTTCTACGTGGTCTTGGTTATGTTGAAAATCAGCCAGCTTACAGTCCTCTATCCATCCTTTTCTGAGGAAGCTGCTTGAACTAAATAGTTCAAATGTGTTGGACATGCTCAGATGTGCAGGGGAAATGAACTGCAACTCTTCATCATAATGATGCTATAAAAACTCCTTTACTAGCAAGATGTATGGTGCTGTCATCCAAAATTGGACCTGACCCTGAACATTTCCACGTGTATTCCAGCTCTGGTGCATTAGCTGTCCTCAATGCACTGTAAGCTTTGCATCTCAGTGATTACTCAAGGATAAGGGCAAACGAGGGGAAAACTGTGGCTGAAAGCTGAGAACTTGAGTTCTTATCAGGCCTCCAGCACATAGTTTGCTGACCAAAACTTGTTCTGGTCTCTTCTGGCAGCTGTGGGAATTGACAGTTACTTATCTTCAAGATAGCTCCTAAAGGTGAACCCTCTCCTCCACAAAAGAGGAAACATTCAGACTGGTGCAAATGTTTAGTCCGAAGGAACCAAGGGGAGGGAGTGAATTTAAATTGGAGTCTCTGGAAGAAGATCATCTGAAAACAGGCTTCTCTTTTACAAGACACTCTTTCATCTGGGTATTTCCCATAAGAGAAAAATGGGGTAATCTTGGAAAAATTGGGAATGAACTAGAGAAGTATCAAAATATTTTATTAAAATGATGTGGAAAAGGGTGCCTCCTCAATTTTTTAGCTAAACATTGAAATGCATCTGAAATAAAGTATTTTTGGGGAAAAGATCAATTTTTTTCTTGCTGTTAATGTCTAGTAATTTTCCCCATCTATCATAATTCTCTCATTTAGAAGCCAGAAACATTTAATGGAAGTCAGAGGTCCTGATGCCAAGGCCCCAAGATGAGAGACTCTACTTTAAAAAGTTTGGCCTAGATTTATATTCTAAACAGAACTTTAATGTAACCATTCAGAGAGCTCCCAACAGTATTTCATTATAGAGTAATCAGTGGCAAGGGTTAGAAGGGCAGCATCCAACTCTGAGAGTAGAACACTGCTCTTAACTATAGGCAAAAAGACATAAATTAGGGCAAGTTATTATTCTGTCACTTGAGGATAAGCTAAAATCTAATTAACATCTGAAACTCTAAGACTTAGTAATAAATACTTCAGTTCTTGAGGTCTTCTCAGCCAGTCATAGGAAGTCACTCTCTCATTAATAACTCAGAGTCATACATGCTTTAATCTCACATATGCCCTTAAAAAGAAGAGGCAAAATGAGAAGTCTAAAATAACAGAAGGAGATTTATTAGGGATGAAATTCTCTATGAAAAGTGCAAGGCAATAACTTAGGCAAAAAAATACTAATATGACAGGGGAACAATTACTTAAGTAGCTGTTCTTCAGCAAATTTGACAGCTGGAATACGTCTCCATCTGAACATGAATGAACTATGTCACATAAGAATGTTCTAGGATATTTTATAACATAGCTTTCAAGAGGCATGAAATAAACTTCTTCTTTATTACCATTAGCAAGGCCTCAGCTAGATCTAATTTTCAGTAAGTCTTTCTGTGTGCATCAGTGCAGACCAACTAGAAACAGTGTAGACAAAAAAAGGGAAAAATATCTAGAGAACTTGGCATGCAAGGGGTGAAAGATGAAGGAGAGGAGGAAGAATTTAATAATTTTATAAATACAAAATTTCTGAAAAGCCTATTTGCATGTATAAATTTGCCCAGTAGATGAGATACACTGCAACAGGGAAAATCAGTTTAAATATCAGGGTATTTTCTTACCACAGGGAGTAGAAGTACACGTTGGAGAGCTTGGGAAACTGGGGAATGCCTGGTGCTCCTAAAGAAACAAAGCTTTCCCAGGACTGATGAAGGTATACATGCTTCTGGCTGCAGTTGAGACATGGACTGGAAGACTCCATACAACCAATTTTCTAGATTCTATAAGGCTGTTTATCTATTTTTTATTTATTCTGGTTAATGTTTAACTCCTGCCTATGACCTTTCCATGTCAGTATCCAAAGAAAGTAAACACTGACAATTTGAAAGAGCACATAGAATTACCTAAATATTCTCATTTCACTGAATGCTTAGCAGACTATAGGAAACTGGTTTGAATATTCTGGCTGTGTACATCAGGGAAAGTGAAACAAATGAGAAAAGGAAAATTGCCAGGAAAAAGAATAATTAGTCACCGAATGATGGAGGGTATTAAATATATCACTAGCTGGGAATGTTTAAAAGAAATTGTAAATAATTGTGTAATAAATATGAGAAATGAAATTTAAGCCCAAAACAAACATTTGGTTGAAATGTATTTAACTTTGATAGGTTTTGCACATTCTTATATTTTGGATAAAGTGAAAAAGCAGAAATCTTTTTCAGGTCAAGGTCTTTCTTAATTTTGTTACATTGTTCTAAGACTGATCTTTCAGGTTTTTTATGATGACAAACACTTCTGTTTTAACTGGCGATAAGCAAGAATATCACTGGAGATATCAAAAATGTGCATCATGGTGACCTTTGCTAAATTGATACTTCTGTGCTTCCAGGAACATGACTTGCCTCAGAGAGGAAAAAGAATGCTTGGCAGTGCTGTGCTTTCTTTGAGCCAGCATATACTCTTTCTTTCAAATGTACCTAAAAATGCATATGTTCTTTTTGGAAAATACTTAGGCATCCAACACTGCTGTTTGTATTCAGTGATAGAAAAGTCAAGCAGCAAAGGAAAAGCTGACCTTCAGTCTGGTTGAGGTACCGCTGCCTTATTTTTCAGTCTTTTTATAGCATCGTTTTGCAAAAAGAGATCTATTTTATCTTTGGTTTTGTTTTTTAGCCAAACACCATTTATTAAATTAGTTTACCCCAGTAGGCTCAAGATGGCTGCAAATATTCTGGAGAGGAAAAGCTTAAGGAGAGGCTTTTGTAGAGGAGTGATGGTGGCTCCTTCCATCCTTTAGGAAAGTAGGACAATTGGACACAAGGAAGAGGGACATGTAAAAAGAAAAGAATTAAACAAAAATGTTTCCAGTAGGAACAAAAATGTTTCCAGAAAAAAGAACTGGAGGGGAGAAAAGGTTTGTCTTGGTCATCATGGCTAAACTAAGGTGAACTTCACATTTTCTGTGACATGGATGAAATAAGTCATATTTCAGATTTCATTTGCACACTGTCTATCAAAAAACCTTCACATTTACTTCAGCTGTTTGGAAGTATCTTCCAGGTGTTCTCACTCTGCCCAGATGTGCAATTTCATACCTAAAGTATTCCTCTGAAGTGAGACCAGTTAAAGCAACTTTCAAACAATGACAGGCCTGTCAAATGCAGAGCTTATATAGCTTCCAGCATCAGTGCTCCTGAAAGACACTGTAGTGTATCCTAAATGGATCTTACGTATGATATCAGTAGGAATCTTGATGTAATCAGAAACATCTTTCTGTAAAAAAAATTGAGAATCTTTTACCAGAGAGTTTGAAAGGCAGAAGATTTTGTATATGATAACAAAACTCAGTGAATCCCATTTTAGAGATTTCACGTTCTGTTAATCTCCCTAAGACGGATGCACTGTTGCAAACATAATAATTCTGTCAGAACCACAAGCATTCCTTGTAGTCTTAAAACTGGAAATCCTTGCAGTAGGAAAGTGTATTCTTTGTGCCAGAGCACAAGACAAGCTGAAAAACCATGCTGACTTTTTCTGAAGTAGATTATCTTCACAAATGCCAGGAATGGAACATTTGTTAGTCTCAAGTATTTCTGGGAGTAGAAATGGAAACCACAATGAACTGCTGCACCTTGAGAAATAAATTCTTCATTGTATCTTTTTATTGAAGTTATCTTCTTTAATATGTGAACAGTGAGTGTTACAGTCATAAAAGCACCTCAGCAACATTCTTGCTTTAACAACTATTCATAAATCTTAGGGCATATTTAAATCCAATTTCTACATCATAAATAATATGACACATGCATTATTGAAAAGTAATCCTTTTATACAGTGGTATTTGACTGCTTACAGGTGTTGAGAGCACAGACTTCCTAGGGCATGCCACGAGACACTTGCAGATGGCCACATATTTATATCTAGGCATGAAGGAGCAGGAGTGTGAGACTGTCTTTATTCTGGTACTCCTATTTCTACACCGGCAAAGGATGGCTCTGGCAATTGCCAGTTAATGGCATGCAATAGGGATAAAAGCCCCATTTCCTTTCAAAATAGATCACAGTCTGGGATAGAACATGATGTGTAATTTCAAACACTTGGCAACGTTGCCGCTTCCAGCTCTTTGTGCATAGAGAGTGAAGAACTTATGGACTATACTGTGTAAGTCCATGAGAGAAAAAAATCTGATTTCTTAAAGCTTCTCTGCAGTTCAAGCTGTAATGAACCATATAAGGAAAAGGAAGGCCTCGAGTATTGGTAGGAAAATGTTTATATCCACATTTCATATCTCATCATAAGATTTCAACATTCAGACCAAGAATACGGGAACAAATACCGTCAAAGACATTGCAGCATACCTAAGAACAACCTGGAAGTACTATAGCTGAATTGGTCTTAAAAATAACTCTAAACTTAAAACTATTCACAGGAGGAAAAAATAAAATGGGTGATTTAATTTCATTTGCAGAAAAAAGATGTAGCAGGAGTATACAGACAGAATATTTGGTATCTGCCCACCATTTCTGTTACGAGATTTCAATGTTTCTTCCAAAGTTAGAATCTCTGATTCTTCAAAGATACAACTCAAAAAAGACAAGACAATATTCAGAAAAGACAGAGCTGTTGGTAATTAAGGTAAATGTTTTAAGTATATTCCTTAATTTGGGAAATAATATTACTTTTTTTAATCATGTAAAAGATTTTTATAGCACCATAAAGATGTTCTGGACTGAACATATTTTATCATTACTTAATCTGCTGTGCCACATATTTTTCCATTTCTACAGTTTTCAGGAATCAACATTTTGCTTTTCGTTATTTTCATGCTGAGTAAGAGACTATTGGAAATCAAGCAGGATTCCCACTGACGTCAGTGGAACAGGACTTATCACTGAGTGCATTCATGGTGTGAGTCATACTAGCATAACTGTCAGATGATCACATTTCCTTTATGCTACTCTTTTTAATTTCATTAATTACTAGGATGAAGGATTGTAGGGCAATTCAGACAGGAAAGGATCCTGGGAGGTTTCCAGTCTGCTCTACAGTTTCTTACACTCAGATGCTGCACATAGTCATGGATCTTTAGGGCATAAATTTTCTCATAGGTGGTTGTCAGTACTTCCAAGATGAGAATATTGCATCCACCTTGACCCTCCTATCTTTCTGAACTCGTCTCAATGAGCTGGGCTTTCATTATGAAGCAAAGGCCAATTTATTTAGTTTTTCTCACGCTTCACTTGGTTTGAATTAATTTTTCTAATCATTTTACATTCCAGCAGCTTTTAGTCCTTGTCTTAAAAAAAAAAAATTAGATTCCAGATAATAGGAGAATGCAGTTAGTATGAAGTTAGTATGTACAATAGATAAATACGATAAAAGTGCTGAAGCATTTTTATATTTGTAGCATGTTGGTTGCATTGAGGTGGTAAATGTGAAAATCTAATTTTGTAAGAAATGGTAAACTATGCTCTGTCACATCCAACTAATCACACCAACAGCTTCAAAATGAACTACCCTGATCACTGTAGAAAGCTGTATTTGCATCCCAGCATCAAGGTGTTCAATTCAGAGCAGAATCTTCTGTAAGTTTTGAGAGGTTTCAGAGAGCTTCTTTGCATTAGTAAAGCTAATTAAAAGTCAATGGCCACAAAAGGGCTGAAACCAACCTCTCATGCCTGAGAAAACATGCTATAGGAAAAAGAAATGGGGGGGTGGGGGTGGGCGTGAACATGGTACTTAGGCTATAATAATTTGTCAATTTTGCTCCTGCATGACAGTGGAAAGTTAATACCTGAAAGATTTAGAGAACAGCCTTACTCTTTTACCTCACTTCCCTATCTATGAAACTGGAACATTAACTGTACTTTTTGTAAATCTCCGGAGAGCATGGGCTATTGAGGTTGTGGCCTCAAATGGAAACAGGTATGTCAGCATGGCTGTAGTCAATGTTTGGAGGTCTGGAAAACAGTTCAGATCTAGAAAATTATATCTAGGCCCAAGGAAAATTGGTCTATGCCTTTTCTGTGCTGTGGCTCCTGGGCTTCTCTTATGCCCCACTGCCTGCTTGCATCACACTGAGTAGACTGGAAAGAAATCATGGTGTAATTCAGCATATTCTGGATTTGAATAACCAAGAGATGGAGTCTGCAGTACCATGTCAACTTAAACACCTCTGAATGCAATTCAAATGTGTGTGTAAATGTGTGAGTATCCTGGGGCACTCTGTTCCTTCTAAAAGTTTTGTAACACCAGTAACTGTACAGGTGAGAACTATTAGTTTTGCAACATGTCTATATAGAGGCTTGGGAAAATGAAGTGAAATTTAAAACAAGAGAAGTGTATATATAAACCAGAGAGAAGAGCATCATTGCTGCATTTCATTAATCATTCACTTTCACCTTGCTGAGGTTGGTAGTGAGTAGGACATTCCCCATTATGGAGAAAGCTGTACTGTCTTTTCCTTGATCTGCTTCTTTCTCTGTCTGTCTCTCTCTCTCTGATTTTCTTTGGTTGATTTTTTGTTTGGTTGGTTTTTGTTTGTTGGTTTGGGGTTTTTTTAAACATCTGTATCTCTGTTCTCTATGTTCTTAATATCAAACAAACAGAAATACAGAGGAATTAATCGACCTGCATCCTACATCCTGGAGACTGAATCTCCCCCATCACCCAGCACGCCATCCAAGCCAAAGCTTTCTTCCCAATGGCTCCCTTTGTCTCATCATTGCCACACAGGAGTTTTGTGGTTGACTAGAAATATCTGGCGCTTCCTGGTGGAAATTATCTGCACCAGAAAATCATGTTTTCTGGTCCCAGACCAGATTAGAATCACAGGTGCTGAAGTTAAAATGTGCAAAGCTACCAAACATATGTGGTGAATATATTTTACAACTAATGTAAAAATGTCTAAGAAACTGTGAAGAATGTAAATGCTCCAGGGAAGAGTTCCAAAAAGTACAAATTGCCTGTTCTTCTCAGCAAGGGTCCTTGATCATAGTTCAGATGCTGATACTGTGAACTTTGTTGTTCCTCAACAAGCAAGTCCAAAAGCTACACCATTTAGTGAGTCAATCTTGTATTGTTGGCCCAGCTAAGTCAGTGTCGTTTATTCCAATTCCTCATGTTGTTGGAGAGGTTGGTAGGACCTAGGATGTTTTCATATCTACATCAAGGACTCCAGATGAGCTCATACAAGAAGCATGCCATGGACACAGAGACTCTTTTGTAGAAAACACCTTGTTTTGGTGCTTGGCTAGTTGACCAAAGTGCCTTTTTTTTTCCTAATTACATATTTATATCATGCACCTAAAATATAGTAATCTTCCTGCTGAAAGTGTGCAATATTAGGATGCACCTACGTCAAATTCCCTTGCAGTGAGAAAGACACATATTCTGAAATATTTGAAAATCTTTTTTCTGTTTTTAATTCTGTGTTTTAAAACACCAGAGATTTTTACGGTGTCCATCCAGAAAATTTATTATTTAAAAGTATATTAAATCAATCATAATTTTCTCAACTGATGCAACTTCTTTGAGAAGTTAACTCTAAGACAGATATATTGCTCACAAGATAATAACAAATATAATGATAAGATAATAATAAAAAAGATAATTTCTAGCTCATAAAATATTTATTGAATGGTTACATAATTTTTTTCTTCATGTTTCTCTACTTTTGGGATTTTTTCATAAATATTCATTATTTGGATAAGACTACTGGTTTATGTCTCCATACTCAGGATTTAGTTGCTGAGTTTAAGATTTTCCTGAAGAGCAAGGATCTCCTAAAACTAACAGTTTTTAATTACAAGTATTATGCATTTTTCCAAATTTGAGGCTTAATTTAGCTAAAACAAAATTAGCCATTTGGGATGAAAACAAAATAGCTGGGAAAACTCAGTAAAGGTAAAATATTTATGCAATTGCTTCTGTTTGTTTAGAAGAGATGCAGAAAACCAACTTCTTTCACAGAACCTGACGGAAGCAACAAAGACACTGACAACTCAAATGTGAAAACACAGATATATGCAAGACGTGTGAGCGTGAAGGCAGCGTTATAATTTTGTTACATCAGAACCTTCAGGCATAGTGAAAAGATGCACCTCAGACTTGAAGTTCATTGACTGAAGTCAGGTTTTGTCTGTAGATTTCTTTTAGTCAAAGGAGAGACACAGGCACCTTGAGTGGGTGTCTCTGTGAGGAAATGATAAATCACTCTTTGGTCATGTCTGTCTACTAGTTCTTTACTAGATTTTGTTTACCAATATAATTTCTAATAGAAAAAAATACGCACTTGAGAATATTTATCCAGCGTACTATGCAAAAATATTTTTTCAGTATTTTAAAACTGTCAGGCTTGACTAGATATTCAAAAAGCAATAAATTTTGTTGACTTCAAGATAATTGTTAATGTATAAACTGTAGTGTTTATCTGCTATCTTTGAGTTCTGTTATCTCTCTCTTGGAGAAAAAATCTAGGCTTGGGCAGATGAAGTCTCACTGGCAGCAGTGATTTTGAGGACAGAGTGTCCCTTGGACTATTCCTGAAACATTTGTCTGTTTTCCAACTGTCATAACAGCAATAGTTTGGAAAAGTCTCCAGAGAGTTTTTGAACCCAAGATCACAATTTGTGTTCCTGATTGAACTATATGCCACCATAAAACTCAGGGTAATACATCCAAAGACACAAGTAATCTAGAACAACTCTAAATTTCCTCGGCTTTAAGGTTCTGGCTGGCAAAGAGCAAAGCTGGCAAAAATCCTGGCGAAAACTTTCTCCATTGCTTTCCTTTGTCTTGAATTCCATCTAAATATCCAGTTAGGAAGCCCTTCTTTTGATTGCAATTTATTTTACTTTGCAACTAATCATGCATGTGAAAACACCATCTCTGGATTTTCTTAACAATTGTCAGTTCAGGAAATTCCAGAGCTGCAAGGCAAGGTCTGCAAAATGAAGATGCCTTTTGGCTTACCTTTCTGCTCCCTATTAATTTATCTTGCTCCATGAACAAGTGCAATTGCCAATAAAAAGCTTCACAATCTGTCTTTTGATTTATATGAAGTTCTGACAAAATTTCTCTTGGAAAGATGCCTGTCATTTGACGTCAGAGTTCTTAATACATTTGCTTTTCATCTAGCGGTTGGGTTAAGCGAGCTGCCATCCACTGACGCCTCTACTTCCCCCTATCACATTTCTTGAATGTTTGATTCTGATGATACCGGCTGGAGGGCTCCTTTCTCAAAGGAATGGCATTCACAGCAGGACGTGGGAAATTTATTGCAAGGGTAAAAATATGTTCTTTCTAAATCCGCTATTTTAATGGAATGGTGAATGTTTCTGTGAGCTTCTATGAAACCATCTTTTGAATTGTTCTGCTGGTTCAGTTTAGCTTCCAAAATCCTTCCAGTATGAGCTTTTGTCATACTACATATATTTGTGTTCTTTTCAGAAGGGGTGTTCATGCTCTCAATGGTAATTATGGTAGATATTTAGCCAAAGACTCACAAAATTATATAGAGGTGCTTACTGCTTTACATTGATTCTACAGGGAGATAGATGCCTACATCTTGCCCTTAGAACTGCAATTATACTCGAGGTCATTTCAATCCCTCTCTTGATTCTCAGGTTACAAGTGTCTCACGTGGTCCAGCTTCCCTGTACCGAAAAGATTTAACAGAACATCATGGTCTCTAAACAGGTGTTGTAAATATAGCAGTTAGATTTATTTTCATTATGTATAAAAGGCCAAAATTAAAGTAGCTCATGTGGTGGATGCTGGAGTGCATCTTGACGTCCTTTCTGAAGGCACTGGGAGATTCTCAGCTGAAATCAGATACACCTACAAAACTCAGTTATATCTGTTTGATTCAATGCTTCCCTTGTGTTTGTAACGTTTGAAGTATATTGACATATTTTTAAGAAAGGCACCAATAATCATTTCAACATGGCATTGCATTTCATCACTGTGCTATGTTGCCTTGTAGAGGCTTGTGCCCCTATTTTCTTTGCAAGTCAGTTTTTTTGTGTAAACTTCATCTCCCTTAAAGTAACAGGGAGGCTACATGGCCCCAGTCACATTATAAAAGGCAAATTCTTAATGTGAAAAGAGTGAGAAGTGACAAATCTGAATTATAGATCCTTTGTGGCCAAATCAAAAGAGAGAAATGAAGAAAGTTCACTGTTTGTCACTTCCAGTCTCATTCTCTGGGGTAGTGTCAAACACGGCCAGTTTACTCCTGATGTGTTCACGCTGAAAAGCCTCTGTCGAAGGAAATGTCACTTATGCTCTGATCCACTTACTTGCCTGCCTGCTGGGTCTGCAGACAAAAATGTCCAGACTAACAAGACTATCTATACTCTACAAAGTACAGCCCTTCTTGCTGTAGCAATGCTGTCAGCAGCACCACACAAAAGGAAATTTACCTTTCCTGTCTGACATGAGGTTAATAAACGTAATTTATTAACCCACCTACATACACACACACATATATATATATGTATACACACACATATATTTGGGTTCAACACATCAAAAATGTGATTTATCTCAAAACAAGGCAAATGTAAGACTATCATATATAAGATTAATATTTTGCTATCTTCAGTGTTGGTATGACATTGGTTGGAAAACAGTTTTCAGTTTTAGAGACTGAGACTTCCGAAGAGATGCAGATATGTGAAAGGAGTGCAAACAAGACAAAAAAAATACGTATATATTTACAAATGTTGGAAAGTAAATGTTCATGTATAAGTCTATACATAATAGTGTGGAGCAGCCATTGAAAATGAGCTCCCCCTGAATGACTGTAAGACTCATAAGATTTCCAAGACCTTCTAAAAAAACTTTGTGAAGTACTTTTCTCTACTTTCTCCAAAAACTTTGCTATGGTCACAGTTTGTGCAGCGGAAAATCCTTTGTGTGAATTTGTTCATGGGCAAAAATGTCCCCTCATTTTCTTCTAGGAGCCTATCATTCTTCAGACGAGCTATTTAATATTATAGAGCTGAGAAGCTGTTATCAGGTATCCATTGCTTTTAGAAAGTGAAATAATCCTTAAAAGAGCAAAAAAGCTCTAAAAAGGTAAGTAAATTTTAACTCAGTAAGATGTCTCACATTAGCGTCTTCTTTTATTTAACGTTACTAAAGGATACCCTGTTATTACTTTTTCTCAATTTTTTTTTTTTTTAATATGTCAATATTTTAGTTCTAACAATCTAAACAAGTAACAATGAGAAGAACCGGGAGCAGATTTCTTTCTTTGAATTAGTCACTGGAAAATTAGAGAGAAGAAACCCTGCAGAGTTAACAATTTATTGGAAAGCTGCAGTTGAGCACTGCGCTCACTAAGAAAATGTGGGTCTTTATGATATTTTGTCACTATTTCATGCATATAGGAAAAAACAGCCCAGGCTGCAGCGGAAGTTTCAGCTCTGATTTGTGGTGCTGTTAACACGAATATGCAAATAGACTTTCAGCAAGTTACCAAGGGCCTTTGCAGGTTAAAAACATACATTTTTGGCTCCATGTCTGTTTTGCTATATGTGCACAAAAGTAACATGTTCTTGATGTTCTGGGTCTTTCATTGAGTAGATAATTCATGAGTTTGAGTCTCAGCTTACTATTTCTGGAAATATGTAGTTTGTGTTTCTGGACAATCATGAGTTAATATTATTAATGTTGACTAAAATGGCTGCAGGGGTTTATTTGTTTCCTTTGTGCCAGGTCACATTCAGCTGTGATTTAAGATTTCATAGTTGTTGAAGTAAATCACCAGACATCAAGATATCACCTTTTGTAAGGCTGTGTAGTAAGCGAAGTCTGTTAAATGGACATAAAATCTTTAGGAGGGATAAAGCAATAAAACCTAAGACATATATTTGTGCCACTGGTAGATATGAAGTGTCCTTTATTTGGTGTTAGTATAGGCTCTTCGGTTTTTAAAGTTTATTTCGATTATCATTTAATGACAAATGATGTGTGTCTTTAAATAACAGGAATAGGTTATTTAGTTTAGCAAAAAGTACATCAATTTAAGAATTTATAATTCCTTTCAAATCTCTTTATGAAAGGTTTTAAAGGCAATATGGAAAATCAGTACGTCCTTTGCTGCTGCCTGTCTCTTACAATGTCCCAAATCCTCCCAGACTCATAATTGTGAGTTTCTGGACGTGTCTCTGTATAATGGTGAATTGGCACATGGTCAGTCTAATTTCTCAACACTTTCAAAGTATTTTCAAAGTCCAAATCTGGCACAGGAAAATATGTTTTAGGGTTCATTTGATTGCACTGCCCAGGCTTCTCTCAAATGACAGTTTCAGTGCTGAAACTGAGACCACTGATTTGTGCTTGAGCTGAGAAACAGAAAGGTCACTGCCTTCCTTTAAAGACAAAGACCAGAGAAGTACAGATTCATCTTCCTCCTTAAAATCCATTTCTGATAAGCTTTTCTGAAGGGCAACCCCTTCTTGGCATGCTTTCTGGGAGCTCTGAGGGTGTGTGAGGGACAGCCATGCTAAGGAGAGGACACAGGTCTGGAAATCCCATTAGGCCAGCCGGTAAGCTGGCTCCAAGTGAGCTGGAAGCCAGCAAACATGATGACCAAGAATAGGAGATTAACCATGGGCAGCACTTCCACTCTGCCACTTCTTTTATGTGGAAAATATAACAGCTGATTTTTTGAAGGAAATAGAAATAAATCAAAAAAGAGAAGGCAGTCCAAATGCTTTTAAAGGGCCAGGAATAGGAGCTGATTAATGCTGAAATTTTAAATCTTATCTAATGATGATTGTCTCTGTTTTCATGTTCATGTAATTGCCATGAACAAATTATACATACAGAAAAAAATTGCAGTTGAAGTGGAGAAATAGAATCAGACTGGCCACATTTTCTGTGTAACTTAAGATTTATGGGGTTCTCTGAAATCTTTTGATTGGCAGGCAATGTATGTAAGCATGCCCCATAGCGCTTAGGTTTTGTTTCCTTTCTGAGAGGAAAAAAAGTACAGTAATGGAGGATTTTCTTTTTCTGGTTCTTCAGGCTTATAGTTTGCGTGGTAAAGAGAAAGCCAGAGCTGGCACTAATGTCAGCCAGGAGATTAAGGGAATGACACTGGGAAGTTCACTGCCATGTTGGAGCTAGGAGTGTGAGGCTGCTGTGGATTACTCAGCACATCTAGATAAAGAAGCCAGCACAAAGCCGTGGAGCTGTTGGCACTGAAGTGCTTTGACACTGAGGCACTGGTGGACTAATGGCAGGCAGCAGGCACTCCTGAATCCGCACTGCCAAGTGACATAGATGAGACCTCAGCCATCAGACGCTTTGACATAGTGCTTTTCCAAATTTGCAGGGGTTTCTGGAGTGGATACGCTATCCCTCTGTACCTTTTCAGGAATCTAACAAATGCCTGGCAGGGACAACTCAGTGGGCCATGAAGGAACCACTCTGTTTCAGGCAGCAAGGGAGCACATAAACTTGGCTATTCTCTGTGGTGTACGCCCTGGAAGCCAGAGCATTCACTGCATTAGCAGTTTCTGAGTAGTTAAACATATCTTCTCTGGCCTGAATGCAGATCCTGAGAACAAATTCTACTGGGCTGCGTCTCATAGAGTTCCTCTCCTCTCCAGTCAGACAACTTTCACGAAATAAACTGGAAAAGGGAATGAGGCAGTCATCAGCAAGGACCTTCAGGCACTGCTGCCCCTGTGGGTTTCCCACTCAGCATGCCAGTCCTTGTGCCCTTTTCTGTTTCCCGTCTTTCTTCACCTCCAACACCTTCCACCATCTTCCAGCTAACAAAGCACTCTGGAAATTATTCCAGTGAGCCTTGTTTTGCAACGTAAAGCACAAAATCAAGAGCAAATCAGTTAATGCATTGAAATTGGGTTTGAAACCAAATTGAATCAGTTTGAAACTGATCTGCTCACATGTTCTGTTGATCAGACATATCTTTATCTTATGAGGGATTTTTTAATTTCGTCTTTTAGAGAATTAGCTTTTCAGGGAAGCTCTTATCTCCAATATTCTAGTACCTGTCCAGGTCTTTTTCCTGCATTGGCCCTTGTAACTTACATACCAAACATGGAAAACAAACGCAAAGAAAGAGGAAAAATGCTGCAGGCAAATTGAAGTAAAGCCCTGCTCAAAGACAAAAATATATACCGTTATTCAAACTGGATATGGGAATGTCATCTGTTTTCTCAGAGGTGTGCAAACACAAGTCTGTAATTCAAAGATGTATGAATAACATATGTTCTCTTTAGACCGGGCCAAAATCTAAAAATTTTGATGTTTGAACTTGATTTATGTATTGCACATCTTTATCTCTTAGTTACGGCAATTCTTCTTGTCAGACTGGAACGATTCAAATTATAATCATATTTAGTATAATCTGCACTATATATTATAGTGCCTAATAACTTCCAAAAACTACTCTTGGTATAAGTAACGTAACAAACATTTTAAAGAACGGGTTCAGATGCTGATATATGGATAGAGTCAAATGTGCTCACTGCCCCCAGACACACTTCCATGAACAGAGAACACAGAGAACATGTGTTTTCTTCAGGGAATGCAACACACCTGTAATATTCATTTACTTTCATGATTTTTCTCAGGTTGTCTTGTCTTTCCATGAGTCAGTGCTGGATGAATGTATAATGAAGTCATTGGTTTTTTTTTAAAAATAAGAGAAAGCAGTTTTCTGACACTTGTACCATCTTTGGGATGCTCACTGCCCATTTATTTGGAAAATCTGAAGACAGCTCTGCCTTAGGAGGGTGTTCCTAGGTTACACAGCCACTACTACATTCCCTGTGACCAGACTGAAAAGCTTAGTCAAGACTGGATGGATCTTCAGCACAGACACCCACCTTGCTAGGAAGCTTAACTTAATTTCTGCAAAAGATTTTATGTTTTGAAAAGTTTGGGGGGGCAGGCGGGAGGGAGATGAAAAGCCAAGCTCTCTATTTCCACTATAGGAACATGCCCATGTTTCAGAAATCCATTTTGCCCTCCAGGCTCCCTCTGTCTATGACAGCCTGCAGGGGAGCCTGGGAGCTGGGAAGCGCCCTGGGCCGTGCCTGCCTGCAGGATGTCATAGGACCAGGGAACTACAAGGAGCTGCACTATAAGACTCTGTTTTATGAGTTGCCAAGAAGCTAGGAAGACAGGTGCTCATAAATCCCCATTTTCCTGTGGGAAAACTATCTGTTACAAAATTTCCTCAAGTATATCTTCCTAGAAGAAAAAAATTCCTTTTGTTTTTTATGCTGAGGCAAGAAAGTGATACAGTTGTTTCTTCCCACCTAGAGTGCATCTTCAGTAATAAAGGAAAATAACTGCAGCTCTATGTTACAGGGTCACAATCCCAAGATTACACGCAGAAATTTCTGTTACCATTAGCGAAAAAGTAATACAATTGATATGTGAGTATTTTAGAAATGAAGGGATGTGCTCTGTTCAGTATGATTACTGGATCCACCATTTTCATTACTTGGATACTTTGTCAATAGTCTGTTCCAGAATTTTCCAAAGACTTTCATGTTGAAAGAACCTTCCTTTTCGAACTTAAAGTCATTAGTCTGCTTTCAAAACACTGCCTTCCTCTGTAAGGAAGATTCAAAGTACCTTTGGAGATAGAGAAGAGTAAAATTACTAGTAATGACCCTTATCACTAATTTCTCAGTATAAATATTTTCTTTTAAAAAATGAGAGTATCACTATGAGGCATTAAAAAGACCTAAACTTAACCAGAGAATCATTATGATAAGATCCAGAAAGAAGTTCTGAAGCAGGTCCAGATTTGAAGCTGGATCCACCATTTGGACCAGGTTGCCCAGTCACCTCCAGTTGCATTGCAATTATCTTTAAGGATGGAGGTTCTACAACCTCTATAGGTAATCCTTTTCAGCTCTTGACTATACTGTAAAAAAATTATTAATGAATAGTTAACTGGAATTTGCAGGTTTTGGCCATTGTCCCTCATTATTTTGCTATGCACTTTCAAGAAGAGTCTGGCTTTATCTTCTCCTAAAAATGTCCTCTTACACAGATGAGGTCAGTGTTAAGATTTCTCCTTTAACCTTGTCTTCTCCAAAGAAGAACAAATCCAGCTTTCTCAATCCCTCTGTATGTGTCACACCTCCTAATCCACACTGTTGCCTTGCCCTGGACCCTCCACTTTGTCAATGTCTTTTTTGTACTAAGGAGTCCCAACCTGGACACTTCTAGAAGTAGTTCACAAGGGCTGACTAGAGGGAGGTAAACAAATCATTTTTCCCACCTGCTAGCTACACTCTTGCTAACACAGCTCAGTATTACATTAGCCTTTGTTGTTGTAAATGTTGACTGCTGATTAGTGCTTGACTTGCTGACTGCTGGGAACTCAGGACATCTTGTACAAAGCTGCTTTTTTCCCAAGGCAGATCCCAGTTTGCACTGCTGGGGTTATTCTATCCCAGGCACAGGACTTGTATTAATTTCTTTTTAACTACATGAAGTTCTTCTCTGCCCATTTCTTTAGCCTATCCAGATCTGTCTTCAGCTCCTCCATGCTGGTTGCTCTCCATGATATAATATTGCCCACAAACTTGCAGAGGCTGTATTCCATCCTTGCATGCATTGAACACTATCAGCCTCTGGGGAGCACCATTTGGAACTGGCTTCTGGTTAGACTTCATATTGCAAAACCCTCTGTGCCTGTCAAGTACTCACACACCCGACAGCAGGAAGTATAGTGTTCGGGGTTATCTGTCCACTACTGCTATTTAACAGAAACCGATAAAAATGTTTGGGGTTTGTCAGGGTTTTTTTTCAGTTCCTCACTGATTTCTGTTCCTGAAATCAGGCACCCTCCAGTTTAACCAACTCTGTTGACAGATGCTTTTGAACACACCTCTTATCTGACCCTCTGCTTTCCTATTTTACTAGCTGAAACAGAACCAAAACCTAGGCACCATTGAAAGTGGAGTTATCTGCTACCACAAGATAGCAAGGGGCACATAGTAGGAAAGAAGAGAAGAAAAATCTTCTGGCTGCTTGCAAACTCGCAGTGTCTCTTAGAGGCTTGCATTTGTCCTGCCAATTTAAGCATGAATGACAAACAGCAACAGAAAGCATTATATTATACTGTATTCTCAAATGCTAAATATATATATGGATTTCATTAAGTTTTCATTAGTTCAGTGAAAAGCCCATCTGTGGACTCCAGTGAACACAACACAGTAACATGGAATCCAAACAGAACATCTGGTAAACTCTAGAGTAAGTTCAAACAGAAACTAGCCTGTGACTGACTCTGGAAAAAGAAAATTTTACAGTGAAGAAAAAGCACTCTTCCAATTCATGACTCAATAAAAGCCATGCTGTTCATTAACATGCACTCGACATAATAGAAATTGTACAATACAAAGACAGTTTATTTACATTCATTAGGAATAAGGAAAATAGGTTGCTTCATTTCACTGAGAAACCCTGCATCCAATTCATATGGGAGTTCAATTAATTTCCAGTTTTCCAGCACTACTGACACTAATTTTACTGCTCTACAGACATACTCACACCAAAATGCCCATAGGTTTTTAAAAAGCACTTTGAGGCGCTGCAGACCGTAAATTGGATAAGAAATTGTTGTCAATGATGGCAGGAGCTGCTGACCACCAAAGTGAAAAACGTAGCCCTTAAATAAGCTTTTGTTATCCACTTCTCTGTCTGAAGTGACCAAAGGTCATGTAGCTGCCCCAGCCACTTGCCCCTACCCAAACACCACTGCTACCAGCATGAGATGATTTTTACTTAGCTACCTGCTGACAGCCTGAAACAGAAACTGATGTTTATTAAGAAAACACTGGCCTTTATAAATTCTATCAATTTAACAAAATTTTTAAGTAACACACCCTATTTAATTGTTGAAGAGAGACGACAGTGCCAATGCATTTGGATTGTGGATTTTTATTTTTCCAGTATGAGGATAGACTGACTCCTGGGAAGGCATCTCTGCTGAAAAACAAAGGCCTTTATAAATACCAGGTTCATACAAGCTAGGAGAAGCCAAAACACATCTTTAACTTCTTTTCCACTGATTACTCTCTGCATTAAAGTTTTGAGGCCCAGCTAATATGGGAGAACTCCAAAATTGAAATTGTTGTATAAAGTCAGTTTCAGAACAATGTAACCACAACAATCCTAGCTCTGATGACATCCATAAATCTTCATACCAGGGAAAGAATGAGGTGCTAAATCAGGTATATTTATATTGTAATTTGTTCATGAAATCTCAAGTTGGCAACTGAAGGGAACAATTAAAACATACTTATTTTTCTTAAAATTGCCAGAACAGATATTATCATAAAGCCTGAATATGTGATTTTGCTTCTATTTTTAGGTACATTGAAGGCCTAGAAAATGTCAAGAAAATGTACTTTTGTGGAAAAATCTGTGCTGTAGACATGAAAAAGTTGAATGAGATTTCCAGAACACTGGATCATCATGTCAGCTGGCGCAAATTAGTGTGATTTGAGCACACTTCAAGAATGTATGCTAGCATCATCTATTAGCTCTGAAAACAAAAACCCCAAACTTATAAGAATGTTTTTAACTGTTTCTTTTTAAGTTAAAATTAAAATGTGTAAAAGAGGTTTTCTGAGATTTTCCTTTCTGTATCTGAAGAAATCTTAATTGATGTGCCTGAAAACATTTCTGATTTTCTTTATTTCTAGAACAAAAGAAAGCTGTATTAATATCATAACCTTTTCAAAAGTTTATTATATTTTTTATTTTTTAGTGAAAATACAAAAATTTGTTAGAAAGTGGATAATTTAATACAGTAACTGCTCTTTAGCAAACTATAAACTTGTGTAGAGGTTGAGTGCTGAGATGCTGAACTGTTCTTACACCATCACTGTGTAAGAAAACATCTGTTTCTTACAAACTTAAGGAAGATAGAAAGGTTTATCATATATACCATCCTAGTTGTTTTCAATTACAGTTGAATCAGTGATTTTTGTCCTTATCCTGTTACGGTTTTTCCTTAAGCTTTTTTTTGTGAAAGAGACCCCCAATGCTGTTTTCTTTTGCTATTTTTCATTTTCTCTGCTGTGTTTTATAAAATCTGCTTCTTGTAAATGTATATTTTTTCTATATTAGCTTTGTCCTTTAGGGCCATGATCAGAAAGTGTAGGGTGGCCAGTGTCCCTAATCATATTATAAAAAGTAACGAGGAGTATTCCCTGCCCCACATGTATTGTTTCACAGTCAGTAACAAAAGAGGCTCTGAGAAAGAAATGTCTTCTAGTGATTATTATTAACCAGGAAAGGTGTATTACAGGACATGAGATCACACGAAAGGCAAAAGAAACAAGTGTGTGAAACACTCCAGGTGCAAGAAATACTAGTAAAACTCAGGGAACTTCAGGTTCTAGAGAGGGATTTCTTCTTCATTGTCTGATTTCACACTATGACAGCAGCTTTCCCTCCTGCCCCCTGAAGTGATATCTGAGGCCAACTTAAACATAAAGAAGGAAACATTATCTTTGTAGCTATATGGGGTTCCGGCTGCTGATTGGTTTTGCAACAGACTGCCAGTCTGTGGTGATATGAGAAAGGTCTACGTGATCAGGAATGGCATTGAGGGCAAACTGGCTGCTATTCTTCCAGTAAAAGAGCTAAGGGTCCCTCAGCGGTCAGGATCACATGAAGGCTGTGGAACATGAACAGAGACCTTAAGGAGAGAGAAAGCCCATTCAAAAGGCCACTGGTGGAGAAAGGCTACTAAGCAAAACAGACCTTTAATCTGAATTCATTTAGCTTGTCTCATGTTTCTATTCAGCTGCTAGTCATTCATTTATGTCTTGTTTCTCAGACTCTTCCAGTTCTATATTCCCACGACTCCTTCCAAAATGGGTTTGAAGTCTTCATCAATGAGGAATACATGATCATGGTAACCTTCCATGTTTTCCCTGTTATTGGGAAGACGTAGCTATGAGATCAATTGCCCAAAATAGAAAGAAACAATGTATTGTGGTTATGCCCCATCTGTGTCATCTGAACTTTATTTTCTGTTTAAACCCTTTTCTTTTCTGAAGGATCATATATCAGACCAAACCTTCAAAACAGAACATTATTTTATCTAGCTATGTCACTGCTCCTCATATTTTTGACACTGACATCATTAAGCTAGGGAAGCAATATCTTGTTCTTTCTATTTGTCTGTTCTCACAGATTTTGTTTCTTTTGGTTGTACAAGTTGCCTTGAATGTGAAATAAAAATCTCATAAAATTCTTTCTATAATTAAGGCTTAGAAGAAGCTGATGAGGAAAAAGTAATCTGAAACAAGTAAGGGAGGGGAAAAATTGCTAGAAAGAAGAAAAGAGAACAGAGAGAAGCTGAGATGGTCACCCACTGAAAAAGGAAAGGAATGTGCACTGGATAAGGGTTGCTTTTGTAGCTGTCAGACTTTTAGCCATCTGAAACAACTACTTCACAATAACCATTACTTAATGGCTCCTGTGAGGACATGAAATGGAGGAGTTCAAAGTCCTTAGGGCAGTAAGGAAGGTGCACAGCACACTCACTACTCTGGACTTGAAGAGAACAGACTTTGGCCTCTTCCAGAATCTGCTTGGTAAATTACCATGGGATAAAGACCTTGGGGGAAGAGGGGCCCAAGAAATCTGGTTAATGTTCAAGGATCACCTCCTCCAAGCTCAGGAACAATGAATCCCAATGAAAAGGAAGTCAAGCAAAAGTGCCAAGAGGCCTGACATATGGGCAAACAAGAAGTTTGTGACAAACAGTACACAAAGGAAGCCTACAGAGACTGGAAGCAGAGACACGTAGCCTGGCAGGAATGCAGAAAAAAATTGCTCAAAGCAGCCAGGGATTGGGTTTGGAAAGCTAAAGCCCTGAGAGAATTAGATCTCACCAGGGATGTCAATGACAATAAGAAAAGCTTCTCTAGGTATCTGAGTGACAAAAGGAAGACAGGAGAAAATGTGGTCTCCCTCTGGAAGGAAACAGGAGGCCTGGTTACCCAGGTGGAGATGGCTGAGGTAGTGAATGACTTTTCTTCCTTAGTCTTCACAGACAAATGCTCCAGCCACACCACCCAGGTTGCAGAATGCAAGGCAGGGACTGGCAGAATGAAGCACTGCCCAGTGCAGGAGAAGATCAATTCTAGGACCATCTAAGGAACCTGAAGGTGCACAAGTCCACAGGACCTGATGAGATGCAAATGTGTGTCCCAAGGGAAATGGCAGATGAAGTGACTAAGCCACTATCCATCATATTTGAGAAGTCTTGGCAGTCTGGTGAAGTTCTCAAAATCTGGAAAAGTGATAACGTAACCTTCATTTTTAAAAAAAGGAAAAAAGTATCTAAATGCCAGTCAGTCTGACCTTGGTGCTTGGCAAGATCATGGAGCAGCTCTTCCTGGAAACTATGCTAAGACACGTGGAAAATAAGGAGATAATTGGTGACAGCCAGTATGGTTTCACTGAGGCCAAACTGTGCCTAACAAATCTGGTGGCCTTCCATGACATGGTTACAGAATTGGTGGATAGAAGAAGGGCAACTGACATCATCTACCTGGGCTTGTGCAAAGCATTTGACACTGTCCTGCATGTCATCCTTGTCTCTAAACTGGAGAGACATGGATTTCCTGACTAGAAGGCTTGGCGAATAAGGAATGTGCTGGGTGAGCACACTCTGAGACTTGTGGTTTATGGCTCGATGTCCAAAAGGAAAGCAGTGATGAGTGGCATTCATCAGGGACTGGTATTGGGAAAGGCATTGTTTAACATCTTTGATGGTGACATGAACAGTACGATTGAGACAACTCTCAACAAGTTTGTCCACAGAATGGTTGGGGTTGGAAGGGGCATCGGCAGTTCATCTAGTCCAACCCCCTGTAAAGCAGGTTCACCAAGAGCATGTTGCACAGGATTTCATCCAGGCAGGTTCTGACTATCTCTGGGGAAGGAGATTCCACAGCCTCTCTGCAAAGCCTGTTGCAGTGCTCTGTCACCCTCAAATGACAACACTACTCTGTGTGGTGAAGTCAACATACTGGAAGAAAGGGATGCCCTCCAGAGACAGGCTGGAGAAGTGGCCTGTGTGAACCTCATGAATGCCAAGTGCAAGGTCCTGCATATGGGTTGGGGAAATCCCAAACACAAATATAGGCTGGAAAATTAGTGGATTGAGAGTAGCCCTGAAGAAAAGGAGTCTGGGCTGTGGTGGAGAAGCTCAACATGACCCAGCAACACATCCTTGCAGCCCAGACATATCCTGGCTACATCAAAGGCAGTGTGGCTACCAGGTCAAGGGAGGCGATTCTGCCCATCTGCTCTACTCTCATGACATCCCACTAGGAATGTGTCCATCTCTTGGGCTCCCAGCACAAGAAAGACATGGACCTGTTGGAGCAGGTCCAGAGGAGGGTCATGAAGATGGTCAGAGGGTGGGAGCACCTCTCCTGTGAAGACTGAGAGAGTTGAGTTTGTGCAGCCTGAAGCAGAGAGGGCTCCAAGGAGACCTTATGGACACCTTTAAGTACCTAAAGGGGGCCTACAAGCAAGCCAGAGAGGGGCTTATACGAGGGCATGTAGTGATGAGACAAGGGGTAAAGGCTTTAAACTGAAAGAAGGTAGATTGCATATTAGATATTAAAAATAAATTCTTACCTGTGAGGATGGTGAAGCACTGGAACAAGCTGTCCAGAGAAGTTGTGGATCTCCCATTCCTGGAAGTGTCCAAGGCCAGGTTGGATGGGGCTTTGAGCAACCTGATCTAGTGGAAGGTGTCCCCGCCCACAGCAGAGAGGTTGGAACTAGATGACTTTTAAGGTCCCTTTGTTCCCAAAACAGTCTGTGATTTGATGATTCTGTGACACTATTCAAAAAATACTTCAACCCCAAAGAACTGATTTGCAAATAAAACTAGAATCAACTTTACTGATTTAGCTTTAGCCTAAAATAAAGCTTTTTTTTTTTTTTTTTGAAAGAATGTTTTCACATGGGAACTTCTCTGGAACAGTTAAATTCTGCTGGACTACCTTCTTGGTACAAGGTTTGCTGCTCATTTTCTTCTGACTAGATGAGGTTTCAGCATGTTTCTTCTACATGGGGCTGCTATGAAGGCCTGATTCTGATTTCATTTATATAGCACCATTTTATACCAGCATACCCAAATAACCTTATTGGAGAGATTCCTGATTTAGTCTGGTATGAGATCAGTATCAGTGCTTTACGGTCATTTGAATAGATGCTTTCTCTGTTTAATAGCCAAGATAAAAAAAAGTTTGGATCAAACTATGAATACTTTTTGCTTCTCATCCTTGCTGAAATGAAAATGTAGTAAAAATAGTTCAATACAATACAACACATTGGCCTGAGATGAAAGGTTTCACATATTCTAAGTAAAACAAAAAAGGGAGGATTCACAAAATAAAAATTCCTTAAGCTGCTGCTGTTCTCTTCCTCTCCCTTTTAGTCACTAGTTCAAGGTTAGACTTTTCACTCATACTTGGAAAAATAGGTCTAGATACTGCATTTTTGAACTCATTTCAAGACAATACCTTTACAACCAGGCTATATGCTACTCTAAGAGAAAAAGTGATCTCCTTTTCTGTGATGTTTTTACACCTACTTTAAATAGCGTTCATCATTGCACACAAGTCAAATTCATCTGATCAAATTCAGATGTCTACATCTAGATATCCCCAACTTCCTTTAAATAACAGCAAGAAGTAAGTACTTTGAGGTTTTATTACCTTAAGAGCTAAAATAAGCATGACATTTTTCTTTGACCTTCAAGCTGTAAATGCGCATTCCTGCCTTATGCCACCAAGATCTCTTACTGTATGCCAGGCAGCCTTGAATGTCACAGAGGACACTTCTGCCTGCGCTGTCCTCTACAGTGCCAGCTGTCATGTTGTACACAGATCATACAGACACTCTGTTACTGTGTAAAATCAATGGATGCTGAGCTGGGCAGGTATGGATATTTTTTCAAGTGTCCAGGATATCAAGTTTATATATTTCTCACACTTTTGTCTGAGGAAAGTTTTCTAGTCAGACTTAAGCCAGGACAAATAAAATGCAATTGCAGTCAGTAATTCATAACATTTAACATAGAAAACTGCAGGTGGTTTTGAGAGAGAAAAGTAAGAAAATTATGTGGATGTAGACATGCAAAACAAATTTATTCAAAACTAATCAGTAAATTCAGATTAAATTTGGAAATTTTGCAAGAATGAAAATATATTTAGATGTAAAGACATCCAGCTCTTGAAAAAATAGCTTTAACTCTAAGCACAATTAGTCTGAGATGCACTCAGAAGCTCTCAAAAATTATGCACAAAACACTGTCCTCTGCATAGCTCTTAAATCCCTCAGCAGCCTACAGGATTTACAGGTAGACTAGATAGGTCTACATTAGATGATGATCACATCCATGACCCCCCTGCTTCAGTTACCTGGCAATCGGGGAAGGTCTGCTGTGTAACATAGTGCTGATTTCTTATGCTGTGCACATATTTTAAAGGCATTATCTAATTCTATAAATTGTTGTATCTCTTTCCCCCATCCCAGCTTGTATAAATCAGTACTTGAATAAGAATTTGGGATCACTCAAATGAAAATTCAGGGAGTGAATGAAGTCTCCCTTTCTTTTTTCTCTAAGTAGATGGCAGTCTCAGTAGAGAAAACAGTACATTGCTGATGCCAGGAAAGAGAAGGAGGGCAAGAATATGATGCAGAGGATTTGTGAGGTGTGGAGTTATTTTAATATTGCTGGATGAAAGATCTGTTACTAAAATAAGAGTTGGGAATGAATCCACTTCCACCAGAGTGGAGGAATGTTGGCTTCAATAGTTTTAAATACTACAATAAAAATGCTACTTTTTCATAATTCTGTCTATGTTCACTTTCAACTTGGTCTCCCTAAATTGCTGACACTTGATGAAAGCTTTGGCCTAGGCATTTCATTTTCATTATTTTTATCTATATGTCATTATTTTGTGCTTGATATGGAGAAAACTACATTAAAACCTGAACAAAAAAAGTTATACACATATGTGGCATATATCATGGAATTACAGAGTTCTAGGACATAGCAAGTGTGTAAACAGTAAAATAGACTTTCAATGTTAAGGCATAAACGTGATCTGAATTGGCAAATTACGTGCAATTATTTAAGAATTTTTGGTTAAAAACTGTATATTTCATGATTTAATTTCACATTCATCTGAAAAAGCAAATAAGATAGAGTTTCCAGGAAGAATAACTTCACTTTATTTAAATTAAAAAAAAAAAAAATGTTGACTGAATTAATAAAGTGGAAAGAAGGGTTTAGTCAATTTATAAAACACATCTCTCTCTTCCGTATTTCTTAGTATCTCGATAGGAGGAGCAGGGATACTTCAGTGAAACATTTTTTCATCAGATTTTTTTTCTCAATTCTATTGTAATTTCTTTTCCAGAGAACCATAAAATCACCTAGTTGAAAGGGATCTATGAAGATCTTGTATAACAAGGCAGGCTCAGCCAGATCAGGCTTCTGAGGGCCATGTCCATTTGGGTTTTGTGTATCTCCAAGGAACAAAAATGTCTCTGGGCAGCCTGGTCCAGAGTCTGAAAATTCTCAGGGAGATTTTTTCCCCCCTTAGAGTCAATGCAGAATTTCCATCTTCTGAGTTTTTTCTCTCATCCTGTCTGTGCACCCATAAGGAGAGTCTGGGTCCATCCTCTTTGCATCATCTTACCAGGTAGTTGCAGACATCAATAAGATTTCCTCCAAAGCCTCCGCTCCAGAATGAAAAAAATCAGCTTCCTCAAGCTCTCCTTTCATTTCATGTACTCTAATATCATGACTATTTTGGCATCTCTGCATCTCTGCTAAAGACACTCCAGTATGCCAAGTATTGTTTTTGTCAAAATCATAAATAAAAAGCACTGTAATGATTAGGGACTTCAAACATGAGGAACAGGCTAAGATCCCTGTTGTGTATGTTTTGGAGCAGGGATCTGAAGTTCTATTTCTCTTCCAAATTTATGTTTAATTATTGGATTACAGTTCTTTGTCACCTTTTCTGCATCTTAGAAATAGTTCTACTCTATATAAATAATAAAATGTTCATTTTGAGGTAAAGAAAGCAAAAGTCTTCAACTCCATAGGAGAGGATATAAGTTCATATCTGTAGGCAAGTAAAACAGGGCAAGGTGCTAAAACTAAATCAGGCAACTTGTGAAAACATCCTTTGAGAATGCTATTGTCTATAAAGGTGTGATTCTCTGATGAAAAGCAAGAAGAGGTCCTGGGGGAAGTACAGAATGAAAAAATTACTCTGAAATATTGCTCAATTTAACAAAAATAGCAATATTTTTTGTTTCTGAAAACTAATAATTGATAATACAACATGCTTGTAAAATGAAATATGTTCTCCTTTCAACTTCTTTTTAAAGAATTAATTTGTGCTGGGTTAAAACATATGTTAATTCCTGAGAGCAACTGTCAGAATTTTTTAAGTAATTGAATCTGATGTTTAATAACCTAGTAAATTTCTTGGTAGCAAATCCACCAGATATGCATGTATGAATTCCAAGAGTAAAACTCTACTTGCTTTACTTATGTTAGAGGTGTCCATTTGTTCTTGGAAGGGATTACTTTCATCAGTATCCCAACCAAGTCCAGGTTTTACAAAGCCTTGAGTACTACAGGCCTACCCTAATGAACAGTTCCACTGACATCATCTGAGTCTTGTCTGAGTAAAAGATGGAGAATTTGAGGAAATGCTCAAGAAGGAAGTTCTCAAGATTTTGGGACATAGTTTCCATATCAGACAGCAACAACCCCATAAATCAAAAAGATTACAAGATTAAAAGATTAAATGCTGCCAGTATTTTAATTTAACATAAGGGTGTGCAAAGAAGGAACTGAGCTAACTATTCACTAAAATATTTTTAACATATTGTTACTGATTAAATTAACTCCCTACTCAGGGTGTGACTCATGCATATGCTTTTAATTTAACTTGAATAACACCAGCTTCATTTCTGAATATTCTATGGCTGCATTTTCCAAAGAGCATGGTTGAAAAATAATATGGCAACAACTAGAGAAAACCATGCTTAAATAGGTAGCTAAGATTTTGGGCTGCTCATGAGAAGAGGACTAAAGACATCATTCTGCTTTTACTACTTTTCCAGTTCTCATTTTTGCTCTCTCTTTATGTAGCAACTCTAGAGAAACAATCTGTTATATAATCTTTCTCTAGAGATGGTTTTACATTTACCACATGAAACAAGTTTAAAGAGAGGGAAAAGCATGTATACATTGAATTACCATAGAATCATGGAATCATTAAGGTTGGAAAAGACCTCCAGGATCTTTGAGTCCAACTTTTGACTGACCACCACCATGTCAGTTAAACCGCAATATTAAGTGCCTCATAAAACGTCCTGTCATTTCTTGAACACTTCCAAGGATGGTCACTTCCCTGGGCTGTTCCTTCCAGTTCTTAGCCATCCTTTCAGTGAAGAAATTTATCCTGATGTCTAATCTGAACATCTTCTGGTGCAACATGAGGCCATTTCCCCCTGTCCTGTCATTGGCTGCCTGGGAGAGGAGACTGACCCCCACCTGGCTATACACTCCTTTGAGAGAGTTGTAGAGAGCAATAAGGTCTCCCTTGAGCCTCCTTTTCTCCAGCATAAACCCCAGCTCCCTCAGCTGCTCCTCACAGGACTTGTGCTCCAGACCCTTCACCAGCTCTACTGCCCATCTCTGGACTCACTCCAGCACCTCAATGTCTTTCTTGTACTGAGGGGTCCACAACTGGACACAGGATTTGAGGTCTGGCCTCACCAGTGCCAAGTATAGAGGGACAATCCCTGCCCTGGTCCTGCTGGCCACACTATTGCTGATACAGGCCAGGATGCCATTGGCCTTCTGGGCCACCTGGGCACACACTGACTCACATTCAGCTGCTGTCGACCAGCACCCCCAGGTCCTTTTCCACTGGGCGCTCTTTCCACAGCCTGTAGCACAGCCACTCCCACCTAACTTAATGTTGTCTGCAAACTTGCTGAGGGTGCATTTGATCCCCTCATCCAGATCACTGATACAGTTATTAAACAAGACTGGCCCAATAGTGAGTCTCACTATGCCCAGGACGACCTCCAACCACCACAAGTCCTACCTCTGTTTGTAAACAGCAGGTCTAGTAGGGCACCACTCCTGACAGGTTCACTTACCATCTGTGTCAGGAATTTATCTTCTATACACTCCAGCAGCCTCCTAGACTCCCTCTTCTTCACTGTGTTGCATTTCCAGCAGACATCAGGCAAGTTGAAGTCTCCCCCAAGGGCCAGGGCTATCGACCGTGAACTGTTAGCCAGACACTTATAAAATACGGTAATAGAATGGTTATAACAATTTCCTGCAGGTCCATAACATGGATTCAAATTGTGCTCTAGACTCAGGACAGATCTTCTCTGCCATGAACTGAACCATCATCACTACTCAGCGGCTGGTCTGAGAGGAGAGAAACAACTGTGAATCATGACTTTATCATTCCTGCATATGCCATTGAAGGCAAGAGGCTTACAGCTCATTTAGCTAGGCTAGACAAACCTTGAGGCTCAGATAAAGCCTGATTAACGTGGCATTACCACAAATACCTCTTTTTTCTTCATTTTGCAGAATTTGCTTACAGAAACTGCTTTATGTTCTTCCCTGTACTCACTCCTGTTGAAACCCACTAGTGCAACATATGTCTTGAGACTGATGAGATACTTTCCAACATCACACAGCATGGCTCAGATATATGCAACTTCCCCTTCCAACTGTTGTGTCTGTCAAGTCTATTCAAAGCATAACCTGCTCATAGCAAGGTTCTTCTGTTACTCAGTACTGTACAGAGCAGAGGACATGAGTATCAATCGTTCATATACTTATTTACCCTTCCAACACTGTGGTGTTGTATTTTCCCATTCCCCTTACTAAATTGCCTGCCCTCTCCATGTGAATCCCCCCTCCCCTGCCCCTAGTCCTAACCACTCCCTCGGGTTTCTCCCATTGGTCCTGTTACCCCAACTCCGCCCATGTTCCGCCCCTCTCTCCGCCCCGATCTTCTCCAAGTTAAGGGACTCCAGGCCATGTGCATGTGCTCTCTGCTTTGGGCCAGCACCTCTCTGCTTCTGGGGAGCAGCCTGCCACCAGCTCCCCTCTCTCTGCCTCTGGGGATCAGCGAGTCACCAGCCTCTCTCGCCCTCTGCCTTGAGCACCATGCCGTGTGCTAGCTCTCTGCCTTTGGGGGCCAGCATGTGTGCTGGCTTAAGGCCTCTGGGAGTCACCACGGAATAAGGATCTGAAGTCCTCATGCAGGGAGCCTTCTTTACTCCTTTGTCATCATTGTGTTGTGGTGTCACAGCTAGCCAGAGCAAGTGAGGGGCAGCCTGGAGAGGCTATGGGACGCAGCACGGCTGCTTTCCCTAAGAGACCCCCGCAGCGCTCTCCGGGAAGGCTGTGGCTTGCCATGCCATCTCAGGAACTCACTAACCGCAACACACCACAATTAGGAAAATACAGAAAATAATTAGTTTTCATATTTATTGTAGATTGAACTTTTGTGCCACTTCAGAAACACCTTTTCTACTTTTAAAGGTATTGAGAAGTATAAAATTATATTTTTTCTCATAGATATCCATGCAGATGTGTCATACAGTTTGCTGTCAGCATGCTCATTAAAGTGAAATTTAACCTCTTTTTCATTGAACAGTTTACAAAAATGTAAACATAAAAATTATGCTTTTATGCCTGTTCTAGCAGTTCTAATTATACATTGGTCATGTTTTTGTTTAAAAATATACATTCTCTTTGAAAAATACAGAAGTTTTTACTGACTTCTAATTTTAGAGTGTAATGGAACAAAAGTAATACACACATATCCACTGAGATGAGCCTTATAATTTTTATATATTTAGTGCTACATTCATCATTCGAAAGATCGAAAGTCTGCCCTGGCATGCTACATTTCCTGGTGGAAGACAAGGATAATGGAAAAGCGTTGTCAACTCTTTACCATAAGAACCTCTCTAGTCAAATGCAATTTACCTCTACAGAATAATGTATCAATTTTTAAGGAAATGTTGCCATTTTATGTTCTAGGCACTATAGGATGATTGCAAGGAAGCACAGCTCAGAAGGCAAAGGAAAATGTCTATGATTTTCATTTTCTGTGGGGTTGAAAGAATAATTAGCCATAATCTACTGCAAATGTCAGAAAGTGGGAGAAAACAGTATTGTTATCTTTGTTTAAAGAAATCAGTAGAAAAAGGAAACAGTAGGCCTGAGGTTTGACATTTGATGCTGCTTCTAGACTATTCTTTCCTGCTGATCACAATTTTCCCACTACAGATGCCACACCAAATCTTTCAGTGCAACAGCATAGGCAATCAGTCCCTAATCCAGTTCTGACAGAAAAGAGCATATTAAATTAAATAATATGAAGAATAGAGTGCTTTCTTTCAGGTGTACTAAACTAAATTCATCCTACACCTAGGAAAATGATGTTATATCCAATCCATTTGTGTTTTAGTCAGGTTACATCTTCATCTTCCCCTCTTCAAAGGAAGCAGAGGATAAAGGGAGTTTTTTCTCATGACTTAAGTGTTACTAAGGAAGTAACAGCTCTGGGTAACTAATTTCTTGTCTGAAGGATGTCACTGCAGTAATTACTATTCTCATCATTAGTGGTTTTTATCGTCTGTTCATATAGATAGGAAAATATAATACCCATGCCTGAAGAAATAAAGAGCTTTTCTATGGAAAAAATGTCTATGCAGCATTGCGGTGATGGTCTTAAAATTTAAATTCTTTCTACTTACAGTGAAAAAATCTTAATGCCAGCCACTACTCCTTAGACTAAACAAAATTCTCGCAAAATTTAATTATTTTGCTCCTATAGTTTTATACTGGCACTTCAAAAGCTGTAGTGAAGACCATGATGATCCCAAAATGATTAATCATAAATAATTCAGGTTGTGACAATTACATAGTTTGATATTGACTTCATTTCTAAAAGAAATATTATATAAAGTTAGTCTCAAGACTTCTCAATCTTTCCTCTTCATCAAAGTGTCCTGTGGAAGATGAAATGCATGCCTGTGGTTGGTATTGGTATTCCAACCTTGGCTGTGTTGCCAAGAATTTCAGCTGGCAATATTTGTTCCTCATAAGCCACAGAGCAGTTTCACTCCATTCTTCTGTTTAAATAATTTTAATACTTTCCAGAATGTAAAAGGATGGATTTAATACAGGGTTGTTTCCACAGACAGCCCCACTAAGCCCCAGGTTGCATTAAATGTATACAAGTGACATTACAGATGCAAACTGTTTCTTGTTTATGTAATACCAAAGGCATCTGCTTCGTAAATATTGTAATACCCTATGTACTCATTGGTATCTGCACTGAACATAACACAGTTACACATATTTCCTCATAATTATTTTAATATTTTAAAAGATATACACAGTTACACATATTTCCTCATAATTATTTTAATATTTTAAAAGATATGTGTTTGTGATGACTCATGGTAAATATGCATATCCCACATGTGCACTACTCACATATTCAAACTTCAAAAGAATATTATTGCAAAGCCAAGCAGTTAGAAGTTATAAAAAGCAGAATTATGCTTGCTTATGGATACAGCTTTTGATACTGTGATCACATGCTAATTTTTTATCATGATCCTTTTCCCATTTAGCAGACTGGAGGAAGGATAATGTTCCCGTATTGAGTGTCCAACCTCCAGTCCAGTGTATGATGCTATATCTGATTTACTGGCACGTCTATTGATGTCCTTGAACATCAAGTGTGCTCACACCTGGAAACAGATCTTTCAGAAATCAAAAGGGGTAATAAGTCAGGGTACATGAGTTATTATGTTATCCTGGCTAATACCAGGCACCACCCTGGCATTCAGAGCAGTTTTTTCTCTAGCTAAGCTAACATGCTGCCCTTCATTTCCTTAGAGTGGGGATTGTTTTGCACTTCAGTCACATGTGAACTCAAAGAGCCTCTACATGGCTTTGCCATCAAATGCCACATGTAAGTTAAGTATAAATAAATTTAATTTGAAACTTCAAGTGGCTAAGAAAAATAAAATTCCAAAGCCACTATGAAGAACATATGTTGGATTACTCTTAGCATAAAACTTCAATAAAAGGGTTTGAACTTCAATTATTGTTATGACTGCTTGTTGACAACTGAAACATCTTTTTCTATTGACTCAAAGATACGTATTCTACATCTGGTTGCTGGTGCCTATTGATATGGAGGCCTGGAAACAGCAAGTAAGCCTTCTTAACTCAGCAGCACAGAATAATAGGAAATTTACTGGAGAAAACATTACTATTTCTCCACTTATTAAAAATCCAACTTTGCTGAAGATGGAATTAAGGTGCATCTATACTTAGATGCAGAGAGGGACAGACCAGGCTCTACGAATCTGGACTGGTGCGTCCAAGCCAACTTTGGTCCAGAAGCTGTTCAGACACATTGACCTGTGATTGGTGATTGTACTCACACATGCTTCCCCTCAAGAGGGAGAACTTAGTCAAGACAGTCCCGTGCTATTGTGTATGAATGGTTTCCAGTCCACTGTCAGCTCTACTCTCCACTACGAGCCTGGTGGTGATTATATGTGTCAGATGCAGGTTCTTAGTCTCCATATCCATGTGAGAAAAACTCACAACTTGTACTAGGATTGAGTTTCTTTGTCCGCTTAATGGCAAATCCAATCACAGCCCAGGAACTTCCGTAGAAGAGCTAAGTTTGTGGTGTGACTCACTGTCATGCAGACCAGAAAAATTATACAAGGTTTGATTCTGGAAAGTAAAGGAGATTATTGTCTCTTGGAAGAAATGGAAAACAAGGTCATGTTTAAAGAGCATTACACAATATTCTCAGGAAAAGAGAGGTTAATAGGAAAGAGAAAAAGTGAAGTTCATAGGAAAATTTAGGCTGCCAGGTATGATTTACTGGTGTTATTTTAAGGTATCATAGAAAACACATCTGAGGATGGCAGCAGATGCTGGAGCAGTGCCTCTTTTTTGTTTAGGATGCTTTGTGACCACACCTGCTTAAAGTACCTTCCATAAGAAAAATAAAATCTTAAAGTATTTTCATTTCAGTCAGAAATGGTTTTCTGGGTCTATGTAGGAGAGGTCATATGCAAGTGTAATTTAAAACATTTCAGTATATAATTTAGAGAAATCGTGTTTAAGCTCTTATGTGGCAACTCATGTTCTAGAAAGCAGACACCCAGCACAACAGAATTTTTTTTGACGCAGTAACATTTTCTTTCAGCTTCCTGCTATTCAAAACTTTGCTCACTTGGCCATCCAAAAAAAAAATGTAGGCAGAAAGCTAGTTTGCAGTACTTTTGTTAAAAATGCAGGAGTAAACTCTGAGTAATTTTAAGAAGAAAAAGTATAACTAGGTTTGGTTTTTCGGTTTGGTTATTTTTTGCTTTAAAAAAGCTACTACAAGTATCATATTGTTATTAGCATTTGAAATTAATTCATTTAAAGGGCTTAAATGGTCAAATAAAGCATGTAAAATATGTGCGCGCGTGTGTGTGTGTGTGTATATGAAGGGGATCTTATTAATGTATATAAATATATTATGGGATGGAAGGGTGTACAAAAGATGGAGCCAGCCTCTCTTCAGTGGTGCCCAGTGACAGGACTTTCAATGTTCAGAAACTGAAACACAGGTGATTCTTTCTGTGAGGTTGTCTGAGCCCTGGTACTGGCTGCACAGAGAGGTCATGGAGGTTATTCAAAAGTTGACTGGATACAAGCTTGAACAACTGGCTTTAGGTGGCTCTGATTGAGCAAGGCATTTGGACCAGATGACCTCCAGAGGTCCCTTCAAAACCATTCTGTGGTTCAGTGATAAATATTAAGTCACAAGCAGTGTATTACACAAGAAGGTGTATTACTGATTCTTATACTACAGTCATCTATTACATATCTCACACTGACACCAGGATGTTTTTGAGTTTTAAATGAGTCAAATGTAACATTTATTGGCAATAGACAGTGAAATTTCTTATTGGAAACCGCTGCAAAAATCCCTATTCTTATCACTGCTATAAGTCCCCCTAACTTTTTCATAACACTTTTCAAAAGGGTTCAATATTTTTGCAATATTTTATGGTATACTTGTTAGCATAAATTTCATATAGGATTTAGATAACATTCACAAGTGATGTTACTTTTTGTCCCTCACTACTCTGACAGTCCTTTAATCTTCAAGGATTGCAGAACAAATGCAGTTTACAAATACACAAAACTACAAAATTACAGTACAAGAAAAGGTACATCCAACTAAATATGTGATAGAAGTTTTGTTACACCTTTAAACAATGAAGTTCAGTGTTCTTAGAAATATATGAATGTGTAGACCAGCGGTACAGAAACATGACATGCCATGTCACTGGCCTTGACAGATCGCTGCAGAACCTCTTACTCCATGCTGAAAAGGAGACTTGGTACTAAAGTTGTTTTCTTATCAGAAACTTTAATTTCCTCAGAAGTCTGAATCTTTTATAAGATTTTCACCTAGACTTCACTTTCATAGGCTTTTGGTTTATAACCCAAACATCCTTTGATTTTTCTTGCTGATTTTTAGTTACAAGAAATGCAGTCCTGCCATCCAGTCTCTTTTAATCTACATTTCACATGGATTTTGTTTTGACTGTGTATTTCCCTCCTTCATTTCAAGCCACAGATTTTTGATCAGTCTCAGTTCCCATCTTCTACTAGTCTCTGCCCTGCAGTAGCATCCACCTCTCTTGCTTGTTCCACTTTCAGTGGCCACCTATGTTCATCACCTGTCCTGTGTGTCTTTGTATAGGGCATGTTTTCTTTGACACTAGACTTCACAGTGCAGAAGAGAAGAACCTGTTTCTCTCCCTTTTGATGTCTGGCCCCAGCCCAGTCTGGAAATAATCATGTTAAGAATAGAATCATAGAATCATTAAGATTGAAAAGACCTCCAAGATCACTGAGTCCTGCCTTGGACCAAACACTTCCATGTCAACTAAGTCTTAGCCCTAAGTGCCATGTCCAGCCATTTCTTAAACACTTCCAGGGATGATGACTCCACCACTTCCCTGGGCAGCAAGTTCCAATGGTAAATTACCCTTTCCCTGAAGAAATTCTTCCTGATGTCCAACCTAAACCTCCCCTGGTGCAACATGAGAGCATTTCCTTTCATCTTGTCACTTGTTACCTGGGAGTAGAGGCCGACCCCCACCCAGCTGCAACTTCCTGTCAGGCAGTTGTAGAGGGTGATAAGGTCTCCCTTGAGCCTCCTTTTCTCCAGCATAAACACCCTCAAATCCTTCAGCTGCTCCTCCTAGGACTTGTGTTCCAGACCCTTCACCAGCTGTATTGCTCTTCTCTGGACTCACTGGAGTGAGTTGGAATTGGAGAACTGGAGGCTCAGAACTGGACACAGTACTCAAGGCCTCACCAGTGCTGATTACAGAGGGACAATCCCTGCCCTGGTCCTGCTGGCCACACTATTGCTGATACTGGCCAGGATGCCATTGGCCTTTTGGGCCACCTGGGCACACACTGGTTCATGTTCAGCTGCTGTTTACCAGCACCTCCAGATCCTTTTTCCCAGGCAGCTTTCCAAACATTCTGTCCCCAGCCTGTAGCACTGCAAGGGTTGTTGTGACCCAAGGGCAGGACTTGGCACTTCCCCTTGTTGAACCTCACACCACTGGCCTTGACCCATCGGTGCAGCCTGTCCAGACCCCTCTGCAGAGCCTTCCAACCCTCCAGCAGATCAGCACTGCCACCCAGCTTGGTGTCATCTGTGAACTTACTGAGGGTTCACTTGATCCCCTCATCCAGATCATCAATAAAGAAATTAAACAGGTCTGAAATGTCAGTATGCTCCATAAGAACAGAAGTTTCTGGGATTTTTGTGGTCAAGTTTTAGCAAACTGCTAGTGAGTTCATACAAATTGGACTTTTCCAAGATTTACATTTGAAGTGGTTTCTTGTATGGATAGCAAAGAGCGCATCAGTGACACACAGACCACCCTTTTACCAGATGTCAATTTCCTGCTCAAAATATGAGGAGGGCACAAGAGCCACCAAAGTAAAGGTTACGGGACTGTTTTCTTAACTGCAAAAAATAGCATGTTTTTCTCTTGCTTCACGGCAGAAACATTTTGGCTGAAATTTTCCAAAAAGATTTCTTCACAAGGCAAATGCCGCACATGGAAAATTTCAACCTAAACAGTTAGTTTGGCAAAAGTATAAGCAACTAGGTCTTATAACAGGAAATGTTTGCAGCCTTAATACTAAGCAGTGCTACCAATTCAGCATATAATTTACTCAGCACCACCCTTATGCACTGACAAAGATATTCAGCACCTTGCAAGGCCAAGCTGTGAACTTGGAAGGAATGAGCCATAGCTCTCAGTTAATGCTGACAAGTGTTGACTATTCTCTTTTAACCACAATCTTTGCCTGTTTTTTGCAGCATAGCTGTTTACATTCTACAGCTACACTATATTTTTGAAAGTTCTTTACTAAGTTTGACATTCATGATGATTTCAACTAAGATGAAGAGAAAGATGGCTTGCATAGTTTTCATCAAAACTTTTATGACTAAGGTAATTTTGGAACCCTTTTTACTTTTCCATGAAGACACTCTCTGCCCCTCTCTGGTTGTCCTGTTGGACGATGAGGTTATCCACATCACCTGATATATAATCCATATCATCAAATATGTGATACATGAGCATTGCATACCACCAAATACTCCACAAAAATGATGCCAAGACAGCAAAATGTGGGTTACTAGTATACAGGCCTCTCTATCTTTTCCATTAGATGGGAAGTGACCTTAGATGCTAAGGGACTTTGCTTTTGGCTTCTATACTCCAGAATAATTTTGCAGTATCACAGTATGTAGGAAACACACTGCCATCTACAATAGGCCAAGAAAAGCCCCTCTTCTCTTGGGATTTATCAGCCATGTTACTTGTGCACATGTAGTTTTCTACTGGTTCAGACTCAGAAACATGTAAGAGAGGTGTGTTTTTCCGGGAAGCCTTTTCTTTCTCTGAGCTGCTAATTTTAGTGTAATGAAACATAAGAGTGACAGTCTTTCAAACTTTTTAAACTCAGCCATGGACTTGAAGTGCAAGAACTGCTTTCTTGCTGCTTCTGTTGAAGCATTAAACTTCCAAAACAGAGGGAGAGAACACATAACTATGACCCACTGCTGTCACCAGGCCCACTGAAAGGAATGATTGCAGGAGGCAGAAGGTGGCAGACATCTCTTGAACTGAAAGTGGTCATAAAGATAATTTCACTAGTACAACATCCCTTCATAGACGGGATACCACCTCTTATCATAGCACTGCTGTGCTATGTCCCAGCCAGCTGCTCAAAAAGAAGAGCTGAGGGTGAAAACATACATCAAATTGTATTAGATTTGCATGGAAAGGTTTTCGGAGCAAGAGGCCTGCAGGGTTGGCTTATGTGAGAAGATGCTAGAAGCTTCCTCTGTGTCCAGTAGAGCCAATGTCAGCCAGCTCCAAGATGGACCTGCCACTGTCAAATGCTGAGCCCACAAGCGGCAGTCATAGCACCTCAGATTTACTGTGCAGGAGTGAATTGCAGCCAGAGAAGAGAGGACTGAGAATATGCAAGAGGAACCATTCTTCAGACATCAAGCTCAGTGAAACAGTACAAGGAAGAGGTGTTCCAGGTGCCAGAGCAGAGATTCCCCTGCAGCCCATAGTGCAGACCACGGTGAGGCAGCTGTGCCCTTGCAGGCAATGGAGGCCCAAGGGGGAGCAAAGATCCACCTACAGCCCCTGGAGGAGTGCACACTGGAGCAGGAGAAGAGTGTGAGGAGTCCTACCCCTGAGGATGAAGGAGCAACAGAGGATAAAATGACAACAACCACCCTTCCCAGTTCCCCTGCACTGCTTGGTGGGAGGAAGTAGGGAAATGGGAAGTGAAGTTGAGCCAGGGAAGAAAGGAGGGGTGGAGGAATGCGTTTTAAGATTTGGTTTTACTTCTTATTACCCTACTCGACCTGATGGTAACAAATCAAACTAATTTTGTCAAATTGACTGTGACTGGTTAGTGATCTCTCCCTGCCCTTATCTTGACCCTTGAGCCTTTTGTTATATCTTCTCTTCGCTGTCCAGCTGAGGAAGGCCAGTGAGAGTGGCGTTGGTGGTAAGCCAGTGTCCAGCCACAGTCAGCCCAATACACAAATATTAGAAGATAAGATGCTCAGGGAAAAATGCAAAAATAAAGCCCACTATTGCAAAGCCAGAGTCTTAAGAAAGAAAAGAAAAAATTGGAAAGAAATCTAACCATGGTAAACATTTCAAAATCACAGAACTTAATTATTGTATGGATAGATAACCTAACAGCTTCCATATAGAGATATCACATGATATTATGTGATTGTGGTTAAGGCAAAAAAGGTGCTGTTGCAGGCAGCAAGAAGACATTATTGCGACTGTGTAATTTCTAAGGAATCAGTTGAAAAATAGGTACACTATCTTAAAGAGAAAAAACCACAACCTTCAATAAAGTTTAATTTAATATCTAGGAAAGCATTGAACAACAAGAATTACCTATTTCATATGAAGGCTAGATCTGCCATTAGAAATGAAGGATTAAATCCTCATGATTCAAGAAATTAGTCCTGAAAATGAGCATTCAGTATCCCAGGATTCAGTGCAAAAACTGTTAATGCAAAAGCAGAATATAGTTTTCTTATTTCTCTTTGTCCAGGTGAAGTTTTACCTGCTGGCAACTTAGCAGACATTGCTGTTCAATTTGTACAAGAAGAGAGCTGCAACTTTCTGCTGAAGTATTGTTGGACTTATTTCATTACTAAATATGTTTTCATTTCACCTTTGGCAAAAGAAGAGCTGACGATTAGCAGTAAATTTATAAGGAGACAAAATGAAGAGGCACAGGAAAGTCAGAAAGTCTGTATTTCTATTTGTTCTGAAGACTTTTATTATGCTTCCATTTTTATATATGTATATTTTATCATTTGAAAGTGACTGTGCCTAAAAGGAATAATAGAATTTCAAAAGAAATGTCAGTACCAAATACTGTATTCCATTTACCTCAAATGACCAATTCATTTTCACTGAGAAGCTACTGCTGAGCCTTGGTCATAAAGATGCTGTAGAAATACTGATACAAGCTTTGCCCAGAATTTTGTAATTTACTTTATTTCATCTACTCATAAGAACCATGGCCTAGTGAATCAAATGGCAGCTGGAATGTTCCTGAATGGAAAATCAGAACACTGTTTTAAGAAAAATGTTAAAGTTTGAACATTTGTTTTCATTTAAAAATAGAATAAAAATGACATCCTTTCAAATATTTAATTTACAAAACAAAACAGCCTACACCCCAGTGGTTAGGATGCTGGCGTACAATCTGATTGGAATATTTTCAATAAATTGTATTTTGTTGAAAAACAGCAGTTTTTTAAAATGGGAAACAAATCTGTTTATCACTATGTTGTTAAAAGAATTTTTAGACCTAAAGTAACATTTCTCATTCAAGTTGTACAAATGGCCTTGCAAAGGGATTTGAGCTTAATTCTTCCAAGTCCCCAGTGATTTCTCACAGAAAAATGGCCATTAGGTTTAGACTGACTTCCTACTCTGAGACAGACTTCCCATGTTATCTTGGATAAGTTGCTTTGGTCCAGATTTTTTAAAGGAATTAAATGTCTAAACCCACTATGTATGCACATTTTTTCCAGTTTAACTGCATGGTCTAATCTTACAAAGAGGCCAAAATACATGTCAGAACAAGATATGGGAACACCAACTACAGACCATCAATGGATAAGATAACAGCTTGACATTTAGCGGTGATGGGAACAAATACACTGTGATTGAGTACTGGTGGCAAAGGATGTTGAAAAGATGTGGTCAGTCAAGTTTCAAGTTCGCACTCTGGTCCCAAAGCTGCAGAATTTACAACATTGAATTGAGCACCTTGACATAGCTGGAAACTCTTTCTTCTGATCTATTTTACAGATCAATCAAACTACATTTTAAAGCTATTTTATCCAAGAGACTATGTGACTGGGAGAAGTCTCAGAAGCTCACTGCTTTGATTGCCAAACAGCTTTTTTTATCTATTAATCAAATAATATTAATTTACCATTTTACACTCATTTGCAATGATAACCTTTGACTTAAATGGTTTCGCTGGAATTTGTGTATCTGGTGTATCTAGAGCTAACAATCACAGCCGTTCTAAATTCTGGTTTTTCTAGGTTAGACAACAGATCTCTTTTACTAGCCCTTTGTGAACAAGGTTTAACTCTGTTGCAAAATCTGGTAGCCTTCCTCCACACAAAGAATCTTAGAATCACTTAGTTTGGAAAAGACCTTCAACATCAGTAAGTCCAACTGTTAACCCAGCACCACTGTGTTCACCATTAAACCATATCCCCAAGTGCCACATCCACACATCTTTTGAAGACTTCCAGGGATGGAGATTCCACCACTTCCCTGGGCTGCCTGTTCCAAAGCCTGACCACCCTTTCAGTGAAGGCTATTTCCTAATATCTAATCTAAACCTCCCCTGGTGCAACTTGAGGCCATTTCCTCTTGTCCTGTGGCTTTTTACCCAGGAGAAGAGACCAGCTCCCACCTGGCAACAACCTTCTTTCAGGTAGTCGTAGAAGAGCAATAAGGTCTCACCTGAGCCTCCTTTTTTCCAGGATGAACAACCCCAGTTCCCTCAGCTGCTCCTTATAAACTTGTGCTCCAGACCGCTTACCAGATTCACTGTCCTTCGTTGGACACCTTCCAATGTGAATTTTCCTCATCACATAACATATTTCCCCATCTTTTTCTGGTAATACTTTGCTGTATAGACTCCAGGATCCCTCAGCTTTTCCCTATATGGAAAATCACATATGTGTATATATATAGATATAGATAGATAGATAGAGAGATACAGAGATATATATAGAGATATATATATCAATGTATATATATATATATCTGTATTTGATGATGCTTGTGTCATCAACAAATTTTGTTAGATGATTTTTACTACTTGTGCCAAGTTCAATATTGAAAATGTGAAAAAATATTGAAATAATAAATTGTCCTGGAGACTGATTCTTGAGGGGCTCCAGCTGTAAATCCTTCTCAGCCCAATCTGCCCTTTTAACACATGCTATTCTTATTTCCTGTCACCCACACAGAGTTTTCTGCACCAGTGTAATTACTCTTTCTTATTCTCTATCTGTCTTACTTATTTTCAGCTCTAGACTCTTTGCTCCTGTTACAAGACTTGAGCTTCTGCTCCAACTTAAGGTATCAGAGATTTGAATGCGATCTCTCACACCACAGTGACTAACAGACCTGGAAGATTACTGACTTCAAAATTCCCATTTTCTTATGGTTGAATAAATATCCTTCTAAGCAGAATCAGTGTAAGGATTGTTTTAATACCGAGGGAGTGTTTGGAGCTGTGAAGTGCAGGAAGACTCCTGGTAAGTGAAGAGAAACTCCTGAAAAGTTGGAGGAAAGTGGGCCCTCTAACTGAGAATTATTGTTCCACTGGTCAAACAGCTGTATGTTATGTACAACAACCACAAGTGAAGTGCTTATTTCTCTCTAAGGAAATGTGCCTTAATCAGCCTATGTGGCACTTGCAATTTTGCAACTTTCAGCGAGTCTTGCTCATAAGTTTGAGTCGGGTATAAACAAGTTGTCAATTTATTATCACATGCTGTATAATTTTCAATTTGTGGCATAGGCAGAATCAGAAATATGGTAAAAAATTTCTGCAAAATATTTCTTAATGTTTGATAGCATTCACTGGTTTGTCCTCAAATTTAATACAGTAAATGCTAATGAAGTAGTAGAATATCCACTATTGGCATCTAGAAAAGCTACTGATATCTGGTTTTCTCTGTTTAGTTTTCTTCTGTTTTAACATAAGCATTTTTTTAGCATGAATGGATACAGATTTTCCATTAAAAACTGTTAGCAGTGGATGAGTAAATGTCTGCCAATGTTACAGCCAGTTCATGAAGAATCCAGCTCCACAGTCTCGCCAACACAGCAATTAGGACCACATGTGCTAGAGAGGGAAGGGAAGCCTATGCATAGTGATGACAGTCCCATAAGGCCTGATGGCTGCCTTTCCAGTCCCAAATTTCAGAGGCTTTTTAAAACGTATCTGCCTGTTAGAAGGTTTTGGGATTGTGTTTTTAAAATCCACGATACGCCTTTCTATTTTATTTATATCTTATTATGTCAGGAAGAGAGTCAGTTTTTAAATTATTTAATGAAAGAACAAATAATAGCAGAAGAACATATATAATGTTGGATACAGCTTGTATACCTATCGATAGGAATATGTGTATATGTGAGTGTATGTAAAAAAAATATACAAAAATATTAAACTACAAGTATTTAGACCATGAATGACTTCTGGGACTGGCACCAGCCTTTGGAAGCTTCTACACCTCGGTTAAGGAATTTGCTTCATGCAGGATTTTGTCACTTGTTTAACAGCCTGCATGAAATTAATTTGGGGTTATACTCTCTTCTCAATAAATGTACAAATCATGCTAGAGTAACTGGCTCTTAATAATGTCTTTTGCAAAAGAGATTGTAAGCCTGGATAGATATGGAACTCAAACTATACTACTGCTATAATATGTATTAGTAATTTGAGCAATTAAAATGTATTAATGGTAAGTATATATATGTAGGTTATGACTCTGATTAAAACATAAATCCAACAGCAAACTGTAATAAAGTGATAGAAGCAATCAAGGGACAGGATCAACATTCCAAAATAGGATTAAAGGTTACTGACATACAGACAGAGAGCTCACTGACCTTAACAGATGAAATATATATTTTTCAAAGAGCAGCTCAACCTTGCTCAGTGACAGCAGACACACGAGAAAACAGGATTTCTGAGGGATGGCACAGTGCCTGAGGTACCATGGAACAGACTGTGTGCACACTTGAGCCAGGATGGAGGCATAAACACATGCTATTGGTGCAGAGACCAGGAGGACACTGGTATTTAGACTGTGGACACCCTGGTTCAGGAGAGGGAAAAGGCTATGATTTCGGCACAGGAGACAGATTGGGCTACTGCTCTTATGGCTGGAGAATGGTCCTTGCTCTCTTTCTTTCCAGCTTTACTCATCAGAGTATACTCCCCACAAGACAGCTGTTCTCTTTCTAAATTTTGAGGGAATTCCATGCTACAGAATTCAGGTCTTGTAACATGTCAGATTCTGGATGTTTGGCTCAGAGTGCACACTGCGCTCTTCAGATTAGTACTGGAGCCACTACAATTACTCAGGCATGCTGCTGCAAAGAGATCAATATTTTCAAATATTTTCTTTAGTCATTTCATTAAGCACTGTGCTTGAAAGTGATGTATTTCTTTTGTGTGAAGGCTCTCACCTTTTTTCACATACTCAATAATCATTACTTTAGCTTTACATTGGTAATGTTTATCAATACACCCCACGCATTCATTTGGCACCCAGAGCTGTTAAGAAATGCCTGTAGTATACTGAGCTACAGAAGTACAATATTTTGGTTAGGGTGGGTACTGCCAGAGAAAGCCCTGACATCTAGCGACTAAAGGCTGGTAGGAACTGTAAATCCCCAGAGAGCTGAAACCACACTCAATTTTTAAGTCATGGCACTTCGCCAACAGGATACGTCTCTGTTACAGCATTGCAGTGAAGTGGTTAGGGTCAGAATTGCATTTAGGCACAGTCATTGCTGGATAACTGCCTGACCAGCCTCATTCATTCACACACAGTACATATGTTTATAATGCATTTTGAGGCCTCTGTAACATGGACTTGAAACCAAAAGAAAGAACAATAAAGATTTAACCAACCAGCATAGCTGGTTCATTTCCCAGTCTCTGAACTCTGGCCAGAAGACACAGCCAGACATGGCTTGAAGAAAGAGCCCATAATCCAGAGAATGAAAGAAGAAGATGGAGAGAAAAGGAGTTTTCAGGACATCGGTTAAGAAAAAAAATAGTCTTGCTTACATATGGGACTAAGGAGTCTGCAGATGTGCACAGGATGAAACTTCCTCAGCTTCAGGCATACATTTCTCAGGAAATCACTAACTTCCAGTGCAGCCCGTGATATTGGTCTGTTAGATAGAAGAGCCCTGAACTTGCATTTCCTCTTCACATAATATTCTCCTGATATTTTAAGGAAAAGGATTTATAATACTCTTGTACATGGATCCTAGCAATCAGGGTGTATATGGCTGCAAAATTAAGATTCTTGTAAGATGCAATTTTAAAAAATCTGCTTCAGGGCACAGCTATGCTACAGAGTACTGGGCAGTGCTGTGCAGTAATGGGTCGTACAAGGAGAGGAGAGAGCTGTGGTTGTTCTGCCTGGAGAGGAGAAAGCTCAGGTGCATCTTCTGAATGTGATGTTGAAGAGTAGTAAAGATGGAGTCAGGATCTCCTCAGGGATTTCCAATGACAGGACAAGAGGCACTGTGAGCTAATTAAAATAGAGGAAATTCCATTTAAGTGTAGAAAATGTTTTGTCTTTTTGATGTGAATCTGACTGAGCATAGGAACAGTCTTCCCAGAAAGGTTCTGGAGTCTCCATCCTTGGAGATATTTAAAATTCACTTGGATATAACCCTCTGCAAGATGCTGTAGCTGACCCCAGGTTGAACTAGATGTTTCCAAAGTAGTCGTCCAGTCTCAAACTGTGGTTCTGCTCTCTGTAAACAAGCAGTAATATGTTAGCTCTAGGACAAATCAGGCAGGCTGAGCTGGTGGGGTGCTGTGCTCAGCCAGATTAGGTTTTTTCAGTGCCACCTAACACAATTTAACAACTTCTGACTCTCAAGATGGTGCCTCTGTATGCTACTTGCATTAGAGCATTTGGATCTATCACCTTGTGGTGGTTTAGGCCAAATTCAGGGAAACATCCAAAAGGAACGTCTCCTCAAAGGAAGGCAGGTTACAACCACCCCTCCCCCCAGCCAGGTTCGGGAAAAACAAATTTTCCTCGGAGGAAAGTGAAGGAGAAAATAAAAACTATTTATTTAACAAACACACAGGAAAATAATAATAATAATGCTAAATAATAAAATCTCTCGCTCTGGAGAGAAAACCTGAAAGATTTTAGAGTCCTTCTGTGGGTGTGGTCTCTCTCCTCCTCCTCGGAGCTGGGTCGGCGTGGGGGGCCCCCCTCCAGGCCGGTGGAAGGTCTCCCGGTGGGGTTCTGATGTTCTGGTGTTCCGAACAAGTCCAGAAGAGAAGAAGGGAAAAAAACGAAATCCCAGGAAAAAAAAAACCTCAACTCTCTGTCTCTCTCTGAAGAAACAGAGCCGAAAAGCTGACTGAAAAGCCAGAAGACGTGCTTCCTCTGCTCTGCAGCAGCAGTAGCTAATCTCCGTGTCCTTGAAGCACAAACTGTTTTGAAAAGTTCGCTCAGTTTTTTCCTCTGTTTCTTGCATCCAGTTTTAAAGGCATAGAAAGGTTCAGGAATCATGTCTGGGCATAGAGCAGTGATAGGGATACAACAGCATAAAGTCACCCCAAGACACACCTCTTTCTGTTAAGATCTTTATTGCTCCACACCAGTGTCCTACGAATGGCCTTGCATACCTGGAAAATGCCTTCAGTTTGAGCTTTCTTCATCTAGTTCTGACTGCTCTCTAGTTTTGCATGGCTTTCGAAAGGTCTGGAGGTCCTATGTGAGAGACCAAAAAACTGGACACTTGAGAACATGATGCCCAAATGTAGTATTATTGTCTGATCGTTATATTATTACTAAAGTAACTTTTTATGACAAGTCTACAAAGCACCCATTTGAGAATCTTTCTCCATTACAGAAACCTCACTATTTGCTGCAAAAATGTCAGCCAAATAATACGAAATGGTATCTTCCAATTAGAGCTAGATTTTTTAAAATGACCTTTCTTTCTGTTAATCAGTTTTAAGTGTACTTCAGCAAATATGGGCAGAAATATTCTACCTAACAGAGGAAAAGTTAATAGATAGAAACACATTAATGCAGTAAAGTAGACGAATCTCCTTTTTTTTTTTTAAGTGACAGCTTTGTGATATACCTTGGATTTAGTTACGGCATATGAAGAATATGGGGTGAAGCCTCCCCCCTATTGAAATTACAGATAAATAGGCCATGGTTTTATGCATGAACAGTAATTGGCAAGACTTCAAAATCATAGATATTAATTTTGTTTGGGATTTATGAAGAAACATGGGTATGTGAAATGCTTGGTTTGCGAAATATTTTGAGATTTTGAGAGCATTCATTTTACCTCTTTGGTAAAATTTTTGGCCTAGATTCTTGTGTCATTATAACCTTGAATAGGATGGAGCTTGCTAGGGCATTGAGCTTAGTCTTCTCTTATAATGAATGACTGCTTTAGAATAATATCCTGTGTTCACTTAACTGGGGACATCCTAAATGCTTCATGTTTTTATTAGTCTAAAGCAAAACCCATTCAGTTACCTACTGGCATTTTAAGTGCATTGGGTCACTTCTGCACTAGTAATTGGTAGAACTGAAAAAGCAAACTGACTGAAATAACGCAACCTAGCATTAAATTAACAGGAAAGAGCTACCCCTTATAAATCAGAGCAGTTATCCAGAAAGGTTGGATGCAGCTGTGCATAAACAGGAAAACTCTGCAGCTGCTCTCCTGTCCAGTGATCCAATCTGTGAGTGCACTGGCTGACATTAATGGATGAGAGTTTCTTTTAGTGCTTTGCATAAATCTGTGCCTGGGCCTCAGTACCACATTTAAGTACCTTATTGTTTTTGGGCCATCTTTGTGGTATTTACAAATAGTTTTTCTGTGACTCTTAAATAAGGTTTCTTTCTGTTCAAGGAACACTTTTAAACAGTATCAAGGTATTTCTTATTTGTGAAATACTGTGTTTCCGAGTTGATACCCACCAAGTTTCTGCCTAGTAAGTTTTGAAAACTCATGGTATGTACCAGATGTTATTAAAACCTATTCACCTGCTAAGTTATGTGCATCTGTCTTTTGATGATGATGTCCAGGTCTTAATTTGAAATGAAGATGGTGCTACAAACAGCATCTCAGCCCTAGCTGATGGTCTTGTTGAGACAAATTTCTAGTATATGATTTTATAATAGTATAACTTTATGTTATTAAAGAAATCTCAAGCAATGACATCATAAGGGGGGAAAAAGTGCCTATTTGGACAGGGTCAATATATTCAGCTGTCTGGTAGACTGAATTTTTTTATGAACCCATGGAACAAGTTGTGCCTGGAATAGGACGCTTGATTAGCATGGAATCACTGGAGGCTTGAGGCATCTTTCTTTGCCTGAAATGTATCTTTTGTGGGTAAGCACTGTGAAAGTCATCTTTACAGCTCTCATCAATCTTAAGGCACTCTGGAGAGACATTTTAATCCCCATATACAGATGGTGCAAATATATCACAGTGAACTGAAAGGACCTCCTGAAAACTAACCAGCAGGTCAGCAGCAAAATTGTTATATGTAGGTTCTGCCATGAAAATAACCTACTTATCCAGACATGCTATTTCCCAAAATATTCTTAGTTTGAAATAATTGCCAAGCATTTCCTTTGCTTACCTTCTTGCTCTGATCCTCATGGGCTAGGTACAAGGTTATCCTTCTAGTCTTAGGTAGTCAGGAGTGGTGCAAATGGACATATTCCTGCATTTCACTGATTCTGTGGCTGTCTGGATTTCTGTGTCTAGGAGACAAAGAAAAGCAACCACAGTGATTGTGCATGCATTTAATCTATGCAGTGGTTAATGAATTAAGGTCAATTAGTTATTACTGGCTGGAGTTTACCTTCTCATTCCCTAGATAACTATATAGTTACTTCGGACTGGTGAAACTTTATTTTTTCCGCTTGTACCAAGTGTGTGCATCTAGCCAGCTGTATATCAGTAGTTCATGTTCAAAGACAGGAGAAAGAAAACATCATCACAGACTTAGCTTAACAACTTGTTTTTAAAGTGACATCCCAATGGTAGGTAAAGGTTGAAAGAAACCTCCTGGCTATGCTACTTGTAAATATATGTGGCTATGGTAGCCCAAAGGGATCCAACACAGCTTAAACAATGGCATGTTGTGTTTTCTAGGCTGAAATGAAGTTTGTCTAGAGTTTGGACATAAAAGTCTGTCTGCAATCATTTTACAGGCTTCTATTCCCTTGGATATTCCCTTCTGCCTTTGTGGCAGAAGTAGCCTGACTCTTTCTCTGCTGATACTCCTCAGATTTGCTCTTGCAGTACAAAAAATCTCTCAATCAAATGATCATTCAGATCAGGCTAAATATCCAAGCTGAATGATGTTATTCTGGTAAGACTGGTACTACTTCCCCATTTTAATGTGAATACATTAAAATAAGAAAATGCTACATCTCCAGCATTTCCCCAGAACTTCCAGAACAGAGCAACTCCCTACTCTTTCCCAGTTCAGCATATCAATATAGCAAATGTCCCCAGAAATCCTACCAGTGCATCTGCATGTTAATAGTACTGGTGAGGACAAGTATGGTTCTCTAGTGCAGGAAGATGCCAGTCACTGGCAAGGTCACCAGTCAAACCATAATTTCAACGGCACATAATGACAAATAATGCTAGTTAATTAAGAGGAAGAACTGTAAAAGATATTTTAATAATATAAATGTCTTTTAAAAAATTTTAAAATGGGAAGGAAAGGGACGTTATGTACTCTCAGGCATGTGTGTGTGAAAAATGTGATAACTTTTATTTTCTTTAATGTTATTGGCTAGATTCTCATTTGTAATTTAATGAGGTGTGGTAATTCATTTTAAAGCAGTTTCAGCAGATGAGGATCTGGTTTTAATACTGAACACAGTAGAAACTGCAAGAAAACAAACAACATTGTTGTAGATCTTGCTGCATAGGGACAAGATTTTGAATAATACAGGTCAATATTTAAGTTCTGATTTTGATACCAAGGTTAAGTGGCTTAATTCTTAAATATCCTACTACACAGCAAGTCTTCCTGGTGTCTGCCACATATGGTGTTAGTACTTTGCATCTAGGCAGTTTCCTTACCAATTGCTTTCATATTTTCTTCAGTGATCAGGTCTTCTGGGTCCCCTGCATTTGCTGACTGCTCTCCTATTTAAATGTGTGTCAAAGCACATTCCTGTGAGACTTTTTCAGCCCTTGCCAAAAGATATCTGTGTTTGTGCGGAATCTGTGGTCTGTCTTTGCCACATATCCCTTCATAGCCCTTCTAAGGAACAGAGGAGGCTAGTCCTTGTGTTTATCAACCAGGGACTCATATGGCTAATAAATGTTTTCCACCCACTAGGGAGAACGTTCTGCTCATGTGCCTCAGTTTGTTACCTTCTTTTCACCTGGTGTCAGTATCTGACCCTTATTCTTTTTGAAACAATGCGTTTCAAATTTTTTACATTTATATATTTACACATCACTAATGAGTAAATGTGATATATTCATAGAATCACAGAATATTCTGAGTTGGAAGGAACCTACAAGGATCACTAAAGTGAATGGCCCATATGGGGATCTAACTGGGACCTCAGTGTTATTAGCACCATGTTGTAACCAACTGAGCTAAGGAAGGTTGCATATTATTGAATAAAACCTTCACTGCTGGTGGTATCTCAGATGAACCAGAAGTGTTCCACTGAGAAATGACAGACTTGGACTATGCCTCTGAATAACAGGAGGAGCATATTAAACAGTTCTCAAACTATGGCAAGAAAATTAAAAAGGAAAGTATTGTTCTGGCAAGACTGGAAGTTGCACAGTCTGTGAATAACACAGCGCAAATTAACTGAAGAAGTCTTCACCTGAGTAAATGACAATGTAGGGATTAACACAAATAACAGTACTTCAAAAATAGTACTACCAAAACTAGAGAGATTCCTGGAAAAGTTTACATGCTTTTCCGTATTCCACTCACACATGTCTTCAGTAACTGTGTCGTCTAACTTCAGAACACTGAAGGTGACTAAGAGAAGTGACATGTTTTAACACCATGGAGAAGTGTGCACAAAACATCTATTCTGCATAATCCGGCTCCAAACAGGTTTTCTAATCATTTGTTGATGTCACATGAGAAAGATAGTGAAAAGTGCTTTGTTGACTTTGCTTGTGTAGGGATGACTTCAAATTCAAGAAAAGAAACAAAAACTTTCAAATTGTTATTCATATACTCTCATAAAATTTTAAACTTTAAAATCTTCAGAAAATCTGCTTTGCAAATGACTGGGAAGACTTAAACAAAGCTGTTTACAACCACCCATGAGTTTAAAATAATGCTCTTGTGATGGCACGGAAAATGCATTCTGATCTCATAAGAAACACTGTTTGCAAATCCTGAGTTGTCACTGATGACTCAGTGAATCATATTTAGCAAACTGTACACATTAAGTAGTAGAACAAGGACTTACTGATGACATAATACAATCTACTGATGCTGATGTACAGAAATCACTGCAAGGCACCATGAGAGATTAATTACAGATCTTGCATGACATTCTAGTTCACAAACATATTACTTGTCAAAGCAAGACAGAAAATGTTATATTCCTCCTTTAGGAAATCTGTTCCTGAAGGTTATCAGAGAGCCCAGCACATAGTGAATCCAGCTGGTCTTTGCTCCAGGACCAAATACATTATAGCATTTTAGTTACAGGGTGCTCCTAACGCACAAAGAGAAAATAAAAACTGTTTGGTTTACTGTGCTCTGTTATGGTTCTTGGACCCTATGCCAACAATCTTTTCTGGTAGTCAAAAAAGAGTGGTCATAGGTCTGTACCACATGTGCTGGAGGACCTTGTATTCACACTGCATTTGGGGTGATCTTGTTGGAACACTGTTGCTTGCCTTTCACCGGGAGAAAAACTGTTTAATTTTTGAGATTGAGCCCAAAACAAAATGCGCATAAAATACAAACTCTTCGACATACTAATTCCCTTTTTTATACACCTACAGATTGCTTCATCATATCTGCAACCTGCCCTAGAAAGTCACTCAGTCTTAATTTAGAATTGTTTATGGTAGCAAGTCTTTTCCACCACTAAAACATGTTTCTGTTGTCAGTAACATTCCGCTGTCAAAATAGCATAGTAATTCTGCCTCAGTTATTCTGCCTTTAGGTTCTAAACTTCATCTGCTGCTAAACTTCTCTGTTATAATTGTAAGCTGGGTTTCTGCTGTACTTTTTCTAAACAGAATATAGGTTTTTGTCTTCATAAACCTTTTTAAAGAATATTCTTTAAAAAAAACATTGACTTACTGCTTGTTGCTGAAAGCTGATTTAGTACTCACAAATGGTCAGTATGTTCTGGATTGGGATACAGAGAAAGAAGAAAAATTTTATGCGTCATAAGAAAATAAACTGGATTTTCTACTGAATATGAGTACCATGGACTAGCTGACTTATGGAGCAAGAATTGTACCCAGATATATTAAAAGAAAGGTGGTTTTGGAATAACAAATTTCTGTGGAGACATCCAAAGGGAATGTACTCATACACATGACGTTAAAACTCACTATCATCCTGTTCTGAAGTGACAATTCATAGATTTTGAGATTTTTTTCACATTTCTCACAAATTAGTGACATAATCCTTGAGATTAGAAATAAGTCTCTTCAGAGCTGAATGATTGTCTGATGGACAATGGACTTTTTAAAAAGCTCTAAATTTACAACTTCAGGTGGATTTTGGTTTTTCTAGCTGTTTCCTTGCACACTTGAAGTGTCTCCATATTCCTTCCTGCCCTAGCTTCCACATCTCCCTTTTTGTGTTTGAGTTTTATGAAGACCATCTTGCTCAGCCATGCAGGCCACCTGCTGTCTTTGCATGAATTCCAGTACACGGGGATGGAAGCTTCTTAAGCTTGAAGAAGATAATACTTGAATATTTACCAGCTCACCAGGACCCTCTTTTCTTCAAAGAAGAGGATTCTTCCCAGTGGGTACCTGAATAGGTCAAAGTTTTTTCTCCTGAAGTTCAGGACCATGATCCTGCTTTTTTGTCTGATTGCCTCCTCTCAGTATCCTGAACTCTAATGTTTCATGCTTGCCAGAGCTGAAGCTGCCCCCAGTTTCCACATTCCCAAGCGGATCTTTGTTTACAAGTACAGTAGACCATGCACCCATATTGGTTCCTTGATCACCCATGTCATCAATGCACTTCAGAAACCTCCTGGATTGCTTTACATCACACCAAAACCTTTGCTTGCCTAACAATCCACCACTTTCTCACTTCATTGCTGATCATCCTCTCCCCTTCCCTTGTCACCCTTAATTTAGAGCTCTCCTAACCAAAGTGACAGCCCGTGGCTTCACTTAGTCAGTTAGATCACATCTCTTTCAATAAGAAAATCCAGCTATCAATGATGGCTAATAAATCCCCTGAAGCTTATAAGAAACTTCCACCAAGTATGTGGTTGTTGAAAGCCACATCCAAATGAACTAACCAAACTATGTGCTATACTCTATAGTTTGAGAACATTTTGTTTTCTTTCTCAGTGTAACACAGCAGGCGCTGAAGACATTTTGGAAGTTTTCAACTGCTCCATTTTCCTTGCCTGAAATGTGGTCTCTTTAGCAACAAGATACTATGAAAATCTCCAGTTTCAGAAAAATTTTCCACATACTGAATTTAAAGGGCAAAAATACAGTGTTTTATTGTTAGCTTATATTTATCATAGCCCATGGAAAAGACAGCGAAACAAACCTCACAGTCACCACATCTTTCTCCACAAGAAGACTGACTATATCCAAAGTCTTCTTGGCAGGTGATTGCCTAATGCTGGTCTCCTAAGTGTCCAGTGCCAGAGAGTCCACAATGTCCTCAGACAGCCTGTTCCAGTCCTCGCTCTGCTCACAGATAGTGTTTTGCCCCTCAGGACTGAGCTGCAGTGCCTACAATCTCAGCCTGCTAAAGACAGAACAGTTTGTTCTATTTATTACCTTTTACATATTTAAAGAGTGTTATCACCCTCTCCAGCCATTCCTTCTCCAGTCTAAACATTCCAAATTCCTTCGGCATATTTTTTTGCCATAGATCATACTTTCTAGACCTCTGATCATTCTTCCACTTTGTACTTTTTCCAAATACTCTATACATCCCTTTAATAAAGACCTTGAAAACATAGCATTGGCTCCTGCTATGGTCTTATCATATTGAGTAGAATACCTTCCCAATAAATTTATGTTTATACATCTCAGAATGATATTTTCCTCTTTCCCCAGCTATATGAAATTGTTGTTTCACGCGGAGTTTGTGATGTATTATAACCTTCTGAGCTGTTCATGAAGAATTGTCACCCAATCTGTTGATCAGATTATTTACACAGACTATTCTGTGTGCCTGAGTATGGTTATTCACTTACATCCTAGTTTTTTTGGACTATGTTTCCAGTTTGTATGGATTGTGTGCTACCCCTTTTAGTGTGATTGAGGGTCATACAAACTTGGTGCTATCCATAAAAAAATAATTTTACTCTCTATCACACACTATTCTTTGGTCTTGCACTGATGTTTCTACAGTTTGCTAGGACCAAATTTCTTAACATTTCTTATGAGAATGTTATGTGAGAAACTGTCAAAAATCTGACTAAAGTCAAGAGGTATCTGGCGTCTATTGACTCTCTTTTGTCCACAAACCCTACCACTCCATCATAAGAAGAAGCAAAGTTAGTTGGGAGAGGTTTATTCTCAACAAATCCATGTTGGCTGTTACTTACCTCCCTGTTATCTTCCAAATGCTTACAAATAGTTTAGCTGATTATTGTTCCAGTACTTTTCCAGGAACTGAAGTTAAGATTATTCCTCTTCAAATCCCTGACACTTTCTTTTTTCCCATTTCTGAACATAGGCTCTATATTTGCTATTTTCCAGCCTCTTGGACTTCACTATTCCCTAATGTATTCTCAAAAACAGTTGTTAGTAGCTTGGAAATTATTTCAGTCGGTTTTTTAGCCGGGTGAGTTATGACAGGGTCAGCTGATTTAACAACATCCCAGCTGGATGATTATTCATCAAAATTAGCGGGTTTTCCTAGTCTATCTGCAATTCTTCTCTTTCTATTACTGATATTAACCGTGATAAACTTCCAACCACAGTTAATCTTTGCATATCAAAGCAGTCCCCTCATGGACTCACACTTTCTTATTGCCACCATTTGAAGGATTTTTAGAGATTTTATCTCTTTTTCAAATGTTTCAGAAAAGATAACAAAACTTAATCCTTTTACAAATAAATAGCTCAAGACGTAATTCAGATATCATTTATACCAAAATGGACCAAGAGTTGGTCATTGTTCTTCAGGTGAGGGAAAGCAGAAACAGCTGCAAGAGAAAGGAAACTAGTTTGAATAACAATTTCTTGTTACTAACCATTTCTAGTTAACAAGTAGGATTCAGTGCAACTGGGTTTCATTACTGATCAAAGTATTGTTACTACTGTATATAGTTTGTGTCATTTAGCAACTTTTCCAGTGATAAGTATTATTCCAAGCGTACAAAAGTGTTAAATAAAGGAAAAGATAGCTAGAAGGCTTACACTGTGGTCTCATGGACTTCATAGAGAAGTGCTCACTATTTTTATATTAAAAAAAACCCACAGTTAGTTAAAAATAAAATGTCCAAAAGACAGAGGAATAATACAGGTTAAGCCAACTATTTCAGGATCCATAAATCCTTGCATAAATCCTTCTGATGGGAAAATCTTTAAATCTTCAGCTTCTAGGAAAAAAAAGAATGTTGATTCTGGCACCAGCTGCTAACCATCTACCTATCATTTTTCATGAGTTACCAAAGATGAAGCCACTTAGACACACATGTTAAAATTCCTCCTGTTGGAAATATATAAAAACCTGTCAGGTTTGCTTAGGGAATTATAGCTTTACTTACCTATTGTTTACCTAAGAGAGAACCCTAGCCAGACGAAAAGCTGGGGGTATCTTTTGCAACTCTTTTCCTATTGCATCCCTGCAGTCTGATTTAGGGACTTGATTTGGCTAAAGGTTTTTTGTCACAAGAGCTGCATTTTTCTCACAAGTTCCTGCAGTATTAGAAGCTGGAGGCAGAGTGGGTGGAAAACTGCCTGGCAGAAAGGGACCTGGGGGTGCTGGTCAACAGTGGGTGAGCATGAGCAAGCGTGTGCCCAGGTGGCCAAGAAGGCCAGTGGCATCCTGACCTGTATCAGCAATAGTGTGGCCAGCAGGACCAGGGCAGTGATTGTCCCTCTGTACTCGGCACTGGTGAGGCTGCACCTCAAATCCTGTGTCCAGTTGTGAGCCCCTCAGTTCAGGAAGGACACTGAGGTGCTGGAGTGAGACCAGAGAAGGGCAATGGAGCTGGTAAAGGGTCTGGAGCACAAGTCTTATGAGGGAGATGAGGGTGTTTATGCTGGAGAAAAGGAGGCTCAGGGGTGACCTTACCACTCTGCAACTACCTGAAAGGAAAGTCTTCTCCCAGGCAGGTAGCAACATAGCCTGAAGCTGTGAGAGGGGAGATTTAGGTTGGACATTAGAAAGATTAGAGATTGGGTGATTAGAGTGATTAGATATTCAGACGATAGGGATATTAGACATTGGAATGGACTGCCTGAGGAGGTGGTGGAGTCACTGCCCTGGAGGTGTTTAAGGAAAGACTGGATGTGACAGTGCCATGGTGTATTTGACATGGTGGTGTTAGCTTACAGGTTGGACTTGATGATCTCAGAGGTCTTTTCCAACCTAATTGATTTTGTGATTCTCTAAAGTTTACCTCTGTGAGAATGCACCAACCATTGGTTTGTATCAGGCATTAGTCAACCTTGGAGACACACTCAGGGCTTTCTGACCTGCCCCAGCTGAAAGCAATTGCATCAAATTACAGAGTGGCAGGAAACTCACGCTGGACAGTAGCACTGGGGAGTTACATCCATTCATTGTGCAGGACAACCCCAATCCTTTCTCACCTGACTGTTTATTCCTTTCATGTCAGTCACTGAAGGCTGCCCTTGTTCTGCATTCCTGAGTATAGCCTAGAGGTACTCCTCTGGGAACTAGGAGCTCTGAGGCTGAATTTCTTGAGACTCAGAGAGAAATTAGGTTGGTGACCTAGGACCGAGAGGCTACTTGATGAAGTTAGCACTCATGTCTTCAGAAAAGGATGCCCAGCCTGAGGAAGTGTGTCCATCTACCACCTTTGCCTAGTATTTCTAGTCAAATACCTTTAAGCGCCTGCTTTCCCAGGCAGAGAAATACAGACATACTCTTCAGTTTGAATCTCATGAATAACCAGCTTTGTGTGTCTTGAAAGCAGAGATAATCTCCAGTCACCTGCTGTCCTGGACAGTTCAGACCAGTGCCTTGGATTGCCAGTAAAAATAGGGCCATCTAGGATTTCTGCCAGTAAAAGTATTTCTTTTGTCAAATCATGTTCAGGAACTCTAAATTTCCAGGATTCAGGTTTCACAAGCAATTCTGCTGTATGGAAGGGGTGGGAATTCCTGGGCTTCCAGTATCTCTCTCCTGGTCTCAGGGCCAGAGCTCTCAAGGCTTCCAGGCACCTTCATCCATGAGGAGGAACTGACTGTGGAAAGGAAATGTTCTTTCCAGGGAAATACTTTTAAAATTAAGTTTTCTTACTGTTTTATAGAGAAGACCTTTAAAAACACAAAAATGGTTTCCTGAGAGAAGGACATTCTCTTCAAGTTTTGATCAATAATAACTGGAAATAAACTGAGGGAGCAGCCAGGGAAAAAAGGGTATGGGAGGACTGTCAGATTTTCTGGTACATTCCACATTCTAATAGGTAAAGATTTATAATTTTACAAATGTAAACTGCATATGTGAAATTTCCTGTGCCAGGTGTCTTCCTTTGGCTGAATAGGTTTATAAAATATCACACAAAATAGTTCAGCTCTTGCTGAAAAACAGATAGAGAAAATACTGATTTACTGATCACTAGTAAAAAAATCAGGGCGAAAAAAAGGTTTAAAAGAACTCTCATTTTCATTTCCCCAGGAGAGAGAATGAAGAAAAATATTGGATGTTTATGCATGCTGGTTATACTTCTCCCATATTTGTACCCACCCATCCTGTGTTACTAAATGGAAAAGATCAAAATAAAATAACAACTTAGAGCAGAGAAAGAAAGACCCTGTCACTTGGTCAGAATCAAATTTAAGATGTTCCTAGGAGCTGAATGTCTTTAAAATCAGCTTTAAAATACTGTGTGCAGTGTGGTGCACAATATATGTATCTTGCATCGTCAATATATCACAATTATGGGAATCACATCATTACCTGTAGACCATGAAATTATCTATTCCCTGCATGATTCACTGGACACCAGGAAAATCTGCAAAGGACCCAGGGGTCTTCTAGCACCTGAAGGACAACACTGGGGTCTGTGCTCCCTTTTTGCAACAGACTGTGTTTTGAGAGGGTTTATTACAGCCAGGTAGCTGCACACAGCATGTCAGTTCCAACCCTGCTTCAGGCCAGGAACAGCTCCTACAATTCAGAGCTGGAAGAGGGAAAGACAGGCACAACTGGGTTGTTGTTTACTGAGTTACCAGGATCTGGCATGATGGGCATTAAGCCAAAGCTAAGAAGGTCAGCCCTGCAGAGCTGCCTAGGTCTCTGCACCAAGCTCCCCAGTGGTTTCGAACATGACAGTGCATCATATGGGGCAGTGGTTTCACACCATTAAGTGTTTTGCCCACATTAGGTTTCCGTGCAACCTGGAACATTCAGGAGCTCAACACCAGCAGGCGGGAGTTGCAGGGTCATCTCTGGTCTGTCAGAATTTTTTTGCTCGGAATATGGATACCGGAGGTTCAACACAGAAGTTTCTGCCAGATTCAGCCTTCATCTGGTCTGGCCAGCATGTTCCACTACCATTAGCCAGGATAAGTCAATCTCATGACATACTGGATAACAGAGAAGTGACTATAGAGACATGAAAATTCCTTGCTCCATGCTGCTACTTGAAGGAGAGAGGTAGAGCAACAGTAGTTTAATTTACGATCATATGATCCAGAACTGTAAAGTACTTCTTGCGTCATTGATTCAAGTCTCCTGCTACCTTAACCGCTTCATCTAATCCTGTTCAAAAACATATCTTAAAATTGGTTAGATTTCTAGTCCATGCTACAGCCCCAGGAAAGTAATTACAGAACAGGATTGCTTTGATTATTTGAATTATTATGGTTTCCAGACCAAATTCCTGGCTGGATTATGCATAATGGTTCTTATGCCAACATTGTTCTTTGACTTAGATATCCCTTCCCTTTCCACATTATTTAATCTCTTGATGTATTCATAGTCAGTAATTAAAAGGACAAAACAAACAACTCTTTTATCTACAATTGTATTTCTCCAAAGATATATTATACAGATCCCAATTCAAAGGAAACCCAAGATAAGCTGATATCTTGGCATCAGGTTAAGAAAATATTCTCATTGTCAAGCTGGGACAAATAAGTGAAATATGTGCGCTGGCAAACACCTATTATCTCCCAACCCATGCATATTATCCATCCTACTCATTGTTGCCCTCATCCAAAGAGCAATATTTTAGTGCTCCTGAACACCAGGAAGTGCAGCCAGAGAGGATCCTGCAGAAGGCCCTGGAACTCTTTCCTTCATGGGTGGCAGAGGTGCATTCAGGTCCATCAGCACATCAAAATGGGGCAGCTGTGGCATTCTAGGTCTGTGTAAAATGAATATACCTGTAAGAACAAGCAAAATCTTTTCAAGTGAAGCTATGACATTGTCCCGTCCTTTCTTTTGCCCTTTTTATTTTCCTTTTCGTGTGCATGTGTGAAGAACAGATTGTAGATGTTGTGAGATACCTGTATTAAACAGGCTCAACTGAGACAACTGGGAAATTCATCATTGGATTGTTTCCATTTATTTCAGTGCATTTTGAATACTTGACATGCCAGAGAGACACGGGTTCTTGGTTCATTCAAAAGAGGAACAGGCAGGGTTTTTTGGAAGTATTGGCTATCTGTCTTCAAGGGAGAAATCCTTTCACCTACTCCTCCAAAACAACACTGTTCATATGCTTGAAATGTTTTCTTTAGCTGTTAGAATCTCTTATAGAACCTGCAGACATGCAAGCAGCTCTTTGGGAGGGGGGTTCTTTTCCTCAAACTTGACTCAATATGTCAGTCAGTAGAGATGTCATTACTTTTAAGTTTATGGCGTGTGGGTTATAAGGGAACATTATTTCTTTACCTTTTGGGGTTAAAACAAATAAGCCAAGTAAACCTTTAAGTGGGACAAGGAACTGTGGGATAGAAACCACCTGCTGGTCAAGCTATTTCATCCTTCTAAATAATCTGGAAATTTGCAATTTTTGTAACAGTTTACAGCAAAGCCAGGAAAGAAAGAAGCCTCTACCCCAAAACTGCTACAGTGTGATCCTTTAACAATCTGATTTTTGTTAAAGTAGAGATTCCAAAAGTGCCTAAGTAGATTCAAAGACCAAAGTGCAAAAAATCTCAGAGTTCTCTCAGTAAGTGTCCAATCTTTTCTTAGAGGAGTAAAATATAACTTGATCCCTTTAATCAAGGATGCTATTTACTTTAAAAAAGTGCTTGTGTTTGAAAAATGTGTTGATATAGGAATTTTTTTTTCTTTTGGTCTTACAACAAAGGTTGACTCTGTAAGGACTTTTTGTAATCTTGGCATACATGTAAGCAGAATGTACAGGCTGCTCCCAGCAAGACCTGTAAATGGTCTCCAGTTCCTACTTTTGTTTCAACTGGCATCAGCAGAAGTACATTATAATCTACTTTACAAGTTAAATTTTATTTACTGCTTTTAGAAAAATGGCCTTACTATATAAAATATATATTATCTATCTTAGCTCATGTTGTGTACAGAAGCTCGAATAGTCTTTGCCACTGACACAGAATGTCAGATATTAGAAACAGATGGCAATTACTGGGAAAAAAGATGAGTTTTTAGAGGAGAACGAATGCAGTGCATTCCAGAGCACATAGAGTAGTCTTTTCCATGAAAACTAATGGCTATTATAAAGGCACTGTGTTCAGTGAACTCGCATATGGCTGACTTACCTAGAAAGTGAAGCAATCAATTTTTAAAGGCTGACATAATTTAGAAGTTTGTGAAGGGGTCAGTGTGACATATAGGAACCTCAGATTATACTAGATATTTTCTTCCACCTTTTTGTGCAAGGTTGTGCCTCTTGCTTTTCTCTATTTCTCTGTTTTCCCCTGCCTCCATTAATCACTTATATATATATATATGCTTTTTCCTATAGTGCTTGTCACAAATGAAAATATATAAATGTTTTCAATCATGGATTGCATATTTATAAATGCCAAAGAGTAGATTATGCTTCCCCATCTTATTGCTTAGACCCTGTTGCACTCTTCATTCATATCCACTACATGCTCCTTAACAGGCCTTTATTAAATACCAAGGTGCTTTCTTCAGAATGTTCCACCTTCGGTACCTTTTTCAAGCACAAAGGAACTGCTACAAAACCCTCTCACATTTTAGTGTTCAGCAAAAAACATTTTCATAAATAAAGAATTCACAGTCATTTCTGCTCAGCTTGTTCAGATGTTTTACACACACAGATCCTTGTGTACATTTCTCTAGCCAAAGAGTGTGTTTTTAAAACATAAAATAAAGACTTTTCTGTGTGTATCTTCATAGATTTCAGGTGTCTGCAAGACTTTTGTTCCCTTGCTAATGTTGTTTTCTTAGTTTACTGAAAGTTCATTTAGTTTGGCAGAGGATGTGTCTACCACAGAGCATTCATATGAACAAAAAAAGAAGGGCCTGTTGGCATCCCTGAAATCTCACATCATTTAGCCAGGATCCAAAAAATTCCTTCCTGGAGGACTTTCTCATGTTCCCATTGCTTTCAAAAATTTATGAATATGATGTGTAATAGAGAAGATAATATACAAAATGCTCTTGTTCCATCTTCAATGTTGAAATGGAACAGGGTTTTTTATTTATACTGAGAAACCCCTACCCAAATGTGCCTGAGACTGGAGCTTCCACAATTATAATATATTTTATTTGAGCTGAAAAAATATGCATCCAAGTACTTCCCTGAGTATGGGCATTCAGGACATCAAAGCTGGATTTTAATCTTCCATTTAGGCTTTTCCAAAACCTAAGCCTCAGTCCTTTCAAACTTCTAGAGGATTCCACTTTTGAGAAAAGTTTCCTGATCCAATCTATATATGCAAAGATAAAGGCCAAGACTGGATATAAATGCTGTGTACTGTTTAAACACCCTAACAGGGCACTGCTATGCCCAAAATATCTTACTGCATTAGGGACCTCTGGCTGTCATCTCGAGGGCTCCATTTCCACATCCCTGCCTCTCCTCCAGACTTCTGGTTGTCCACTGCTCCTGGGAGTCATGCCTTCTCCTGCTCTTTGTCATAACTCTGTGAGAAACAGCAGGCAGATAAAAAAGGGAAGCAGAGGAAGCCAACATATGTGTAAGTAAAAGCTAAAGAAAAAGAAGACAGCAAACTCTTCTTACATGGTTTCTTACCTGAGTATGTTGCTATGGGTGCTGAGAGTATCCCAGTCTCACTCCAGCAGGAATTTTGTTCAGTTATACCCCAAGGGATCCACAGTTGTATGAATAAACTGATAGATGAGCAGTACAAATTAATGTGTAAATAGACCTGGCAGACACTGTAGACTTGGACCATTTTATTTTCAGATATGCAGGAGCCAGACTGACGTAAGAACTCAGCGTCGGCTCCCAGCCCATTTGTCACGGAACGTGCTGCTTCCGTGGAGAGGCTGGAACATGCTCTGATGGAGAAATGGTCTGAAAGGCACCTGCAACAGCCTGCTCTGATATGTACTGAGATAACACGTGCAACTCTTACGGGGAAGAATTACCAGCATGAAGGAAAAAGATCTTGGATAATGCAGGTGCTGTGTGTTTCTGCCATGGAAAAGAGGAGACATTTAGCTCTTGGCTGCCAGAATTTTTCTCTTTGGACATATCAACAGTTTGAGCTTCAGAGTGTTGGAGTAATTTAGTCCATGTAATGGGATTTACACAACTGGATTGCCAATGCAAACAGGCACAAGCTAACCTGAAAGGAAAAGATGGAAGATATGACACATAATTAAAACATGTTTGCAAATATATTTAAAGCTTTTCCTTCTGCACTGGCAGATTATAATGCATCAACTCTCCTACTGAGCTGATCAAGACACTTCTGTAATACATTAACAATTCTACTAAAATGCCATTTATTATAAAGTCTCAACTGAGTTACACTAATGAGTCCAACAGAAGCAGTGAAAAGGAGGATTCAGGATGTCTCCTCTCCAGGGTATCACATCCTGGCTCCTGGCTCCTCTTCTGTAGAGAGAAGTAGTCCCAGTGTCAAGTTAAGACTCATCATGGACAGCATGGGTAGAGAGTCCTGAACAAAACCCTTCAGCACATACTTGCCTTTTTATGTCTGAGTATCGCTTCTAAGGACCAACAATCAGGTGTCAGAAACAAAAACTATACTTAAATATTTGTTAGATCACTTCTGGACTTCTTATTGCAAAAACAGTCTAATAAAAAGTTCTTCAGTCCTGAAAGGCCTGAAAAGCAAGAAGGGAATCTCTCACTTTAGTGCTAGCCTTGCTTCCTGACTCAACAGCAGTAGACAGGCTTACCAAAGCACAGCCTCAATGATTATTTTATTTGCAGTCTGACCCATGTGACTGCATGGCCAGCTTTAACCATCTGGTAGTCTTTCCTAAGCAGTTTGCATCAGAATTTCAGCATAACCAAGGTGGCCAAATTAAAAGAACCATTGTAATGAAATCAGCCCTTTCATTAATTTGTTGAACGAAGCAGTAAAGCCAAACACTAAGCAAGGCAATCTTTTAAGTTGTGCATGAGTGGTGGTTCACACTAACAGAATTTTACTCTCTCTTCCTTGTGATCACACGCATTAATAATTTTAGAAACTTTTTCTGGGGACTTAAAATAATCACTTTTTTGTCTGAAGCTGCAGGTATGTCCTATGTTAAGAGCACTCAGCTTCAATATTAATTTCTCTTTAAATCTAACAGTGGATTCTAGGGAAAAAGTCAATTCTATTGCAAAAATTGTTGTTGTTGCTAGGTTTAAATCATTCCAAGACTATAGGTATTTGCAGTGGACTTTTTTCTGGACTCAAACAGGGCAGATGACTCAGGGTAGTCCAGACTATGATGAGACTCTTCATCCTTTTGTTTGTAATGTAAGGTACCTGCAGCTATCTCCCAGTAATGTTTCCCATGTAGGAAACCTGGGTTCAGGTGTGTGCCCTAACTACCTCCTACTTTTGTGATCATCTAAGGTGCTGGTTTATGGGAGGCCCTTCTCCCTCTCTCCCCCAAATCTGAGTTTCTGTGCTAAGGAAATGAAAATAATGGCTCAGAGAGGATAATGACAAGGACCTGATCTAGAAAAGGATTAAGAAGGGCATGACAGCATGAATAAAAAAATAAGCCTAGATTTTAAACTAAACCATGCCTCTGAGACCTTGTCTGCAGTCACCAGTTCCATCAGAAACACGAACAGTGGTATGGTCATTGTTTGGAAGTGAGGTCAGTGGTTCAGAACTCCAGGTACATTTATTGATGTGTTTATTTATTTGGCTTTACCTACCTCTGCTTTTTTTGTTAGCAACGTCCTAGTTCTTCTGGCATCCCTCACTACTGTGTCAGACATATTTGTTCTTCATTAATTTAGTCAAAACCTCAGCAGCTGTTTTAAGTATTGGCCCCCCTCCTCTAATCTTGCAGTGCTAGGCAGAAATCCATGTCTGGCTTTATTGTCTTTCCCAGTCAAGGTTTTAGACTTTCAATTCCATTTTCCAGTGGTAAGTGTACATATTGATGAATCACAGAATCAACTAGGTTGGAAAAGAACTTTGACATCATCAAGTCCAACCTATGACCTACCGCCACCTTGTCATATAGACTGTGGCACCAAGTGCCATATTCAGTTTTTTCTTAAATACCTTCAAGGACAGTGCCTCCACCACCTCCCTGGGCAGCCTATTCCAACGCCCAAAGACCCTTTCTGTGAAGAACTTCTTCCTTATGTCCAACCTAAACCTTCTCTGGCACAGCTTAAGACTGTATCCTCTTGTCCTATTGCTCGTTGTCTGGGAGATGAGGCTGACCCCCACCTGGCTACAGCCTCCTTTCAGGCAGTTGTAGAGAGCAATAAGGTCTCCCCTGAGCCTCCTTTTCTCCAGCATAAACACTCCCAGCTCCCTCAGCTGCTCCTCACAGGACTTGTGCTCCAGACCCTTCACCAACCTTGTTGCCTTTCTCTGGACACACTCCAGCATCTCTATATCCTTCCTGAACTGAGGGGCCCAGAACTGGACACAGGATTTGAGGTGCAGCCTCACCAGTGCTGAGCACAGAGGGACAATCACTTCCACAGTCACATTACTGCTAGCCACACTATTGCTGATACAGGCCAGGAGCCATTGGCCTTCTTGGCCACAAGGGCACACTGCTGGCTCATGTTCAGCTGCTGTCAACCAGCACACCCAGGTCCCTTTGTGCTTGCCTGTTTTCCAGCCACTCTGTCCCCAGCTGTAGCGATGCATGGGGTTTTTGTGGCCAAAGTGCAGGACCCGGCAATTGTTTTTATTAAACCTCATATTGTTGGACTGGGCCCGTCCATGCAGCCTGTCCAGGTCCCTCTGCAGAGCCCTCCTACCCTCCAGCAGATCAACACTTTCCCCCAGCTTGGTGTCATCTGCAAATTTGCTAATGGTAGACTAAATCCCCTCATCCAGATCGTCAATAAAGACATTAAACAGGACTGGGCTCAGCACAGATCCCTGGGGGACACCACTAGTGACTGGCCACCTGGCTGCAACACCAGTCTCTGGGTCCAGACAACCAGTCATTTCTTAACCCAGAGTATGCTATGGGAGACAGTGTCATAGGTTCTGCTGAAGTCCAAGTAGACTATATCCACAAAATATATGAAATGAACCTACTTCTCATGAGCAACTATATGCAGATATATTTAAGGTTCATAATCTAATAAGTATCACTTTATATTAATTATTTGGTTTGGTGACGTTCTCATTCATCTCATGTATCCTTTCATAATTTACAAAATTGTTAGTAAATCGGTGTATGGCCTCTGTGCCACATCCGCTGGCCTTCAGGTGACATAGTTCATTCCTCTATATTACATTAAGAAGGTATAGAACAGGTAGTTTTACTACCACCATTAATTTGCCTTCCAAAAATAATGCATCACAGCTTGCAGGAAGAGAAACAGATGGTTCAAATTGTAGTCAACTTCGGTTTGCAAGTGAAATGAGAAGACTGGGAGCAAGAGAGGCCATCACACTAGATTCAGTGTACCTTATACAAAAGACACTTCAGTCTTTGATTGTTTATGTTGACTTGTTACAGGCAGAGTGAGGAACTACGTTCATGTGTACAAACATGAAATATATAACGAAGGACACTTGCTAAGGTGTTGTTCCCTTGAGCTGGCTCACCCGTTTATTTCAGCTGTGCAAGTGTTCTATCAAGGAAACAGCTGGGCATACTCACACACACAAATATGATAATGAAATAGCAGCAAAAGCCCTAGCTAAAATAATCTTTGACATTCAGAGTTAACACAATCATCACTACACAAGCCAAGGCATTTCAGGGACCTGGTGACAGATAGTATTATATTTTTTCCTACTGGACTTTGCTTTCATTATCCTATTTACAGATGAAAGCAGCCTCAGCGCCTGAAATTATAACTATGATATACACAAGGTGCTGTTTGAAAACCTCTAGTCTTACCAGATAGCCTTTATTCCAAGTAATTGTTAAAGTAATAATACAACTTCCCTTTTACTGACTTCATAATTTACCAGATATCCTACATTACTGCATTACAGCCCTTCTAGAACTAATTTTTTGTGAGTTGTTTGGGGTTTTTTTAATGTATTCCTAGTTGATAGCTACAGATCTTTCAGCATTTCTGTTTAGTTTTCAGTCTATACTTTTTCCTAGGCATAGTTGCTATATTGAGGTGTAAATTAACTTTTTTCTACCACAATATAAGGTTTCTGCCACAAGCCAGATTCCTTTTAGGTATACAAGTAGGTACATGTTTTGGTCTTTTTCATAACAAAACCTGCACATAAACCACAAAAATAGCTTATTTTAGCCTAGAATTAATTTTAAGCAACAAAACATCTGAGAAATCATCCTTCCTTCATCCTTCTCATCCTATACCCTCAAAATTTATTTGAAAGAAATACAGTTCTTAGCAGACATGAATACATTTAAGGGCACTAAAAACAACTTTAAACTTTCCATAAGATATACTGATTTTCTTTTTTGTTCCAAATGAAATTTTGGTTTTCATATGTTTTTCAAAACTCCTATCTGATGACCCATCTTTCCAGGAGTCTCTAAGCCATAATGAATCTTTTTAAATAATACTTTAATATTCTACTAAATACTCAGTTCTGGTAATAATTATGTCAAAAATTGTAGATATTTGAAATGGAGAAGCTCATGTACTTCATCCTCCTCTCAAAGTTAAATTGTACTCTACACTTAATCTCCTAGCACTTTATCCGTTCTAGTTTAAAAATGCTGTATAATAGAGTTTTCACCTCTTCCTTTGGGCAACTGACTGCTGAAAATAATATAAAAGTCTCCAATCTTTGCCTTTGTGAAGCATTTACAAAATACTTTAGGGAAGCATCACTGATGTTATTTGAGTATGTCTGGGTTTTTCTTTGTTTTGAAAAGTTCTGCTTGCAGAGGTATTTGGACTGAACTCAGCACAAATCCTGATGGCCATTAAATAGAGGAATATTGGGTGACAAATATCCATCCATGTGCCCAAACGTGTTTTCCCCTCGGTTAGCTGGGAGCAGGGAGAGAAGGTCTCAGAGCATTCTTCTATAGACACAAAGTTCATGATTACAACCCACAAAGGCTGCTCAAGTAAGTAATTCTGTCCTGGCTAGGTAACTGCTTGTGGAAGGTTCATGGTAAGGAAACTCAGAAGCCTCAGAGTTATGAAAAAGGCAGCTTTCCTTGAGCAAGGAACTGCAGACTGGAGGAAGGATTCCATGCAGGGCAAACTAGAAACAACAATTGGTCCCAATGCTGCTAGCTAAAAGAAGACATCCATAACCTATGCTGTTACTGCAGCTCTGAAGAGATGATGTGGGTTTTTTCATTCAGTTTGTGTCTGAACACACAAAACTGAGTGATTGTCAACAAATACATAGACTGTTGCTTTGTAAGGGTATATTATGTTTGAACACTTTGTCCATTTCTTAACAGAGTTTTTTATTTAAAGTTGCAATAGCACTTCCAATATTCTCCAAGAAGGAAATTATGGCATTGTGTAGTACTGACTGCTAGGTACAAATAAGCAATTTTAAACCGTTTTTATTCAAACTTCAGTCCTGAAGTGGGAAAGCTATGAAATCCCAAGACTGGTGTGAGTATGGGCAGAAAACTCCGCTTCTTAGTGGGACCTGGATGAAGGCAAGAAGGCAAATCTGTAAAAGCGCCGCTTTCTATCATCCCTGTGGTAACAGCTAGGCTTGAACTCATCTCATAGGCAAAAAGTGTTGGATAGACAGAATTACTATGTCAATAGCAGTAAATTAAAGATGCTTGGGATTGTTCTTTTGGCAATGAAGCCAGCTGGCATTCAATAGCCCGTGTCCAAAACTGCCTATGAGAAATTATGCAGCTGGACACAAACAACCGGTTTGGAATGACCTCCAGTCTGTCTAGTCCCTGAGACTCACCAGGAGCTGTCAGAAAATGAACTAGCTATTGTGGATCAAAAATGCGCCATGAACCTTTCTCATAATTTAGTTATATAGACAATCCAGTTTCAGTAACTGTGAGTGTTTCCTGGCACTCTTTATTTAACTGAACAGATATAACCATCATAATTTTATTACAAAATATTTTAGTGGCCTACACAATTACAAATAATAGCCAGACTAGCACTTCAATATTTTAACATAGCATTTTTAAAGTATAGGACCATTGCCTTATGGAGTGTGATGATAGTTTTATTTAATGTTTAGAAATTTAAAAAAAAACCCTTTGCATTTTTAGAAAATGATGCATCCAATTAAAATTTCATGAGATTCCATTTCGGAATAGTCTCCAGAGAGCAAAACCAAGTCATCTGCTCAAAAGTCTTGTGCAATATTTTTAAGGAAAGTCTTCATTCCTTCATTAAATGGGCAGAATTTTTTTCCAGTCCTCTTTTGTTTCCATTTTGCGTTTAACTTTTTATTTCCCTACTTCATGCTATATAGAGGAAGTTCTGACACTCTCCATCTGTTAATTCAATTACCCCATGTTTCATTCCTGTTTCCACTATTGTTTTTGCCTGTTTTATGAGGCTGAGGCCAGACATTGGGCAAGCTTAAGAGAAACATACAAAAAGCATTCTGGCCACCTAGCTCATTTCAAGCAAAAGAACGTGTGAATGTATTTTGCAACTGCTAAGTCAGCTGTTTCCACAGTAAAATTATTACTACCCATAGCCCAATAAAAGACCTTGTTAAGAGTTTTTGGAAAGGCTTGTTTTGCTGTGTTGTTTACTGCATTAAATCTTATGTATATTGTCATGCAATGTAATTATTTTTACCTCAGAAAAGTTGACTGAAAAATCAAGATTAAAAAATGTAAATTTTTCAGTGAGAATTCTACCAATTTAACTAGAATTGTTTTACGTGAAAAACTGTTGCTTCACACTCCACCACTAGTTTTGTGTTGCACTGTAATTTCATCACATTTGCTGCCATCTTTGCAGGGGCAAATGACAGGAAACCAGAAGGTAACTCAAGAAAAAGTACATACCGTCATAAGACATTACACAGACTCCCATGAGCTGCATTCTTGCATGGTCATTCTTATTAACCTTAAGACACAAAGCTGGCTTTGATTGTTGGGTTAGCAACATAAAATGTATTCAAATAACAGTAGCAGAGTAAATCCATTATGATTGCTGTAGCTTGGTAAAAGAATGGATGTTACCTAAACTACTACAGTAGCATATAATTGCTCCTCTCCTGTTCCATGTGGTTTTGAGAAGGGTAGGAATAAAAAAAAAGGTAGGTGTAGAAAATGCAGAGGAGCACTGAAATGAATACTGAAAACTTAGTTATTAAGAAAAAGCTCAATGAGAAATATTCTGGGTGAAGTGTTGAATTGTATTAAAAAATTGTAAGAAAAGATGCTGCTTCTTGTTTTCCAGTTCCTACTGCATTTATAGAACCTCTACTTTATAAAATGTTAAGATACAGTATTACATAAAAGAAATACAAATGTCTCCTGCTGAGAAAACCTGCTTGAATCCATTGTTTCAGAAAAACTTAATGGAAATGGTCTCGCTTCATCTTTTGACCTACTTATTAGTTACATATTAGTTTTAAAAATTCTGGACAGTATCTCAAGAGAGAGATGAAGCAACACTAATAGCATAATCTATATCACTAATACTTGTGATCACTTCAAAACATTTTCACAAGTTCACTTCAGAAACTCAGACCAAAGAACACTAGGGAAGAGGCTCCAAAATGGGACATCTCCATCCCACAAAACTTCCTCAAAAAGACAAATTCACTGTGAACTGCAAGGTGCCTAGAGCTGCATGGTAAGAAATACTGAGCACAGAGGAACCTCTGGAATTCTGCTCTTTGGCACAGTGTATCCATCTGATTCAGTGTTACACTGGACTTTCTGGTGCTCAAAGCCCCTAATTATCGGCTGTGAATTTATCTAATTTGTGAGTCTCACTTTTATAATTAATACTGTCATGTTATCAGTCAGATTATCTTTCTTCCATAATACCCTAGGAACTGGGCTGCATATCCATAAATATTATATTTATGGTTTGGTTTTTCTTCAAGCTTTGTAGCAGTCTTGAAGAAGCCATTTTAATCTTGTCTTTGGGAGGGGAATATTACAACAAATTTGGCTTGCCTGGAAACCCCCAAGATTTTAGGAGCTCTGAGAAAAACAAATCCCAAACAAACTAATGCACCACTATAGAATTAGGTCAGGGGAGACGTCTGAGAGCCACAGCTTCTCATATGTATTTGCCATCTCCCTCCAACAGCAAAACCCTCCAATGGTTTATTGTAAAACTGTGACACTTCCATTTTGCTTTATCTTTAGTTCTTCTGATTTTTAATAGGAAGCATATTCATCTCAAAGGATGAAAAGAAACAAAATAAATATTGAAATGTTCATAGATGTGCAGAGTCATCCAAGAAGATCACCAGGAAACGTGATACTGCTACAGTCTAATAAGACGCTCAAGTCAATCTAAGAATTAGTATTCCATCCCAAATTCAGCTGAAAAAACCCAAACACTTTATGTATACCCTAGAGATCTGCTTAATACAGAGCAGTCCAACCCTGAAGTAGAATAGAAAAGTCTTACTGAAGAGCAAGGCTTCTCCTTCAGAGCGTATATTTATCTGTGGTCAGGGTATTGGTATCTTTAGTATGTCTCTAGTTATGCAAACCCATGGGCCTAAAAATAATTTTCTGGCACTCTTTGTGTGCTGTTGATCAACATTATTTTTAGAGAATTCTTTTCCTTTAGCTTTTAAATGCCATTCCTACAGACATGGAAGACTCATCTTTTGGAAAATTCTTCACCATATCTATGTATTGAAAGGAGAACTGTTGTTGGTAGAGATGGAATTTCCTTTTTTTTCTTTTTTTGGACAGCTGGATGTTTTCCTTTGCAAACAAAGCTTCCTGTTTTATAAATATCTCTGAAGGGCATGGCANTGGGTTAGCAACATAAAATGTATTCAAATAACAGTAGCAGAGTAAATCCATTATGATTGCTGTAGCTTGGTAAAAGAATGGATGTTACCTAAACTACTACAGTAGCATATAATTGCTCCTCTCCTGTTCCATGTGGTTTTGAGAAGGGTAGGAATAAAAAAAAAGGTAGGTGTAGAAAATGCAAAGGAGCACTGAAATGAATACTGAAAACTTAGTTATTAAGAAAAAGCTCAATGAGAAATATTCTGAGTGAAGTGTTGAATTGTATTAAAAAATTATAAGAAAAGATGCTACTTCTTGTTTTCCAGTTCCTACTGCATTTATAGAACCTCTACTTTATAAAATGTTAAGATACAGTATTACATAAAAGAAATACAAATGTCTCCTACTGAGAAAACCTGCTTGAATCCATTGTTTCCGAAAAACTTAATGGAAATGGTCTCGCTTCATCTTTTGACCTACTTATTAGTTACATATTAGTTTTAAAAATTCTGGACAGTATCTCAAGAGAGAGATGAAGCAACACTAATAGCATAATCTATATCACTAATACTTGTGATCACTTCAAAACATTTTCACAAGTTCACTTCAGAAACTCAGACCAAAGAACACTAGGGAAGAGGCTCCAAAATGGGACATCTCCATCCCACAAAACTTCCTCAAAAAGACAAATTCACTGTGAACTGCAAGGTGCCTAGAGCTGCATGGTAAGAAATACTGAGCACAGAGGAACCTCTGGAATTCTGCTCTTTGGCACAGTGTATCCATCTGATTCAGTGTTACACTGGACTTTCTGGTGCTCAAAGCCCCTAATTATCGGCTGTGAATTTATCTAATTTGTGAGTCTCACTTTTATAATTAATACTGTCATGTTATCAGTCAGATTATCTTTCTTCCATAATACCCTAGGAACTGGGCTGCATATCCATAAATATTATATTTATGGTTTGGTTTTTCTTCAAGCTTTGTAGCAGTCTTGAAGAAGCCATTTTAATCTTGTCTTTGGGAGGGGAATATTACAACAAATTTGGCTTGCCTGGAAACCCCCAAGATTTTAGGAGCTCTGAGAAAAACAAATCCCAAACAAACTAATGCACCACTATAGAATTAGGTCAGGGGAGACGTCTGAGAGCCACAGCTTCTCATATGTATTTGCCATCTCCCTCCAACAGCAAAACCCTCCAATGGTTTATTGTAAAACTGTGACACTTCCATTTTGCTTTATCTTTAGTTCTTCTGATTTTTAATAGGAAGCATATTCATCTCAAAGGATGAAAAGAAACAAAATAAATATTGAAATGTTCATAGATGTGCAGAGTCATCCAAGAAGATCGCCAGGAAACGTGATACTGCTACAGTCTAATAAGACGCTCAAGTCAATCTAAGAATTAGTATTCCATCCCAAATTCAGCTGAAAAAACCCAAACACTTTATGTATACCCTAGAGATCTGCTTAATACAGAGCAGTCCAACCCTGAAGTAGAATAGAAAAGTCTTACTGAAGAGCAAGGCTTCTCCTTCAGAGCGTATATTTATCTGTGGTCAGGGTATTGGTATCTTTAGTATGTCTCTAGTTATGCAAACCCATGGGCCTAAAAATAATTTTCTGGCACTCTTTGTGTGCTGTTGATCAACATTATTTTTAGAGAATTCTTTTCCTTTAGCTTTTAAATGCCATTCCTACAGACATGGAAGACTCATCTTTTGGAAAATTCTTCACCATATCTATGTATTGAAAGGAGAACTGTTGTTGGTAGAGGTGGAATTTCCTTTTTTTTCTTTTTTTGGAAAGCTGGATGTTTTCCTTTGCAAACAAAGCTTCCTGTTTTATAAATATCTCTGAAGGGCATGGCAATGTTCTTTAACATTTCAACACATCTCAAAACTAATTAGAAATACACCACCGTAAGTGGATATTTATGCTCAAATCCCTGCTATTAGGTCACATATGGTCGAAATTGCAGAACTTGAAATAACAATCAAGAATAACATGCTTTGAAAGTCTTCACTTGACAAACCATATAATTACAATGCACTTCACTACACCTTATAAAATATGTCATAAACATAAGCTATGTTCCAAAAAAGCTTGTTCTGCTTCAGGACCTGGCCAAAGCTCAGAAGAGGAAAAACAAACAAAAATGACACAGCAGAATAATGAGACACTTTAAAAATCTCAGAGCAGTTTCAGTGGAATTGAATTATGCTGAAAGCTGGAATTTCATCCTATTTTTTATCAGTGACCTTTTAATTCCTCAAGATTCTTAACTGTTGATCTTAAGTTCTGAAAAGTTTCCAAGATGTGTAATAGGAAAATCAGAAAGAGTGCACATAGACTGACCAGAAGTGGGTGAGATAACAAAATTGTGTAGACCCTTACAAATTCATGACATGAAGAATATCACGGTTTTTTTAGGTCAGTTAATATTAACAGGTGAATTCAACTCTGCTCCTCTCTCAGAAGACAAAATTTGATATCTTCAATACTGTAATACTTTTTCAATTAGATCTTACCCATATATTTGTTTCTTAAGTTTCTTACTCCTTACTGAGTCGTTGCCACTCTGGGACTCTGACTTGTAAGATTTATTTCAGGATATAGGGATTTCTTTATTATATAAGATGTTTAAATAAAGACAGAGTTACCAGAGTAACTGCAAGCTGCACTTTTAGTTCGAACAGAATTTATGGTCTTAATACAAAAACACTAGGAAGAATTCTTTCATCTGTTTTATTGCCTTGAAAATCTATTAATCTAGAAGAGGCCATCTTTCTTTATCTTAGGGTTAAAATCTACAGATCCTAGGATAAGTTTAGGAACAGATGGATACAAAATTCATGGTCACGAATGGTGCTGCATCCAGCTGGCAGCCGGTCACCTGTAAGGTTTCCCAGGGATCAGCACTGGGGCCAATCCTGTTTAATTTCTTTATTGATGATCTGGATGAAGGGTCCAAGTGCACCCTCAGTAACTTCACAGACAACACCAAGTTGGGAGGGAGTGTTGATCTTCTGGAGGACAGGAAGGCTCTGCAGAGGGATCTGGACAGGCTGGATCAATGGGCCAAGACCATTTGTATGAGGTTCAACAAGGCCAGATGCCAGGTCCTGCACTTTGGTCACAACATGCCAGTGGAATGCTACAGGTTGGGGACAGAATGGCTGGACAGCGGCCAGGCAGAAAGGGACCTGGGGGTGTTGGTCGACAGCAGCTGAACATGAGCCAATGCACGCCCGGGTGGCCAAGGCGGCCAATGGCATCCGGGCCTGTAACAGCAATGGTGTGGCCAGCAGGACCAGGGCAGTGACTGTCCCTCTTTAATCAGCACTGGTGAGTCCACACCTCTAATCCTGTGTCCAGTTCTGGGCCCCTCACTACAAGAAGGACATTGAGGTGCTTTAGGAAGTCCAGAGAAGGGCAACAGAGCTGCTGAAGGTTCTGGAGCACAAGTCTTTTGAGGAGCAGCTGAGGGAGCTGGGAGTGTTTATGCTGGAGAAAAGGAGGCTCAGGAGGGACCTTATTACTCTCTACAACTCCCTGAGAGAAGGTTGTAGCCAGGTGAGGGTCAGCCTCTTCCATCAGGTAAGAAGTAACAGAACAAGAGGAAATGCCCTCAAGCTGCACTGAGGGGAAGTTTAGGTTGGACATCAAGAGAAATTTCTTCACTGAAAGGATGGTCAAGCATTGGAATGAACTGACCATAGTTACTATCCCTGGAGATGTTCAAGAAACAGCTGGATGTGGCACTTAGTGCTATAGTTAGTTGCTTTGGCAGTGTTTGGTCTCCATGATCTTGCAGGTCTTTTCTAACCTTAATGAGTCTATGATTCTGAAATCTGCTTTCTTCATTCCTCTGTAGGATAGGTGGGAAAATGATGAACAGAAGGAATACTGAGGCAGTCTGGAACTCCTCATGACCAGCTGTTTCGTCATTTGGAGTTAGTGCTATAGAATTTGCCTTTTGACTTCAAATACCAGTATTTCTGAATATTAACATGAAAATGTAGTGCTAATGTTATATCAGAAAAATGTTATTAAATTGATATTAAATCTTTCTGAAGATTTAATTTGCCAACTCCACTGACCACAGTTCTTCAAAAACAAAGCCTTTATTTCATTGAATTTGTGAAGAAACCACAGTGCAGAAGGGTGAAATGACTTGCCAGAAATATCACTGATGGAAGAGGGAACTATAACCTATTTATTTCTGGTAAATTGTCGTGGTCTTCATCCATCCAAGAATCTGGTTGGTGCCATGCAGTTCCCAGTAACACCTTTCTCTGCTCATTGGTCTACAAAAAAATCAAATCTTTTCCAGTGTTGCAAACCTAAGGGGTGGAGTGTTGCAAACTCCTAAGTGGAGTGCATATCAAAAGCGTGAAATCACTGTCCTTGTGTTTTCATGTGTGGTGTTTTCATTGCTGATCAAGAAGAATACACAGGAAAACAGTTCAGAGGAAAGTGCATGAAGATACAGTGAATTTAAAATGGAAGAGCAAAACAACAGAATAGTCACACTAGGTAAATAAGGACATGACAATTACATGGATAAATACCGAAGACAGCAGGCTCTACAGGCGGCATCACGGCTATGGGCAAACACCAGTGGGAGTAATAGAAACAAAGGGACAATATAGACCATCTATCAATCTACATATCCTTTTATTTTGTTATGAACCACTAATGCAGTACTACTGAGAGCATCTGTTAATGTACCAGTTAGCATGCAAATTCCCTGATCTTGATCCTCAGCTGCAATAACTGAGAGTATTTCTCTTGAAAGTGAAGCTATGCTGATCTTATGGATAACGTTCAGTGTCAATAAAATGTATTGGATGATTTAATGGGGCCAAGCAAATACCACAAAATATTTTCTGAATATACTTAGCTAAAATAAAATTAGTTCATTTTGGTTGTATTTCTCCCTCTTTCTCACTCCTTTTCTGGGAAATTTTATATTTATGAAGGGGGAGCTCCCACTGCACCAGCCAAAGATAAGAAAACCTCACAGAGTACAGGTTCCTGGAACACAGGGAACCAGATTCCTCTATATTCTTTTCAATGTTTAATCCCTGATATTCTTTTCAATGTTTAATCCCCGATATTAGCAAACATTTATTCTGAAAGCAATATTAATGGAAACAGCACATTTCAAATTATTATTTTAAGTATCTTCTTGATGTGACTTCTGAGAAAATAAATATACTTATCAACTTAAGTGGCATTCTTCCAGCTGAAGAAGAAAATCTGTACTATGTGACGTGGATAATTGTAGTTCTTGGTCTACTTCATTACACGGAAAAGAACATGTGGGTAAATATATGGGTTACCAAGAATTGAGAAATACATTCACTAAGCATTTATACAGTCCAAAATGCCTGGATATCACAGATCATGCGATTCATAGCACCCTTTCCTTAACCTACAATGGGATATGGCCTCTTTATTTCTATATTAGTATTTTTATGACAATGCCACTGAAGTCACACATGCTCACATTAGTTATGAAAGAAGGCTTTCCTTAGAAAAGCAGGCACACAGAGGCATCTAACATACAGTCACAAGGACAGAACAGATGGCTGTGAAAGCCTAAGGTTTGATTATTTCACTGTTCAGATTATATTTCCCTCTATTTTTAAGGCTTTAGGATCAGACTGCCACTATAAAAGAGCAGTAATGACCCATCTTTCAGTTTAATGAGCCACATTGATGATGAAAGCATGTGACCTCTAATAAAGGCAAAACATGGTTTTCTGCCAGAAAACATTGCAATGGAAATGCTCTATTTTTAATATGATGTTTGTATATTATTAATTAACACCTGGCTGACTAACTTTTTACTCAGCTTTCTTTCATTTTTTTCATTCAATTTTTTTTTTGGCAAAAAGTCATTGATTTAACTGCTTATTAACTTAGCAGTTTATTTAGTGGCAAACCCAAGTCAGTCTGCTGACTCTTCTGAAATTCAAATGGAACTCATCCACGTAGTTTAGAAAATGGATTACTCAGATCATTACGAAAACAGTTCAGAAAAAATCAAAGCCTATTTATTTTCCAAAGTTTACGCTACCTGAACTTGTTCTGAACTCCATTGATACTTATGGATTTCTGTTCATGTAAACTACAGCAAAAATGACAGTGCAGGATTTTCTTCAGTATTATTGTATCTATAATGTAGTGTGTGTTACAAAAAAAAAAAGAAAAAAGAAAAAGAAAAAAGATTTTAAGACTGCAATTTTTGGACACAATAAATGTAGAACTTTGGATTATCAGAAGGGGTAACACTTTTTGTAACTGGGACATCTATTTTTGGCAAAATTCTAGGTTGAAATAAACAGAACTCTTTCTAAATACTCTGAATAGTCAGATGGCCTTAGTTTTCCTTGTCTAAACAACTAAATCTTTGATGTCTGCGTAAATACCACAATATGTAACTGGCCCTCCAAGGCATTTCTAGTGTAATTGAAATTTACCAAATATCCCATCTGAAAGGTCTTTTCAAACTGCCAGTGAATGGAGGGCTTGTAAATTGTTGCTGTGCACAAAGTAGGTAATTATGAATTAGGCATACTCTGATGCTAATTTCACTTAGTCACTCGCATTTTCCACTGATGTGAACTTTTAAAGATAGCAAAACTTAAGAGGACACTGAAAATTAGGGTTTGGTACTTCCTATTACATGGTATATTTTTGTTGCTACATTTATATAGTTTGGAGAAATTATTTCATTACATGGCAAATTCAGTAGTTTTACAAGCTTCCAGTCTTTAACTTAAGGAGAAAATCTTCCAGTTTAATAAAGATGTTATCATGAACTTTGCAAATCCAGTAACAGCACTTGTTATTGCAGGTCTCTAGGTCCCATGCAGATTACTGCATGGATTAAGACCACTACTTTGCAGCAGTCCTCAAGGAACACCCAGAAAATATAAATCTCTGAGACTGCACACCTGAACTCCTCTCCTACCCCTTTAAATATACCATCTTTCAAGTACTCTCTTTTATGTCTTTTTAGCAGCAGGACCCTGATAAGTGAGGGGTTTGGATTCTGGGATTTTCTGGAAATAAAGTGAGCACAGCCCAGAAAATGTCCATGTCTTCAACATGCTGTACACTTTAAATAATGTTAAAAAGTGTCTGGAATTTATAGATTATAATGCTTATTTTACAGATCAGCAAAAGGGAAAAATTACTTGATTTCTAAAAACAGAAAAGAGAAACAAAAATAAAATCCCCCAAGACTGGGAATGTTCTTCTGCCAAACAGTTGCAACAACGTTGGTCGACCGTACTTCAAAAGGCATAAACAAATGTCCTGTCAAAGCATGGAAATACCGGAGTGAGGAACTGTCAGCCCCATCACTCCAATGGTTCTTACACACAGTGGGTTTTTGCAAGCAGCTCATTTGGTTTTTTTTTTCCTCCTGTCTAGTCTTTGTAGGTATAAATTTGAATTACTCCTTATGCAAATACTAATATTCTAGACATGAGTCTTCTCTTGAATGATCATTTTAAAGATCAGGAATTTATTATGCTATATCTATTTATAATCAGGAACATTGGTAGCACAATATCATGAAATTTGCAATGGTTAATAAATCCTAAATAATAAGTTAAAATTCATGATTGTTCTAGTATGTTCCTAGAAACAATCATAAAAGTAATTAACTTACTGAAAGCACTGCACTATTTGATGCCTGATTGTATATTATTCAGGTGAAGAAGTGGTTTTATTACATTCTGTGCCTTTTGTAGTTCACATATTCTGAAAGATTATTTGTCCTTTTGTAATGGGAATAAAGCCAAAAGAAATAAGATTTGGAAAGATTTGGAAATGCCACAAAAAAAAGGCTCTGACTTTTAGGATTTTTTTATTGCCATTTTACACTGGTTTTCACAGCACATGCCTTCTGAGACTGATGATGCTAGTAAGATCACTCTCAAATGTCACTGCAGAAAAAGCCACATTATGTTATGCCCGTGCTCTGAACCTTAAGCATTTTTTTTAAATCACATTTCTGCTGGAAACAAGCCCCTTTGCAGATGAACCCAGAGATGACATTATGAGCGATTCCCATCCACGTCAGTGAAAAACTCATTTCCTAAGTTGAACTTGCTTCTGAAGGCCCTGTAAAATAAAGTAGTTGACTCTGTATCTGGCTGAAGCAAATGAGGCAATTCCTTCCACTGACCCTGCTGTGGGAATGATAGCTTCCAGCAAGGATAGCAAACAGCTGGCAGACAGAGGCAGTGGAAAGGAGTTATCCTCAGCCCTCAGATGGTTCTGCACTGCCAGTGCCTGAGGCTTCTGAACACTGAGAAGTGAAAGATTTACCTTACTTTTCTTGTCCACATCAGTCTGTTTGTAGGGATCAAGCACTTAATAACTAGGAAAACATGGATTAGATGGCCATTTTCTTGATCTTCCCATCCCTGTGCTGCAGCATTTCTCAGCATTAAAGAAGGGGTAGGATATTTATACAGCACTCAGTTCTGGACTCTGACAGTCTTCTAGCTCAGTCCTTGTTATTTACAAATAGATTATCTCTTAATTATTTTTCAGGTGTACTCACTGTACTATTTTAGGCAGATTTCTCTAGAGGAATCTTGCTATGACAGACCATTTGCCTATGATCCCTTTCTCGCTTTACCGACTCTTTTATAATTGCAATTGATTTTTTTCAGCCTAGCTGTCTCATCCCCATTTCATTCCACTGAAATCAGTGGAAATTCTAAATTTAATTTAAATATATGCTTTTTATAAATAGCCAGGAAAAGAGCAGGCCTATGTTCTGAGCACCAACTTATGTCACCATAAATGTACAAAATAATAGGTCTCAACTGTTCTCAGAAGTCTGGTATAAAATTAACATTTGCATCAGCTGTTCTATCGATGTCAGCAATTCATCCACTGGAAATTTCAGATCATTCAAGTCTTCCTTAAAATTGGAATGAACCCTCCCTAAGAAAAATATTTTCCCTCTGATTTGTGTTTTCCATTTAGGATAGGTAAGCAGTATAGAGACCTTAATCGGTTCTGATTTAGTTTAAAATTATGCACTGTGTGAGAACTGCCTAGTTTATAAATTTTTAAATTTTTTGTCAGTCCTTGACCTTAATCCTTGGTAACCTGGATGTGTTTGCACTATTGTCTGCATGAAAAAGGCATGCAGACAGGTTTACACTGCTGATAGGGATGTTTTAGTAACAGATTTGCTATTTGGTTAAAAAGTGTGAAATTGATCAGTTTCACCTAAAATCCTTCTCTGCGTATCCAATATTGCAATTCAGAGAAGCCATTGAAAACACTGTACTTTGGATTTCAGTGTTATGAATAATTTAAAAAGTAAAGACATTTTGAAACATGCAAAATGTGAAAAGATTACACATTTTAAGTGTCAAGACAGACTATCTATCTAGGGCCTTAAGAAAATATTTTGAAAGATATGTTTTAATCTAGCATAACAAATTAATTGCTTGGTTTTTTTACAGCAAGGTTTGCCACGTTAGCAAGGTATTAAAATACTAGCCTAGAAAGATTTCCTTTGCAGCTTTTCAGTTATTACTTGCAATTTTTGTTTTTGATCTACTGCTGAAGCTCACATTCTGATTCTGTTGACTTATTGACATGCTGAGCTGATTGCAAAACTCAAAATAATGTAGTGGAAAAGGTGGATAGCTAAAACATACAGTTCAGCTTATGCTTAAGCAGTTAAGAAATACAAAAAAACTATCTCTGGATCTTACAGTTGCACTGTTATTGTGCACTAAACGCCCTCACAGTAATGATGAAAGTGAAAGCAAATAGCCACAATACAGCAGAATGATTTTTCAAAAAGAACTGACAAAAGACAAAGCAACTCAGCTATCAGCAAGGGAACTGTTTCCACTACTCCATCATATATGTCTCACGTCTGGCCCTTAAAGGAGAGTAGAAAACACCTTCTAAAAAAAAACCAAACAACCATACAGTCATAGAATAGATTGTGTTGGAAGGGACCTTTAAAGGCCATCTGGTCCAACCTCCCTCCAATGAGCAGGGCCAACATCAACTACATCAGGTTGCTCAAATTCATGTCCAACCTTACCTGGAATGTTTCTAGGGATGGGGCATCTACCAGCTCTCTAAGTACACTGTTCCAGTTTTTCAATATCCTAATAATAAAAAATTTCTTCCTTCTCTCTAGTCTAAATTTGCCCACTTTTATTTTAAAAACGCTTCTCCTTGTCCTGTTGCTATAGGCACTATTAAAATGTCAGTCCCCATCTTTGTTTTAAGCCCCCTTAGAGTAATGAAAGGCCACAATAAGGTCTTCCCAGAGCCTTCTCTTCTCTAGGCTAAACAGTCCCAATTTTCCCCCCCATCTTCACAGGAAAGGTTCTCCATCCCTCAAGTCATCTTCCTGACCCTCCTGTGGACCTTTCCTTCTTGTCTGGAGACTTCAGATCTGGATGCAGCACTCCAGGTGGTGTCTTACTAGATCAGAGCAGAGGGGTAGAATACTTCCCTTGACCTGCTGGCCACACTGCATTTTATGCATCCCAGGATATGGTGATCATTCTGGGTTCTGAGCACATAAATGTGTGGGAATAAAATGTGGGGCAGATAAAATAAAATGTGGTGAAAAAAATCTTCAAAACTGCTGCATTGTGAAACACATAAACTTTGATCCATCCACTGCTGTGTTCTCTAAGTTGCAAACAAGATGCATCTCTCTTCTCCCCAGAAAATAGCATTTCTCTCTTCTCCACTCCTTCACTTACATTTCTTTTACTGGAAAGATTTTAGTAATGTTTTCTTACAGACATAACCTGATAAACAACCAATTAAACTGTTAGCATTGCTTTTGGGTTCTATTTGGTTGCTAAGGTTCCTGTTTCTATTTCAGAAATGAGTACAAGACAGGAACACTGAAGAGAGTATCCTGTTGATGCTAGCTGGTCAAGTAAAAGATTAGTGCTGAAATGTGTCCTTTCAAAGGAGTTTTTACGAGCTGCTCCTTTTTAATATTATTTGCTTTCAGAGCCATGAAAATGCAGTCTTACTGGATAAGTTTTGCAGGCTAAGACTGGGAAAACCAGTGATGGAAAGGTCATCTGAATTATTTGCTTATCTCCCTCTGTTACTGTTTTGGTTTGTACTACTGCAGGAGCTTATTTCAATGTCCTTCTGATGCATCTACAACCCTTGTCTTCAACCAGACTCCAAATATTTTCAAATCTCGTATCTTTATAAAAAGCAAGATAGAGATGTATCTTTTTGCCTCACTGTGACAAATAGCTTAGGTGCACTTGGGCTTCTGGCATGGATCCCATGATCTCATAACATATCAGAAATTGCCACATTTCCTGGCTACCCCTGCTCCCTGGACTACATTTCCGCCTCACTTGATCTGTGAAATGCCAAGAGACAGATTGGAATGTTCAGCTTGAATGGAGAAGTTCAGACTGGTAGTGTGTTGGAAATCTGGTCACTTAACTTCGTTAATTGTTTGATTTGCCATTGTGTGCTTGTGTGAGCAAACTTTAACACCATCTAATCCTTTAAGTCAACCTAAGATAAAATGAAAATACAAAAACATATTCATATGACCTGTCTTAAGAAGTGTCTCTTAGGAGGACTCACTTTACTGAGCTGCCTATTTTTCTCCACTGTCCATAAAGAGAAATTCATATGTCTAAGCTAAGACAGATGACCCCACCCTCAGTATATACATTTCAAAGGCAGTTACCTCCATCTGCTTAAACTTATATGTCTACCAAACTCTACATGAACGGATATGTTGGCAACAACATTGATGCTGGAGTAACGCACTTAGCTTTTCTCTGGTTTTTTGATTAAGAACAGCCGTAAGTGTAGTCAACTATTTGGGATAATTTATTGTGATTGATCCCCAAAATCCTTGGCCTGCATATTGCAGGCCCACCCTTGTCTCCAAGAGAGGAATCCCTATCAATATTTCATTCAACATAAACATGAAACCATTTCTCTCATTCAGTTGCAATAAAACTTCTCTGTGGGATTTAAGCAATCACTTCTACCAGTCAAATCCTTAATGTTGATAATCAAATGAGCTCTTAAAGTAGTAGCTGCCAAATCCTTGAAGTCCAAAGAACAGTTATAAATACACTCTCTTTAGCAACCACGCATAGCAAGAAAATTAATAAGCATCTTGATTGATTTATGGATAGCTTACGGAGAGAAAAAGCTTGTAACAGGATACAAAACATAGATTATATACTATGAATTGCTGAAGGACTGCCAGATCTTCTGTGCTGACCACCTGCAAAGCACAGGCATCAGCATCATATTGCAACAACACATGGAGAAGAATTTAAATTCTAAAACAGCAGGTTGGATTAGAAGACTCCACTGAATGATTCTGTTTTCTCATATGTTCATTGAGGAGACATCCAGAGTCAGATGTTGGGAAAAGCTAATTATGTTTTTGTATTCGAATTCTCTCCTCCTTTGAGTCTTACTTGATTACTCACAATCTTATGTTATTCCCTTGAGACAGAGCCCCGGACTCTCTCCTGAGGCAAAGTATCCAACTCAAAGAAGCCCATTCTTAAAAAACATGGCCAAAGTAATTTCTAGCTTTCTTGACCTGTGAGTCAAGGCACCAAACAAGGAAGGTGAGTTCCTTTTCACTGTAGAGAAACACAAGCAGCTTAGATGTTCCCCAGTCCTTAACATGCAAACGTGTTAAACAACCTCCCGTTGACTTTCCACCTAAACTTAATGAATTTTATGTTCTTACAATATCCTGTTTCATATCACATTCATCTTACACCACAATCCAGCATTGCCATAGAATCCAGTCTATTTCCTGGTCCGGCTTGCTTAGCACCACTGGATGCATCTTGCTGCATGGGTTTGTGTTTTTATAGTAGGCTTACTGTTCTAAGACTTTATTTTCTCTGCTGTGAGTAATGCTTCACTCCCACAGGCTCTGCTATTAGGCTCAGGAACTTGGAAGGTCTGAAGGCAGAGCTAACCAGCGAAAAGCTCAGCAAAAACATGCACACAAATAAAGCTGTGAATTGTAATATCACAGAGTTTCATAACTTACGGGACATTCAGAAAGTACTGTTCTTTCTTGGATCAGATCAGAAAAAGGCCTACTGGAGAAGGTTTTAATTATTTGTGGTGGCCAGTTTCAATAGGGAATGTCACAGGTAGTTTATGAATCGCATATGTTGCCCAAGCCCAGCATAGATGTGAACCTGCCCCGGCTAATTTGGGTTGGATGGGTCAGTGCACTCCACACGTACCACCCATTCCTTCCTGCTTAGACTCAGAGTCATGAAGGCCAGCACAGAAGCTGGCAGGGCTAACAAACTATTCCTGCAATGTATGGTAATATTTGAAAATTACATTTGAGCAATTTTGTTTTGATTTTACTACACTTGTATGATTTGACAGCTCATAGTGTAGTATAAGCTGCAGATGTGCCTTATGACACAGAATAGTCTGCCACGTCTACATGGTAGCAGCTCTGTCAGGTTTCCTGTTAGCTATTTCTTTCATTTTAAAGCTATGTGTTTTGCTAGCTGGTGAGAAAAATCTGCTGAGTACTGGTGTAGGTGAGATGGTGACAGCTGAGCTCCTCTTTCTCCAGTTTTCATGTTAAAGCAAATGGTAGAAAATTAGATGCTGAGAGTTAGTAAACATTTAGAAGGACCTGACTGACTGTCTTGGGTCTAAGTGTCTTGGTCATTTCACATGGTCTATTGTTTATATTAAATAAAAATACTAATAACATCTTCAGGTTTTGTTTAATATTAAAGAGTAGCTTCCCTAATTTATTTAGAGCAAAGATTAAGAAATAACTGGGGTGATATTAAGTCGTGATACACTGGTCTGCATTTACACTGGGTTAACAATAGGTTCTGCAAGAGTGTGACAGCTAATTGTCATGTGCCAGAATGATATTCTCAGTGTGTTAGTGACTGTATTTGAATTTAATGCAGCAGATGCAGTAAGAATCCCTATGGATCAGGGTTGCTACATATGTACAATATAAAGCTCACCCATCTACCAAGCTCCTTATATTTATCCTCTAAAACAATTAATCAAAATAAGGCTGCTGTGAAGCAGAAATCAAAATTAACCTTCTCCAATAAAACAACAACAAAAAAAGTCATTCCCATCAAATAAAAATTTTATTAGAATTTTAAGACTTCAGGAACGAATTTGCAATACTTCTTTATTATAGCAAAAATGATGTAAGAGAGCACAGTTCTAACTTCTTTCCAAGTCCATTGAAATCTATAAAAATATGATTTTTTTTTTCCTTTTGCTATTTAAATAGCTACACTAGAACAATATGATAATGTAATTAAGTATCAGGGACAATATCTTCTAAGGGATTCTTCTTTGCAGGAAGTGGCTTAACAGATCAAAGATTCTTATCACACACAGCAGTTCTCTGCTCTTGTTTCTAAGCTGACAGTTTCAAGTACTGCTGCTGCTTCAGGTTTATTAATGTTTACCAGTATTGTGTCCAACATTTTACTGTAAAACATTCAGGTGTGTTTTGGCCCTCATGTCAGTCTGACATCAGAACCACACCTCTTATTTGATTCAGATGAGAAAATGGTTTGAAACATTGCTTAACTAAAAGCAGTGGAAAGGGTTTTACTCAAGGTCTTTATTTACTGTGATTGTGAATGTGATAATGTTTGAGTCATGGTAGTGATTTCTAACAGAGTTGTTAATAACTGGTAGCTAGGTGAAAAATAGCATCATTTTGGTTTATACTATCAGTGTCTGAAATGAGGTCAGGCACATAACTTGCCCTTTTTACCTTAACATCCCTCCTGGACTAACACAAATAGCAACAGAGTGAGTAAAGAAGCAAACCCAACTTCCTACATGAAAATTTCAGACAGACAGAGATAGCTATCAGAATCTTCACACAGACTTCTCGCCCCATGATTTCAGTGAAAATGGTTGCAATATTAATGCCATAAAAATTTCTGATTTCTCTTAATTCAAGCAGTTTGGACTAATACAGCCTCCACTGAAGCTGAAGAAGTGAATTATTAAGCTGTGTCTCCAGGACGTCACTTACTTGTACGCTATGCCCAGTTATTACACATTTAACTGAGACTAACAGACCTTTTCACTTCTCTTCTTTGCCAAATTTTCAAAGATATAAACTGGTTTAAGCTGTAAAAATGATTCTATAAAATTGGCTTTAAGCATTTAAAAAATGTTAAAAATGAATTTTAAGAACTTTTTAACAATTCCCACTTACTTAGAAAGAGCATTTTTCTTTTCTTTCTTCCGTATTGCAAGTAAATGAACCAGACTGATAGCTTAAAAATGAGTCTCGGTTTCTAGTCAGAGTTCTCAAAATCTGTATTTCTCAGGTGGCCTATTCAGATATATGCTTCTTCAAAACCAAAGCTGGTCTGATACTTTAGGTTGATTTCTATGGACAGAAATCTTTTGGGTTTATATCATTTGAATTAGCAACCGTATTATGAAGCATGGTCCCTTCCATCCTACATGATTCCTCAGTGGATGCATGGGTGCTCAGAAAATAACTACTTCCAAATCTTGTTTTATCCATGAGTGAAAATTTTTATATAAGCAACTTAATCCTGTAACTTGACCAACAAATGATTCTTATTTGCCAGTGAAAAAAAAAGTTTCCATATTCAGTTATTCCTTACACACGACACGAAAACCTTATGGGTCACCTTTGGTCAGTCACCTTAGTAAGTCACTAAGTGTTGAGTAAGTTTGCTTTACTGATGAAACTTTGCCCCCAAACACTGTGTACAGAGCATATGTTTTGAATTGTCTGTATATGCATAGTAATAGAATGTTCCTTCATTCCTAGTCAAAATAACATACTAGTACATTTTAGGACACTTTTCCTCTTAGCCAGCCTGGGAGCTGATTTATGTTTAACTAAGTGTTCTTTTCTATAGGATTTCCACATCAGTTCTGAGGAAGCAAACATCTCTGCATTCCTCAGATAGTGTGCATTCAGAAATGTGTGAATTATTCAGGAATGTGTGGATCCAGAAGACTATGTGTGCTTTCCACGCCTGAATAATATAAACCAGAAAATTCAACATGAAATGTTCCTCCCTTTTACCCTCCAGCCCTGACGTAATGCAATGGTTTTCTGAATCCTGGACACTCCAGGAGAAGTTCAGTTGTTCTCATTCATCCTGGGGCTGACTGGGACTGGGCTTTCTCCAAATCCTAGGATACACCTTTAGTGCCTGGCTCTCACTGGCTCCTCCCTGCAGTTGGCAGAAAGTGGTGGTCAGCAGAACCACCATGTTTTTTGGTGGGGACTGGCTCAGGCCCTGTAAAGAAACTGAGCTTAAATGGAAAAATCGAATTAAAAAACAAGGGCTGTAAACAGTCACCTCTAAATCCTAAAGGAGAGAGATGTTAGAGCTTAGACCCTAACAAAGCACACTGACTTGCTGTGCCATGAAGATGATCTGCTAACAACTTCCTTTTGCTTCTGTGTATCATTAATTGGCCTGTGACCCAGACTACACTTTGAGTAAAAGGGGTAGTTTTGTCATTAATGCTGTGGATTGGTATACAGTAAACACATTTCCCAATTCTGCCACAGACACCTTATGATACAAATGGCATGTTATTTAGTTTCTTTCCCTCCTTATTCGCCAAATAAGGGACAATATTATCAAGATGCTGCAAACCTCAGTTCCCTGTTTTTACTACATACAGATTTTATGGAGATGAATCACAGTAAGGAAACAGACAGTGCAAATATCATTACCATGAAGAAATATCCTGTGAATGTGAATTTTGTTCATCTAACAGTAAATCAGCAATCGGTAATGTTTTCAGCAGTTGGCTGTTTGGTAGTAAAACATCAGGCCTACAATATGGGCATATGCCTCATGCAGCTGAGATCAGGATTTGGCCCATACATTTAAATTGCCCTGATGACTTCTAAAAATAATCTAGACATAGATTGCAGAGGATAAAGTGTATGCTGAAATTCTAGCTCATCTATGAAATATTTTTTGTTAAAGACTTAAAAGAGCATTTCCCACACTCTCTCCCTTTTCTATTTCAGCCCCAGCAGTCTACAGCAAAAATTGGTGGTGAATAAAATAACATGCCACATGAACTGAAGGTAGAGTTTAACTGATGTTAGTTATGGCCTATTTACAATGCTGGCTGCAAAACTTAACCCTCCCCTATTATTCCATAAGCCAAAGTGAACAGTTTTACTCAGACTATGGAAAAGTTATAGTTTTCAAAGCACTGGTCCAAACAGAGATCTGCAAGGGATGTTGTGGGCAACAGCAGGCTGTGCCCTTTCATGAGTGCTTATAATAACAGTACTTTTTGTTCTTGCCATCACTTTTGGCAGAAGGTTTGCCTTTTTGAGGTTGAAAATAACTACAACAGCAGTATTTGAGTGATATGAATGTGAGCTGTGGGCTTTGCATTCTATCTCAGTGTAAGAACCTATGTTGCCTCTGAAGATCTCATGTTATTCACACAACGTGGAGGGTCTGCTATAAACACCAAACCTTCACAAATCTAAGTGGGTTTGAGATTTTACCATTTTGCAAAGACACTGCAGCAACTTTGATGAATACATCCCTTTCTCTTAATGCTCATTTTTTGTAACATGGATGAGCAAGCCAGGCTGTGGTCTTGACTTCATCTTCTATGTTCTTGCTCCCTCCTAACTGTTTTCTAAGATGGTATTTTCACCCTTCAAGGGGCTCCCACAGCCTTAGTCTAGTTGTTTTTCCAGAGTGTTAAATGTACGAGGGTATAGGGAGCCACAATGTCCCTGAGAGCAGCTGGAAAGGTAAAATGACTGGGATCAGGAGGCAGGCAGCTTTTAATTCTGATTCATGGATATGTTTGTAGAGAGTTAGATGCACATTAGATATCTTCACCATCCTTCAGTAGCTTTGGGAGGCATCAGAACCTGAGTTACACAGTTTCTGAAGCTGCCATGTAGGGTGATAGGCTTCCTGGTAAACTTACATGGAAAAGACTCTTTTCCTTCCTGAGGGTGACCAAGAGGAGATGATAGAAGGGAACGTCATTAGGGTAGACTAAGCTAGAGAGAAGTGGGACTTTTCAGGAGGACCCAGTTTGTAGAATAGAAATTCACACTCAGTTTCTCTTAAAATGTTCTTTGAAGCATGCATTACCTCTAACTTGGGAGTTGAAAGCTGTGGAAGTTTTTTCAATCTCACTGTGATGGCATCAGAATGATCAAATCCAGTATCTAGATCAAAAATCCCTATTCCTTTGTCTGGGTGAATTGCATACAGGAGGCAAAAGAAGGCAGCTTGCAATTCAGAATAATATTGAAAGAGTATATGAGAGTGTGTTCAGCCAACATGCACTTGGCCCGGAGAAAATAAAACAAGTTAATTCCATTAGAATCATGAAGGGAGTTCTGAAGTTGTTGACAATTGTTTTCAAACACTTATAAATAAAGAAAGTGTAAATCCAGTGGTTGTGTGATGAGAAAAGTATTTTAATGAGTGCCTGGGCATCAATGTAGGGTCTCTAATGAATAGCACAACAGGCTACAACTGAATTTTCACAAAGTTTTTAATTATTATGCAAATATAGTGCTTCAAATAGCTGTGTATGTCAGCTAAGTAGCTAAATCTGGACTAAGTTTGTGTGACTGGCCAGAGCAAAAGGTCGTTGCTTTGGCCTGACAGGCTAAAACTTCAGTGATCTTCACTAAGTTGTGTATAGAATAAAAGCTTACTACTGTTCTTCCTGCTGAAGCCCAGCCAGGAACAACAGAGGAAGGCGTAGTGCTGATGTCATTGTCTGGAGCTGTTAGGTCCACATTTCTCAAACTAGACATGCCATGGAGGCTAAATAACAGGTTGCAAGTATTGAGGGCTCTAAATCTAAAAATCTTCATATTGTTTTGATAGCTTTAAATAAAAATCCACTTAAACTGGCAGTGAATCTAGAGAAAATCCTCTATTCTGACTACACTTGCATCTATGTTATTGTTTTCCAGCAGCATAAAAAAGTATGTGAATTCATGTCCTGTGAATGCATGGAGACAAGAGATTTCTAGCCATACCTCTGGTAGTAACAGAGGTAGTAAGCTTGTTTGAAAACAAATATTTGTTATAAGCATGAGACATAGAGAGCATTTGATATTAATGTGGAGGGGTTTATATTCCTCTTCAAATGCATTGCATGAAAGATTGTTGGTACAAGTGAGCTGTTCTTAAATCCCAAGTGCACCAAAAGACTGATGAACACAGATAAACATCAATGGGTGGAAAGTAAGCAGCTAGCCAATTTTTATTTTGAAGTTTTATCCATTGAAGAAATAGTTTCTAGCTTATGCATAACACTGTTTCCATTTTTGCACAGATTTTTATTTTCATTTTCTAAAAATCTGCCTTTGATTATCTCTCTATATGAAGGAAGTGCTTTGTCCTTATCACTAAAAACAACACAGCAAAAATGTAGGGTTTTCTTCTCGTTCCTTTATGGTTTCAAAATGACATAGAATGATTAATGTCAAAATCCTTCTATTATTACACATACTACATGTATTGCAAACTGCTTGCGTAGTTCTGTTGGATTGTTCTGTGTGGCATGGTCTGTCACCTGTAATGCAGTTATAAATCTCTGAAGTCAAGCAATTTATCCTACAGACTACTCCTAGGAAAAATTAGGTAACTGCAGTGTTTAATTTATGTTGGACTAAGTACATGTATGTATCACTTTTCTTTAAGAGTTATTTGCTTACAGCTCCCGTAACAAACTCTGAAAATTTTCCCCTTAATCCTACTGGGATAAGTATGCAACATATGTAGCTTTATTTAAATGGGGCTTTAAAATGTCATCTTCTGCAAGGGAATTGTCTCTTTTCTCTTGCCTAGAAAATGAGTGCAGCTTTCACTGCTGAAATTTCGATGTAGCTAGAGATTTTAATGAGACATGGCTTAGAATAATAAAAATAAACTTCTCCTACATAAACAGTGTGCATTAAGAGTTATTAACACTTAACATGCTCATCCAGATATTGTCTTCTTAATTCTGAATAGAGAATACCAGTATCAGTAACAGCATCCCCTAATTCTAATATAAAGCAAAGGCAAAGCTTTAAGGACATTCTGTTGTGGAAATGGAGGGCAGTCTCATCTTTCTATATAAGTAACAGGTGAGACAGTGTGTAAGTCTGGTTCTTTCACAGGCACAGGCATTCTGTGTCCAGCAGTTATAATCTGTTAATGACACGCTTTTTATTTCCCTTCTTTTGTCACTTTACATTCTGAGAAGTATCTTGAGTAGCATTGCAATTTATGAATCATGTAAAAGGAAGACCAGTTAGAATGAAGACTAAGAATTAGATACATTATTTTGTTATGTAATATTCAATTCAATATTCAATATTCAATATTCAATTCAATATTTTAATTACATTACTTTCCTCTAGTGTGACGTTAACATTTGTCTTCAGAACATTTGAATTACAGTCATTTTTTAAGCTTATAATACATCCTCATAATCTTTTTCTCCTAAAATTGGTGCAAGTAATGAAGACTGAATCCTTAGCAACATAAAGAATTTCTCTAAAATGACAACATTACCTTGCTAAGAAACTTTAAATCTTGTTTAAATGAGCATGAAAAGCACATTTTTAAGGCCACTTTTATGGAACAAGTGATGCATAATGGGCAGCCACACTAATCATTCTGTGTGAGATCATTTTTATAAGTATCATTATAATGTTCTGAGATAACCAACTAACAGTTTAATCTTACGAATCAGACATATTCTGGTTACTGTGATGGAAATCTTCAACCACCCTCTGAAACATCTTAGAACTGCCAGAATAAAAAACAATTGTGAAATATTGTTCCTTAATCTTAACTAGGTGTTAGATTCATGTGGAACCGTTTTAGAATTCTAATACACAATTGACAAGAATAAAGTAATTTTTCAGCTTCTAACATCACAGATTGATATTACTGCTGTATCTCTTAAAAATAATTTTAAATATAGTGTCAATTGGTAGGAAAGAGACCATTGTTTTCAGGGGTTTTTTTTCCCCAAAATAACTCTTAAGGACATAGGGAATGTTTCTGAAGAGCTCTCAATTTCTTTTAGCCTTTTAGTGTCCTAAATAGTGAAAATGTTTTAAAAAATTCAGTGTCCTAGAGCACCTTCTACAATACCATCTTTCTGCAGCTTCTAAGCAGCATCAGATACTGGGAGGGACGTATTTATTAGAACATCAGACGAAAATGAAAGAGAGGGCAGTGGCTCCACTGTGTAGCCCAAAAATCAACCTCACTGGTGCTTCCAGTCGTAGCCCAAGGCTATCAGTAGGCCAAGTACGTGGTTTTCTTTGAGAAGCGTAGCGTAAGTGCTTCCAGAGAAATTCAAGCAAGCATGAAGTTTCCAAGCCAAGTTCTATTGCTGCTCTCCAAATTTACAGTTCTGAGAAAGTATTCTACTTAAATGGAAAAACAAACAGATTCCCCCAGTTGTAGCCCCTTCTTCCACGGGCACAGACATGTGGCATAGGAAGCTTTTTTAAGCTAATGTGGGACCCTAATGCTAACACTTGCCCTCTCTGTCTGAAGGACTCTCCCAAGAATACTTTTGACCATTATTTGGTAAAAATCATTAAACCCAGGCAGTTTGTTTTGGCTGAGTTTGAGACTGATTCAATCCATTCTGAGCTATTTTGTAGTGGTTTCATTATCCAAACTTGTATGCATCTTCTGGGCTCAGGAAATGTTGGCATGAGTGCAGGGTTCTTAGTTTCAAAAGTATTAAAACATCTTACCCTTTCACCAGGGTTTTATTTCTCTCATTACACCATACAAAAAGAAGAAAGAGCTCCTCATTCTGCTGCCAAACTTTACTCTCTTAATAATGAGTAATTGAAACAAACAACACAAAATGGATCATTTTTATTTTACCTAGCATATGTACATATGTTTGAAAAAGGATAACAAGACAACACTTTCTTCTACAAAATCTGTCAAAGTGCCAAAAGTTAATTCCTATTTCAAGGTCTTTGTAAAGGTGTATCAAATCAGAAGGGGTCATTATAGATGATGATAAACATAGCAGAAATATTAAAGAGACTAGTGAAAGTATGAGTACTTAAAATAGTTTGGTCTGTTATTTTGTTGCAATATCATCTGTTTGCAAATGGTGGGACATCTTTGACAGGATAGGAAAAATAGTCACAGTCTTAAAAGGAATAATGAAAAATGTACTTAAAAACAGCTTCTGTGAAGCTGAGGATTAAATTAGATAAGAATAATATTTACGTATGTCATTAAGAGATTTGCTAAAATCCATGGCATGTTACAAGCAATGGCAACCACTATTTACTGGGCTACAAGGCTACAGAATTTTGGTATATTTGGGTATTTTTTCATTCCTCATAGTCTATACCATTCAGATTGATCCATCTACCTATCTTCTGAAATTTCATTCCCACACAAGAGCACTTCATCTTCTATTGTTGCATGAAATACTTCACAGAATCACAGAATCATAGAATATGCTGAGCTGGAAGGAACCCAAAAGGATCATCCAGTCCAGCTCTTGGCCCTGCACAGATCCGTCCCCAAGAGTCACACATGTGCCTGAGAACATAGTCCAAATGTTTATTGAACTCTCTCAGTCTTGGTCCTGTGACCACTTCCCAGGGGAGATTTTTCCAGTGTTTAACCACCCTCTGGGTGAAGAACCTTTTCCTGATATCCAGCCTAAACCTCCCCTGACAACTTCAGGCCATTCCCTCAGTCTTATCACTGGTCACCAGAGAGAAGAGATCACTGCCCCTCCTCTTCCCCTCATGAGGAAGCTGTAACTGCAATGAGGTCTCCCCTCAGTCTCCTCCAGGCTGAACAGACCAAATGCCCTCAGTGGGTCTTCACACGGCTTCACCTCAAGGCCCTTCACCATCTTTGTTGCCCTCCTTTGGACACTCTAATAGCTTTATATCTTTCTTACATTGTGGTGCCCAAAACTGCCCAGAGCACTCAAGGTGAGGCCACCCCTGTGCAGAGCAGAGTGAGACAATCCCCTTCTTTGACAGGCTGGCGATGCTGTGACTGATCATTCATTCCATGGCAGCTTTCAAGGTCCTTGTCACCCTTGTATCCTTCCTCTGAATCCTTTTTAATTCTATTTTACCAATGCTGAGATATGAAGATGACAGCACCCTGTAGTCAAGATGGGGCTGCACTCGGTCACACAGTGGAAGTGTTTCTTTTCTCACTCTTTCAGTGCCTTCCCCTTTAACTCTTACTGCTCGGACTGTTTCCATGGCTGTTACTGAATTATTCATAGAAATATGAATTATAAATCTGTGATACTTTTCTTGAATAATAATCTCTAATTCAGAGCACGTAATGAATTATCCACGTATGTGTGTGTGTACGTGTGTGTGAGTGTATGTAGGTAGCTAGTTTAGGTATTTAGGATACATTTAGTTAATTTTCCTCTCTCTACATGCATCCATTATCACTGATTTTCCTAAAGCACTGCACCCCATTATCACACACATATACTAATTTGCACAAATGTTGACTAAATGGAGATTTTATATGAACTTTTTTATTTTAAAGTAACTTGCATTGAATTGTTTGTTTTCTTACTTTACCTAGCATTAATTAACTTATATCATGCAGAATAAGAATAAGAATAAGTTAATTCTGGATTTTTTTCAGAGTGATTTTGTCTTCAGGAATAAAAATATGAAGAATTTGACTTAACCTAACATGAAGAATTTGACTTAACCTAACATACAATCTTGGAAACACCTTAAACAATTTACAACTGCTTTTTTTAGATTTGAAAATCAAGAAAAACTCTTAGTACAGCTTAAACATTTCCTTCAAAGTCTTTCACGTTTAGTAAAATCAGTGTTATCTTTCTGCACTGCCTTTTCCTTCTGCCTTAAGTCATTACGAGATACACTTGTTTGCTAATTGGAACAGGAGCCCTGTGTGTCATAAAAGGCAGAATGAAATTGTAGAGGATGTTAACTCTATTATATTATATTACACGACATTACATTATATTATAGTGTATTATAGTCTCAGAATGAAATTGTAGAGGATGTTCTTTATATTAATATATAATATTGTAGTCTCAGATTCATTAGTTAAGTTCCAAAGTTCCTTTATGATTCATTATGGTTTACATCTACCTGAATAACAGCCCTCACAAAGACAATTTTCACCATGACAGTGAGAATAATAGTGTTATTTATTCCACAAGGTGATGAGCATATGCAGTGATTAATATATATTCATACATATAAAATGTTCAGGCAATGAAGTTAAAGTTGATTTTTGTCTTTGGTTGAGGGTTGGGGTATTTTTAGTTGTTTCCATTTCAATTACTTATTTCTATAAACTGTAATCAAATTATTTAAATGCTAGCACTCTGATCAGATGTTTGATCAAAGCAGCAAAAGGAGCAATGCATGTAATTACATCTGGACCTTTTGATGGGAATTTTGATTACTTGGCTGTGTGCTCAGAATTAAGAAGAAAGGGCATATAAGGCTACAGTTTCATGTATTACTAATGCCACAAAAAATTTGAAGAATTAAAAATACCTAGAGAACTTCTATACTAATAAAATGGCTTTAGGGGCATCATATAGTTAATGGAAAAAAAGTTAATTCATTATGGATATCAAAGGAAATTGCTATGACAAAGTGTTTACCACACTATAGGGTAAATTTACAGTTCCAGCTGCAGAGCACAACATATTACAGGTTGCCCAGAGAGGTGATGGCTGTCCAGTCCCTGGAAAAATTCAAGGTCAGCTTGGACAGTGCTCTCAGCATCCTGATCTAGTTGAAAATTTCCCTGCCCATTGCAGGGGGGTTAGACGAGAAGGCCTTTAGAAGTCCCTTACAACCCAGGCCACTCTATGATTCTATGATTATTTATATGCTAAACGATAGAAATTGTTCACTGAAATGGACCAACACGAGAGTCCACAGTCTGTAGCCATCAGATGGGATGGGGAGCCCTGCATCCTGAGCCAGGGCAGAGTGTAGGCTGCAGTATTTAAGGAGCCAGACTCATGTTTTCCTTCTCCTACTCTTTCAGATATAAGACCACAAAACAGGTGTCCAGGTCTGCCCTGCCAGGAACTGGAGAGGTAGTTTCTTGTAGGAGGACAAATTTGGGATCATTTCAGTGCTGTAATGTCATGTGCTTAGGTTAGCAAATTTGTATGTTCCTCTGGATCAGCTAAGCTCTTCAGCAGGAGTGCTAAAACAGCTGAAACAAGGGCAAATCATGAAGTCCAAGCTGCTACCCAGAGACACAAGTGGAATTATTCCAAGGTGCTACTCTCCAGTAAAGTGCGGGCATTTTGTAGGTAGTTTGGAAAGCGGGAGTCTAGCTGGAGGTCTGGCAAATTTTATTAATCTCAGCAGTTTTGTAAATCTCATTACTGGAACCATGACCTTTATGAAAATGGTGCTTTTCAATCATTCCTAACTTGGTCTTTAACATTCACTCCAATGTTATCCATTTAATCTCAAACATTTTACCTTGCCATGGTCTTTCAGACAGGCTTCATTTGAAGTGTAGATAGCAAATTGCTTTGTAGGTAGGATGTGGAAAAAATGGATTACAGCAGCTGTAATGTTTCCTTTTAAAATCAGCTTTTCAAAAGTAACTTGGATCTGTTTTTCAAAGAAAACAATGACTGTGTTCTCTTGTTCATGTTCCAGAAGAGTGTGTTTGATGCTCAAAGAGCCTTTTTTAAATGATAGAGAAAGCCCAAAATTAAGTTTTAAATGGAAACCTTGGGGATATCACCCTCAACAGGGATGATGCTTCTGTTGCTGCTGATTGTAACCCTAGGGCACCTTTTGTTATAATACAAAATGAGGAGAATTGATACAGATGCAGAGGAAAGATTTAAAGAGCGTTTAGAGGTAACCTCTGGACAATAAAACTTCTACAACTTAGGTGAATAAAAAAAAAAAAACAAACAAAAAAAAAAAAACTAAAAAAACCAACAAGAAGTTTTGCAAATTTTTTTATGGCAAAGATGGAGTGGATGCAAAAAAAGAAAGTGAAAAAACAGTCTAGCATGAGTCACAGGTGAAGCAAATAGTGCAATTGCAAGTATTAATTGGATTATTATCCTTGACATGTAATAATATTTTTTTTACATAAATTAAAAAACTGGAACGTACTGAAAACAAAAGCTTTGTCTTCAGCATTTTATATAGAATATTTCCTATTGGTGCATATTGAAATCTAGAGATTTGTCAATCAAATGAGAGATGTGGCAACCTAGGTAGCAAAAATGAATGGGCAGAAGAAACTTCTTTGGTATATAAGAGATATAACACATATTATGCATCTTAATTCCCAAATGCTGGAAATAACATTTGCCACAGAATAACATAAAACCTTCAAACTGATTGGTTGAAACAGTATAGATTAGGTAATTTCATGGGCTTCTCCTTCTGTAATTAACATACAAAAGCACAGACGTGTTGCTGGATTCTGAGCAGTGACAATATGAGAATGTGCACTTCATTGAGTGGTGAATTTACATCATTAAAATAACACAGCATCAAAATAAATATATTATCAACCCAAAGACTTTCAAGATTTCTTTCATCTTTGATTCCTTTCGACCACAGATGTTTACTGGAATTCTAATAATGGTAAAGCATTATCACGATTGTTTGAAGTGACACAGAACTCTACAGCCTTTAAGAAATACTTTCTTGTTTTGGATCAACTGTGACTTTTCTTTTGTTGTTTTTTTTCATTCTCTGAAATGTAGGTAAGAAATAATAAATTCACTGGGTGAGAGGACAATATGAGTACCAGAAGCAGAAAATAATTTACGTTGTACAGGAAATTTGCAGGTCTCTTCCTCTAGCCCTGTTCAATAAAATGTAACTTCAGTGTTAGATTAAGCCACACAACTCCTTAATACCTTCTGTTATTAGATAGAAATATGAAAGGAATTACAGAAAAAGCAAAGAACAACAAAATATTTCCAGGCCACCCCCTTTTTTATGTTCTTCTTGTTTTAAATGAAGGTTTCAGATAAGTTCCCACCTTGGATAGCTGCAAAACTCCATGATAGCAGACTCAGTAGCTGAAAGAGGACCATTGCCATCACTTAGTCCCACCATGTGTGTAACACAAGCAATGGGTCTTTCGTGACTTATTTATTCAGACCTACTGCTCGTTGTTTAACTGTGAGAGGGAAAAAAAAACAAAGGCACAATATAACTTAATTGAACTAGTTAGGCATGTTGAAGTACAATAGGAACTTAATCTCAAAGCTTTGTTTGATGCTGCTCCCTCCTACTTCACATTATAGTCAGTGAGGATAATCTGAGCAAATTATTTTTTAAAAATTCTTTTAACAGTCTGTGGGCTACATGAAGTACAGACTATGTACATGTCTGACAGAGCTTTAAGACAGACCCTCCACACTTTATTTGCATAATGACCAATGCACCCAAATGACATTAAAGCCCAACAACCCTCCAACCCATTACTTGAAACAGAGAAACCTCATATTATCTGGGCAAGCAATAAGGTTAGAAAACCAGTCTGCCCTCTCTGGGATGTACTCCACCACTCAGGACCTGCCCTTCACCCCAGACTTTCAGCACCTTCCTGAGCTGTGTCAGTATTCATGTTGAATGTCAGTGTTCACCTGAGCCACAGGGTGATTTTTTCCAAGCATCTCCAAAGCCTGGTTGTTGGCCTGCATCCTGCCTGTGACCCAGGAGCCTCCCAGCCCTGATGAACGTTGCCACCTACCTCTTTGCTGAACATGTGACTTCTCTCTGCATGCAAAAGCTGGGCTGATCCCCAGCAAGGAGTAGATGTTTCTCCCCTCCTGCCACATGTTTCTACCTGACCCAGAACAGGGCAGATGGGATAAGGCCTTGCTCAACAACATCTTTAGTACACCAGAACATATGGTGTGCATACAGCAAACCTTTACACCGTCTGTCACAATGTATGAGCACACGGAAACTCTGACATGAGCTAGAACATCTCTTTTAGTAAGAATACTGGACTGCTCATGGGATTGGCTTTGACAATAATGATTCAGTCCAAAATTACATTTTTTTCCCCCTCCTGAAAGAATGTGGCAGTATTTGGAGCCAATATTTGGGTTCAGACTGTACCTGGGGGTAGGATGGTTAGAGAGAATAAGTCGCTCATTGTTCAGTATAGCACCTGGCAGTTCTGTCAATAAGCAATGAATACAAAATTATTTGCTGCTACAAAGAATTATTCAATTACTGATTAACTCTTATTCAATCTAAATTTGAACCAGGTGCTTGTAACTGACAGTTCCACAACAGGGGCCAAGCTATTTCCAAGGCTCTGCCTTCATTAGAAAGTAAGAAATCAAATACAAAAGCTTTAAAACAAGGCTTTAAATTGTTTTTACATCTGATATTTGCAGGTCATTTTGCGTGAATAGAACTTTGAGAAAAATGTAACTAAGTAGAGAAAAAATTGTATGGTAAGACTATGTGAAAGCAAATTCACTGTCCTATAAAACCTTTCAACTTTCATAAAATCTTATTTTCTCTAGTAGGACTGAAACCTGGTGCATAGATATATGATCAAATCTGCTCCAGTTCCAATGGTTTGAGAGGTTACCTTGCCCTAGTCGACTGCAAGGTCATTTCAGGGCTGCCTTGTTTGCTTATCTTAGGTGTGAGGTGAAATTTATGAGCCTATCTCATTTCCACTGTCATTTAAACTACTGCATTTTCACTCACAGCTGGGACACTCCAACACCACATTCTGGCAAGAGGATAACTCGCTAAGGTGAAATAATTTAATTGCATGTGATGAAACATCTGTACTCCAAGATTATTTTTTGCCATAAAAAAGGAATAACAAGGTGCTGACAGCTGGTGTACTTCAGCTGGTGCACTTCTCTGCCATGTGGGAGAGCTAAGATCCAGTCTTGACATCAGGGCTTACTTAAAATCATGTTTGGAAACTGAAGCCACTCCAAAAGACAGAAACAAGGCAGCTGGTTTATTAAAAGCCAATCATTAGAGCAGGGAAGTTTGAACTACAAGATGTCCAACTCTCAGTTTCTCAGCTGAATAAAGTACAACATGGATTTAATCTCTCAGATGCCAGGAGATTGCTTAACAATTTGGATATAACATCTCACCTTTTTCATAAATTCTTAGCCAATGAGAGCATAGAGCACAGGTATTGCCTTGAACTTGCAATTTGAAAATGGCTTGTGAGACCTGATGAAACATAACCTGAGTTTAAGATTCGGAACATCATGTGAAAATAAAAGGAGATGTTGCACAAGACTGGAGAAGATTTGTTTGGAAAGAAAAAATTGCTCAGAAGGCAGAAAGAAGTCTTTCCTAACAAACATCAAAATATCAGGGTTTATGAAGAACTCTAATCCAGATTCTCTAAAAAATTATTCCAGTATTAAATACTTTAGAAAAATCTAATTATGACATCAGTGAAAGTCAAAGTCAAAAAATTGATGTAGATATTTTTGAGAGAAAATGACAGACCATTGAGATGAACTCTCAAGGGGGATCATGGAATAACCCTCCCAGGGTTCTTGAGCTCAAGACTGAATTTAATTCTGAATACATATCAGTCAAACACAGGAGATGCAAAAAAGGGAGATGCAACACAGGAGATGCAACAAAAAAAGAAGAAAATACAAGGGATTTTGCCTGTAAGCTTTTGAGTGAAATGTAAAATCTCTTTGCAAACAAGACGATGAGCTGGATTTTCCAGTGATCCCTTTTCACCTAATTGTTATGAAAGAAAAACAAAACAAAAACAAAGTATGAATCAGATCACTTCTTAGTAATGGTTCTTCGAATGGAATGTTCTCTTAATCTGAGTATTTCTGCAATGTTGTCAAATCAGCCAGTCATATTTTCCTGGTACAGTTTGTCCTTTATTTACTTTTTACCCTTCTGGAAGCTTTCAATATTAAATTATACTTCCATTTGCATTAATAGAAGCATTTTTGTGAGGAAAGAACTGTGATCGACTGGACACTATTTGTCATGCTGGTTGTCTTGTTTTGCAGTTTGATTTACTTCTCTTCAGACAACAGGCCTGTTCCAAGAATTTGTGTTATGATCAGTCATTTGAAAAGGTTATTCACTGTGTAACTACTTCATTTACATACAATCTGAACTGACTGGCTGTGATATATCGAAGTGTCTGGGTTAATATATTGCCTTTCTTGTTTTTTGACAAATGTCTCAACTCTTAAAAGGGTTTTCCCAGGGAAGTAAGAATAAAAAGAAGGTAAAGCTCTGACAACTACAAACAAGTGCTGAAAAATATTGCAGAGAAATTTGTATTCCCTTTTTGTGCCTCTTCCCTCCGTGGTCTGCAGTTTATGTAACACAGTGTCAGATGGACTGTGGTCTGTAAAGACGATTGAACAGTTTGAAGCATGCCAAGGAAGAGTTCTTATTTCTTAAAAAAAAGGGGAAAAAAAGGCACAATAACAACAGAATCATTTTTAAAAAAAGGTTTTCAGAAATTTTTTCCAAAGTTTTATGACATCTTGCCACAACAACCCCATGCAGCACTACAGGTTGGGGACAGAGTGGCTGGAAAGCAGCCAGGCAGAAAGGGACCTGGGGGTACTGACTGACAGACGGTTGAACATGAGCCAGCAGTGTACCCACGTGGCTAAAAAGGCCAATGGCCTGTATCAGCAATAGTGTGGCCAGCAGGACCAGGGCAGTGATTCTTCCCCTGTACTCAGCACTGCTGAGGCTGCACTTTTGAGTGCTGTGTTCAGTTCTGAGCCCCTCAATTCAAGAAGGATGTTGAGATGCTGGAGTGTGTCCAGAGAAGGACAATAGAGCTGCTGAAGGGTCTGGAACACAAATACTTTGAGGAGCTGCTGAGGGAGCTGGGTTGTTCAGTCTGCAGAAAAGGAGCTTTGAGGGAGACCTTATTACTCTCTACAGTTCCCTGGAAGGAGAGTGTAGCCAGGCAGTGGTCAGTCTCTTCTCTCAGTCAACCAGTGACAGGACAAGAGGACACAGTTTTAAACTGGGCCAGGGGATGTTTAGGTCAGACATAAGGAAGAAATTCTTCACAGAAAGGGTGATTGGGCATTGGAATGGGCTGCTCAAGGAGATGGTGGAGTCACCATCCTGGAGATGTTTAAGGAAAGACTGGATGTGGCACTCAGAACCATGGTCTATTTGACAAGGTGGTGTTCAGTCACAGGTTGGATTTGATGATCTCAAAGTTCTTTTCCAACCTAATTGATTCTGTGATTCTGTGATCTAGCATTTTAGATGAACAGAAAAGTCAAGTAATTCCACTTCATTTACACTGTACTATTGTTGGTAAAAAAATAATTGGACTTGTCACATTCAATTTAAGACTTCTGAAGAGCATAAACAAAATCGAATTTTGTCAGTTCAAGATATTCATCACAGGGGAAAAAGCAAAGAAACTGCCTGACTGGAGTTGGGTGATTTGGGCTCATTACTCCTTGGAGGCTGGGAAGGAAATCTTCATCGGATGACTTTTTCTGGGAATGTTTTCCCCTTTGTGCTTGGCCATAGTTTCTCCCCTGTGCCCTCACGCACCAGTTTCAAAAGCAGTGGCAGCCACCGTCCAGCCCTTCCACAGCCTTTTGTCTTACCTTACTTTGTCCCTGCACCCAGGAGTAGTGCCTGAGGAGTGTAATGTGCAGCACCTCTGGTCCCCACCCCTGGCAAAGAGACAATTAGCCCCCTTAGACCAAACAGGGTGGATGTTATGATCTTCCTAAGCCCAGCTGCATAGGCAGAGCAGTAGCTGCGGGCTGTGTCCATTGCCCCTGCTCTGTTGTGGAGACTCAGAGATGAGTCTTCGGCAGGAGGCACAGTTGTGTCAGTAGAAGTCCCAAGAAGACCCAAAATGCAGTACATCACATTTAAACTGCCATCTTTGTCAAAAAAAAGAAAAAAAATTGTATCACTCCATTAGATAGGCCTGTGATATTGGAGCCATATGGGACTTGAGTTTACAAAATTTTGAGTTTTCTACACTGAATTTGAATCTTACCCCTCATTTAAACATGAAAAGGCCACATGAAAATGATACAACATGGTTTCCTTGTGATTGCCTAATCATAGTCAAACCTATATTGTTCACTGATCTGCAGATGACTGCATATTATCATCATGAATGGCTAATTAATACTTTATATTAAAAAAATTCTTCCTGGTTCTCCATCATCAGTGGTCAGTGGAGCCCAATGGCAGCCCAGTTTATATGGACTGGAAGGCTTCTCGCAGGCTGAACTGAGTTCCCAGCTATGACAGGCAACCACAAGCTATGTAAACAAAGGGTATTGTGGTAAAGAAGATATCCAACTCTGTATTTAGAAATTATCAAAACAAAAGAGGTACTCAGACCAATAATAGATAAAAGTAATACAGATGAAGGGTTTATGGGAAAGTTGGTTAAAGACAGATTATTAGTGTCTGATAATAAGGAAAAGATATTGCCATATATTTGCCAAATTCCTATGGCTTTTTTTAAAGATCCACACTCACTTCCTCCTTGTATTGAATATTTTGCCTTCTGCACAGCTGTAAAGATCAGTCTTAAGATGTCACAGATATTAAAGCTGTGATAGTTTTGGCATGTCTGTTTGATGCAGGATTAAAAATGAACAATATGAACTGAATCTGTATTTACATAGCTGGCAAATGTACCGTCAAATTTCAAAGGAAATCCTAAGTTATACCATGCTCAGTTCTTCTGCTACTTAATCATGTTTTTCCCTATTTCTCTGTTTAGATCATTGTTCAGAAAGCTGAAAGACACTTATAGGCATTTGAAAAGGCCTGAAGCTCAGTCTCCTGTTATCAAGGAGCAGCATCCACCCTCTCTTTCCAGCCCCAGTGTGTATCTCTAGCTTTGACCAAGTCATCTACTCTTGACATCTGTTCTAGGAGAGGAAGCTGTGAGATCTTTTTCACAGTTAAGCAAAGCAAGTAGCGCAGATGACACATAAAATTGAAATTCTGTTTCAAAGGAAAGTTGCAGATTTGTTTCTGTTTAACTACTTGGACATAAGTTCGCAACGTGAGCCACATGCACAGATCCCTTCAGTACACCAGGGCCTTTCTCATGGGTGCATCCCACAGAAGCAGAGAGAAAACTGGTGTTTTGGACACACAGCTGATGAAGTACTGAGTGTTGGCTCCTTTCCCTGCTGTGTCATCCCTGCTACTGCACAGCTTTGCAACTGCAGCTGAACCACACCATAGGATTGGTCCTACAGGCTGATGACCAAAAAGATCGAGTCATTTTGATCTTTGTCTTGTTTTAGATTCCATAGACATCTTAGTACTGTGTCCCAGAACTACAAATGTTTAATTTCCATGTTCACATGTCTTCTGACTTCTTGTGAAGTTATTCATATTCCTGCAGAAAGTTTTTGTTGAATATACCAATTTCAAGAAGACAGTGAGTATCTTATGCAGTGAAAATTGTAATGGAAGGACCAAAAATAATTTTAATTTTATCATGTATGATTTATTCAGCTGAGAACTCAGGCAGATATTTCAGGCTTAAATTAATAAAAACACTCATAATTCTTGAGACTTCCAAAGATAGCCACAGCATGACACATAAGGGGCCCAATCTCAGCACTGTATAGTTATAGGTATTACTTTGTCCTATTTAAGAATTCATCAGTTGAACTGCTGTCTCTTCAGACTATTCCATTTCTCATGTGGTTTGGAATTCTCAGATTTCATTAGTTTCTTTTTATCAAATTGTTTGGAGCCTCAAAGTAGAACTTCCCTGTTCATTAGGAGTGGGTGACAAGTAGCACTAATATATTAGAAGATTTCTTTTCCATCTAGCATGCAAAGGAATTATTTTAGTCTATTCATCATAAGCATAGTGATTCTGATGTGGAAATCAATGTAGTTGCATTAATTTTACAGCAATTATGCTAAATATGGTGTTAATTGCTAGCATATTATTAATAGTCTTAATAGCTTTAATTCAAGTATCAATATCTCAGTTCATTAAGGTCACACTCTATTCTATATCTTGTGTCTCTGACATCTTTCTTAAGGACCCAGAACACTGCTGGCCTAGGAGCCCTGTATCCATTCCCTATAATATCTCTATCTCTATTGAGCCATGTATATACTATGCATGACCCAAGTTTGGGATATTCATTTCTACATAATCTAGATTAACTTGTACATGGGTATATTCTTATAGAGAATAAAATTTGTCACCCGCTCTTACTTAAGTATAAATTACCAATAAAATTTTGAAAAGAGCATACAATAAAACTATTTGGCACAGTGCTTTGGAATAATATCAAGAAATACCAGAGAATCAATGGGACAGACTTACAATGACAGACCATTACGCAGAAGCCATGCCATTTCCTTCTTGTTTATAACAAGCTAAAATCAGGCTGCTTAGTCCTACGCCTAAGAAACAAAATCAAATCAAATAAAAAAAGCTCTGAAAAGAACAGTGAGTCTCTTTTCCAGCTGTTTCAGATCAGCCTTCTCAGATGACAGAAAAATGGCTGCTTTAAAGGAAAGCTGTCATTTAAATATAATAATATAGTTTTTGTCAGAGGTAACAAATACATCCTGATTGCATTTCTGGTTTGATTGGCAACATGTTATTGGCAGACATGAACTTTAACCTGTAGTTCCTAGCGTCTTTTGGCAAAAGGAGCTTAAGCTGGAGTTCATTCTCTGGATTTAGCTGATTGACCAAACACTGTGTGATTTACCGTATTAGGAAAGACGTCTGACAGCAGCAGCCCCATCAGCATTCCAGAGGAGAGCTGTTCGCCGCTGACCAGCTTATGGAAATTACAGTACAGAATTTAAAAAGATGAGCTTTCCATTTCCAGTGTAAATGTCATTGTTTTATTTCAATTGCATCTTGGAAGAACAGCTTTACAGGGATAGTACTAAGGTCTTTTTCCTCCTATATTTAACTTATATATGTACAGACCTCTTCACATTTACAGTAAAAAACAAATAATAGACATAAGCACAACGGGTTTAAAATTATTTATGCTGATTCAAATTTTATGAGACCAATCTTTCATACTTTACTTGGGACATACATGTTGAAAATCTGATTGCAAAGAGCATTGAGCAAAGACTATGCTTCTGTCAAAGAAAAAATCCAGTTGTCACAATGTTCTGCTACAAAGTACATGAGAAAGAACATAGTCAGAGTCAATAACCACATTTTGCAAACTCCCAGCACACCAAAGTGAAGCAAGTTTTGAGTAGTAGAATTTCATCAGAGAAACTTAAGTGTCACAAGGTTAAACATTAGCAGATTTTCTAGACAGACAGGAGAAAAAATCTTTCTTTAAGCACTCACATTTTTTTCAATTTGAACTGAGGATGAAACCCAACTCAAGCTATTGGATTCATGGCACCTGAGATTCCTTCACAAGGGGAAGAAGAGGGGCAGGCACTGATCTCCTCTCTGTGGTGACCAGTGACAGGACCCAAGGGAATGGCCTGAAGTTGTGTCAGAGGAGGTTTCAGTTGGATTTTAGTAAAAGGTTCTTCACCCAGAGGGTGGCTGGGCACTGGAAAAGGCTCCCCGGGGCAGTGGTCACAGCCCCAAGCCTGACAGAGTTCAAGAAGCATTTGGACAATGCTCTCAGGTACATGGTGTGATTCTTGGGGATGGTCCTGTGCAGGGCCAGGAGCTGGACTGGATGATCCCTGTGGGTCCCTTCCAACTCAGTGTATTCTATGATTCCATTATTCTATGGTTTCTGCTGGACTTTGAGAAGGTTCTGAAGTGGGTTTTACCATCCTAAAACCCTGTCAAATCCAGGTTTACCACTCAGCCCTTGGTTTAACGTAGGAACATGATTTTGAGACCTATTGCTGTCTCCTGAGAGACTGTTTTACTGTCTTTCTGGAGAAATCAGAAATTATTATTTCCCCATGTCACTGAGATAACACAGTATGAGATTTTTCTGTTCCTCATAACACCAAGGACGAAGCAGGAGAGACAAAGTGGCACCTGTCCAGTTCCTGACATGGCTTTCAGGGATATTATACAGGTTCAGAAAGGGCTCAACCTCCTTGTAAAATTAAGCGGAAAGGAGATTAAGAGGGATACAGCCCCAGAACAAGCTAGGATGCCCCATTGTGCCTGTGAGAGGAAAGGTGTTAGAGGCCCTGTTGGAATGGCAGAAAGGCAGCTATTTATCAAGCAGAAACAGCTCTGTAAAGAAATATGATCTCAAATGTGAAGGTTACTGGTGTAAATTCCCAGCCAAGTTCAGTTAATAAATGTGTGACCTAAATAAACCACATCCCTCCACCTTATTTTCTTCTTTCAGGTCCAGGACAATGGGGCCTGCATGGTGGGCACAGCATAAATTTCACTCTGTTTTTCATACAGTACTTAAAAAAATACACAAGCCTTTTGTTCTAAAGGACAAGTCATGCGCTGAATATTTTGGAAGGCAGTAATACTGTCAAATTTAATCACCAGAATTTAGAAGTGGTCTAGCTGTTTCTACTCAGAAAAAAAAAAAATGGAGTGTGGAACAGTAATTTTATTGCACTTATAGATAATAAAGCAGTTTTAAGGCCATGAACCTTAAATATGGGAAAGGGCCTGTTTCTTTTCTGTGACATCCCTCAGCCAAGTAATGACTGAGTTTGTGGAGTATTACTTTTTCAGCATGAATCTTACAAGGCCTTTAAGAAGAGATGGGAAAGGAACAGCAGAGAAGATAAATCTTGTGATCACCAAACTGCCTGACCTGCTCTTTTAGGGGATGACAGCCCTGGGGATGCACTGCTGTTCATCTGCTGCACCAGGCGCCAGCAGTGACACTGAGGGAGTGCAGTTCTTCCCTGCTATCCCATGAACCACATCAGGTGTTTTCTGCCTTCTGCTGCAAAGTTTCCTGTTCAGCTGCTATCCTGCAACTGAAGATTGCTTTGAATCTTCCTGCAAGTCTTCGTCGGCCTCAGCATTCCACCACCATGTGTTTCATCGGCACCCAGACTATCACAGTCCCGTTGTGGGCGATCCAGTATCTCCCATGGTGCAGCACTGGCTCAAAATGCTGAATCCATAGAAGCTCAGATGTCCATATGGGCCACGTCTTGTGTGACAGAGGCCTGCAGTCATCAGCAATTTCAGTAGCTTTCTGCTCAGCTGCTCTGAGCCACAGGGCTGGACACAGCATCATTTCTGCATTCCCACTAGCACAAGGAGTTATAATGACCTCTCCTTCAGGATTTTAGCAACTCTCAGCTCCCTTTTAAAGGACTATAAAATATATGTTTATTTATTGTATCTTCTGGTGAAAAGGTAGGATGTATTTTATCTTGTATTTCATTACTAAGTTTTAGGCTTACAAAAGTAAGTTCACTTCCCTGCCCTGCCCTGCCCTGCCTTTTTTTATTTTTTGTCCTTTTTTTTTTTTTTTTGGCAGGGAAGCTCAGATCATGTTGAACTCAAAGGATGAAAACCACAAGAATGTAAGAAAATCATGACAATCTTTGCTTAAATCACAACTGTAGGGTGCCAAAAAAATATTTGCTCCTGGTATTTATTCCCAATTGTCAAAATCATTGCAAATAGCAGTCCATCTGAAACACATGGATTTAGTCACTGGCAGAAAGCAAAGCAAGATCCCTGCAAGCTCTATGAAGCACATGACATTGACACTGGAGATTATCCCCTTGCATTGCCTCAAAAATTATTTATATCCATTGCTGCTTCAAAGAAATAAGATGCTGATAAACTGAACAATTAACTGACCTGCTATGCAAACAATACGAGTGACTCATTTAAACTAACATTTGAGATTGGCTGTACTGGCTGGTTTTTGTCAGTACTCAACAAGAAATTAAACTCAAGTGAAATTGATTGAAGACAAATATTGATCACTCTGCCTTACTCCTTCATTTGTCCTGGATGTCACAGTCATATAGGACATTAAATATCTGCTTGTTCTTTTTTTTTCCCTCTGAATCAGAAACTGAGGTAATTCTGAAACAAAATATTATAGTTAAGGACTGTGGCAGATTTTAACATTGAGAAGGAACTGACATCTACGGTTTATTGCAAAACATTCCCAGACAATTCAAATAATAGTGCCAAGTGAATGAAATTTCCAAACCAGCCCCCATGTAGGTGTGTTTGTCTCTGTTTTCTGAGTAGACCCTTCTGATCAGTGCAGAAAGAACAAGGCCCATCTTCATTTTTTATGTTGTGCGAGCCTGGGCTGCCAGGCTGTGGCGTGACTTGCGTCCCTGTTCAACCTGGTGGCAGGGACGTGTCTCAGGAGGGTGGCTTAGCATGGGGAGCCCGTCAGTCCAAACACCTTGAGTTTTAATTCTTGAACTGAATAACTCACTATTCAGCAACAGGAAAACACTCAAAAAGGTACTTATATTTAAGCAAATACATGGGCCTCATAGCTTTAAACTAACTTATCTCTATAGGTGTAGTTAAGTATTCTCCTAAAAGCTTGCTCCAAAGATATGGATTTAGAAACATTAGCTGTATAGGCATTGTAATAACAGAGTCCCTGAATCCTATCTGATTGCCTCCAGAGTTTTAATATTTTGCATGCCAGCCTTTAGTGTTTGAGAAATCCCAGCACATGGTTTATATAAATGACCCAGAGAAGCCTTGCTGCATGGCTCAGCAACAGTTTTCTTCCACACAAGGCGAACAGCTGAAAAGAGTGACCCCCCACCTACTTTTGCATAAACTTTTGATATGAGCCTGGATCTCCAAGACAACAGAGAGCTCTGAATATAATGAAAAAAATGCTTTCTGCATTTCCTTTTACCCTTTCTGTACTGTTCTGAAAAGTATATTCTTTCAATAAACAAAACTATAATCTTCCAGTGTGAAATACTGCCACAGCAGTTAAGTAGATTTACCAGCATTGTGTATTCTCAAGAAGCATTCTCAGGACCATAAGAAAAAATTTATTTCTCCCTTCAGCTGTCTGGTTTTGCTCAATTATGATTTGAAATATATAGTCACAAAATTGTTTGAGGTTTTTTTTACTGGGTGTTTATCTTGAAAACATTCTTATATCAATGCTGAAAAACATTCTAAAGAAGAAAAATTTAAAGAGGTTATAAGTACTAATCTCAAATCCCTTCTCAATAGCAAAAATGCAACATGGCAAAAGACAAAATACAATTATTATTAATAATGACCACATCAGGCAAAAAGAAATCAGCTGTGGTTTTTTTTTCAGCAAATCCTTTCTTGCTGGTAATCATATATCATATATTTTGAGTGTTTAATTTAAAATGATGCTTGCTGCAAACTCATTTCAGCTTTCAGGTTTCTTGACTCATGAAATCAATTCAGTTGCATGTGATTGATTTCTAGTGAAGTAGGACTAATCAATCATTTACTATTCCTGCTTTTTGAGTTAATAGGTAAGGAAAAGGGAAAATGTAAAAATTATTTCTAAAAGAAAAGTTCAGGCAATTTATAATTATGTGTGAAAAAGCCATGTTCTTATGAATGACTTCAAAATTATGTGAATACTCATGATCAAATTATAGACTATTGAAAATATGCAGCAATATTTTCGTGTATACTCACATAAATATCCCCCTTTCATTGTCAGTGCTATTTAAATAGCTTGATCTCCTGGGTAGCACTCTTGCAGTAAATCAATATTCAACATGAAAAAATCAGTAAGAAAAAAATAGTAATAAATCTACACAAGTTAGCTCTTATGCTTCTTTATTTTGCTTCCACTTAAATTTGAAGTGGCAAGGTTTCATTAATAACATTTTAGATTATGTATGATCACCAAGAGATATTTCTATTTCCTCAGCAAAACACTGTAACTTGGAAGTAGTACATGGTCTGTGACTACAGGGTAAGAACCAGGTACTTCATTCATGCTTCACCCAAAGCAGAAACCAAAAACAGAAGTCAGGATTACTTGCAAGGAGATACTGCAGACCTTTTAAGTCTCCATTTTGAGCTAGAACACTGCCTAAAATTCAGCCACATAAGCAAAATTTAGGCAAAACTGCTGTGACACCACCTAGAAATGACTACTTTGTCTCTTCAGAGGAAGGATTCTATTCCTTTCTACTTCTTCCAGAAATAAATATGCAGCTAGGGTAGCACAGGCAGATGGAATGTCAATAGCAGAGAAAGAAAAGTCAGAAACCTGAAATACTGGGAGACTCACTACCCTCATTCTCAAGAATGCCGAAACATAAAAGTAGTTGGTGACCTCCCCCTGCTGGCAGTGGAGAGACCCACCTGTCTCCCAGCTCTGGTAACAGCCATCCAAAATGTTATTGACAGTCAGAGGGGATACATCTGGGCTCCTGGTACACGTTCTCCTTAATGCACAGATCAACACAGAGGCCAGATTGAACCTAAGCAGACCGCAAGTGCCTACAGTGCTCTAGCAGTGGCAAATGTTACTCTCATCAATCCTCCCAGGAAAAAAAACAGGGTTCACACGGGGACAAGCAAAGCCTGAGGGTAAATATGGCCATGTCCGTAATGTCAGCAGCAGGGTTTTGCTTTCCTTGATCACAGGATGATATTCTGTAGCTACTGAGGGAGGATGGGCTCCCCTGGAAAAAAGACAAAGAGTATCTTTGCACAGTTGCGAATGCAATGAATAATGCTTTAAATTAGGATTGAGGGGATAAGGAACAAATTCTTCCAGGTAAGGATAAAAAGGAGAGAAGCTTAAAAGGCAGTGGGACATAGTTTTGTACAAAAGGATCAAAAGAAAATCTGTGATGGTGCATCAGCTACAAATCAGAAATGCCTTTATTCCAGTGCAAGAGACACAGGAACTAAATTTCAGAAGTAGAAAGTCCTGATGTATAACCCACACCAGGATTTAATTGGCAGAGAAAGTTTAATGGTTTGGCTTTTTGTGTCATGAATACTAATGTGAAATAAACAACCTAGTTTCTCTAAAAGTGCTTCTTGGTTACTAACAGTTTAAGAAGTAATGGTCTTCAGCAGCAACAGGAAAAAAGGAGTTAAAAGTGTAGAAAAAACCTGGGCATGCTCTGGGCTCTTCAGTATCAGAAATGTTTAGGAACATTTCCAACACCTGACAGGAGTAGCAAAGACAAAACTAACGGTGTCAGAGGCAGTAAGTAGATGAGGTGAATTTCCAGCCAACAGTTCTGTGATTTTCTGATCTCCATGATCTCCCAATGTGTGATTAGATTATTCAGTGAAGCACCAGAAGTATTCAGAAAATAAGAATTTCATTTGGTAAAAATATTCCAAGTCTGTTATTTTTTTCTTTTCCTGTCTGAAGGAAACTGAATTTACAAGATGAAAGGAGTCACATCATTCATTACCTGATTACACAGAGGGTAGGGCCCTACCTAAAGCCATACACAGCTCATGACAAGGCTCTGCTTTGTCTGCTTTGGGGCAAGGTTTTTTGTTTGGGTTTTTTTGGTTTTTCTTTTCACAGTTATATCATTCTACTGTATTAAGTGACCAAAGAATTTGTACCTAGCCCTTCAGTCTCCCATGCCATGTCTTTTTTCAGATGGATCTTTTGACCACCTGTTCTGTCTGGAGACAAGTATTGCAGCTGCAGCTGGTTTTGCCATCTAAAAAGGTGCAGCACAGAAGAAGTTCTGGTTTCTCTCAATTTGTGTTTTCTGAGATGTAAAGTTTCATTTGAGAATTTCTGTTCAACTCCAGCAGTGGCATAAAATGCTCTTTCAAGTCTATTTCGACAACTTGTGACTACAGTGTAATACCATAGTGTATAGACTAAAGAGTAACACTATGCTGTCATCATTTGCTCAACAGTGGAAAGATTTCTTTGCAGCTCAGATTAGTTTAGTGGTAAGGAGTGTCAAACTTTGCCCCAAGATCTTCAAAAGAAAATACAGTTTCTAAGGATACTGAGTAATTGACTTTAACAGTTTGCCTTCTGCAGAAGACATTAACTTTTACGGAAATGTGATAATCAGCCTCTGAAGCTTACATATAATGATTACTAAATTGTATGCTTGTAACATGAGTGAAAAGAAATACTTCATCTGTCTGTGAGCTGCTATAAAAGCACGCAAGGTCAATCAGTCTTCTCAATTCATCTATTTTTAATAATTGGTTTCATACTGAGCTAGCCAATCTTTTTGAAAGGCCAATATTTTTGAAACCATAAACGAACCTCTGTCTTTTTTTAGTCATGCTTAAATTCCTTTTCTACTCAGTACGAAAAAAAAATTTATTTGAATCTATATTCTCTCACACTAATTTAGAAATTTGTCCTCAAGGTGATGATGGCATATACTCCTATGTTGCTATTTCTCTGGCCCCAGAGCACTTTTGAGGCACTGGATGTTGTAGAAATAGACTCAATCAGGATAGAGAAGGCGTGTTGTGTATGCTGCAGACCTAGATAGTAGTTGCATTTTGATTATTTCACTGGCACTGGAATTCAGCTCCATATGAAAGACAGTACAGCAACAGTTTGCTGTTTGAAACAGAAAAGAAACATCCTGTGCAGCCATAACAAAAGCATCCTTCTGTACGAACAACTGTATCAGCATCCATAACAACAGTTCAGGGTTTAGCTTGCAGAAAAAGTTCTTGTTGAAACTGAATCAAAAAAAAAAAAAAAAGCATGACATTTGTTACTGGAAATAATGTGTTATGAAGACTCAGTGATTAACAATTTAACATAGGTCTCCTTGCAGATGGTAAGATAAAGATAGCCAGTTAAGAACTTCTGATTTAATTAGGATCATCTTTCTATATGTCATAAAATTGTGATAAAAGTTACTTTCTGAAATAGGGTATTCTTGAACTGCAAAACCAAGAAGAAATAAACTTCATGTTCTTAAAAATACCATATAAATATGGTATTCTCTTTCCTATTCACCTTTGATAGTCTTCATATCTCAAGAAATCCTTGCTAAAAATGTCACTGACTTGAGCTTTCAGCCAAAGACCTAGGAAATTAAATCATCTAGATGCTCAGTGAGGCAGGCAGTTCAACAGATGGACTTACGTAAGAATTCATTTGGTCTGTAGAGGGCAAAAAGGAATGAAAAACATAAAGTAACAATTCACAAGCAGCAAATTACCACTAACCTCAACAAAGATATTTGGTAGTTGTTTAAAGGCACGTGCTTCTCTGAAATCTCCATGACTAGGCAGCTGTGTGCTCCTCCCTTTCCCCCTTCCAGCTCACTCACTGGCTGTCCCAAGGAAGGGAAGAGGCCAAGTTTTGGAAGACATCAGCAGCTTGCCCCATTTGAGGCTTCAGGAAGGGGAGAGCCTCCCTATATGGCTGATAAGCTATTTGCTATTCCTGCTCAAAGTTGCTGCAGGTCATTGGTCCCCTTCATCAGTCCCCACCAGTCATCTCTATCTGAGTTTTCTGGTATTCCTGCAAATCATCTTTACTACTAATCATCCTCACTGGCTATAGCCTTTTACAGTCATTTAAATTAGCCAGATTCAACACATTGCTTTAACATCCATTCTGTTGGCTGGACTCCTGCTCTGCTGCTACCCTGGCTTGCTGGGCCATTCCTCACGCAGAAGCCTCTGGCAGTATTTCAGCTCCCAAGAAAGCAGGCATGAGTAGGCACAATCCATTCAGCATCCATGCCACAGCTGATGTGTTCAGTATGGAATATTTTCTCTTTTTTCCAAAAAAATTATTCTCAGAATTCTTTGTGCAGTTTTCCTTCAGACCAGGCTGAATCTGTATATCATACTGCAAACCCTCACCCCAGGCTCTCTGCAAACCATGTGCCTATGTTTTCACAACCTGATTACTAATGTCATCATATCACTCCCTCAACTTCAAACAGAAGTGCTTTTAATGGAAAGGTCATCTGTCATTGCCAAGCTGTGTGAAATTTGGTCTTGTTTCTGCCTGTGTATCCCCCCACTTTAGCCACCTTCTGCACACTCTGTTTTTCACGATTTCCCTCAGCACCTGTGGGAAGACCATTTTGAAGTCTCTGGGGAGCAACAGCCCTTCTTGCTCAAGCTTCAGCCCACCAGCCCACACAGTTGCACAATACAATATGAGAAACTCCACTATTGTTGCTGCAATTAGTCTAGACTTTCATCAGTGCACTAATAAAAACCATTAAAAATGTTGTAGAAGGAGTTGTGGATGCTAGGTTTGATATGAATCACCAGCCTAATATTGAGCTGTAGTACAAAAAATTAAGGCTCAGTTTGTAACATTCCAGTTTTGGAGTAGAATAAAACTGATCTAAGTTCTACTGCTGCTGTGAGACACACAGAAGATATCTTAGGTTACAATGTAAGGTGTAACCAAAAGGTATGTATTCTACTACCATCTGTGTAAGCTGTTAAGTGAGGCAGTGTTCTTTATCGTCTCTATGACTCATCCCTGATAACTCTCTCTGGGGGCTATCTCCGCCAAATGGGCCATCAAGGCCTCACTGCATGACTCATAAAATTACATCATCCCATTGTGAGATGCTCCACGCAGGGGGACGAACCAGTCATTCCTACCTGGATATAACCTGATGTTTGGAACACCACAGCTGGCCGTATCTACTGGATTCCCAGGGGACAAGAGCTACATAACCACCACTGGACCTTCAGAGGAGGACCAGACCCTTCTACAGGATCACTGCTTCAACAGAACCACATCTATCACTTCAGAGAGGACTGCAGCCACCATTAAATAGGACTGCTACCACTGCCCTGACCAACAGGGTGTCAGGTTGTACTCTGACTCTGTCAGTGTTTCTGTGCTACTGCATTTATTTTAATTTTCCTATTAAACTGTAGTTTTCACTTGGAACCTCTCACTGGTGTGCTTTCAAACAGAAGAGCTTACTGACCCAAGGATCTTGAATAGAGTGGATTGCAGAACTGGTTCTTAACATCTGGTGTAGGCAATCTGTAGATCTTCTCTCCCTGTGAGGGAAAATAGGGAACTTCAGTGGTTACAGGCTCAGTCCATAAACCCCACCCTTTAGCTTGTCCTCTCAGTGAAATCTGTTTATTTTTAATTTTTATTATTTCTGCAAAAGAACAGACCATGCAGGAGGGAAAAAAGTCTATGCCTTCTTCCTCTATTTTTCTTCTACCTTACACTTGCAGACAAGTGTTCTTTAATTCCTTATATAGTTAAATAAACACCCAATGAGTTCCCAAACACAACACATGGAGTTCTTCAAACCTATAGACACAAATCCAGTGATTTATGGTTTGATACTTTAACAGATTTATCTGAAAATGGTTTCTATTAAAAGAAAATTTGTGTTAACAAAAATAAGTGTCTTCTGAAATGAGTGAAGAAAAAGAGTTGATGTTGAAGGGAAAGAAAAAGCAAACAACAAAAGGAAATGAAAACAAGAGAAAATAAAACAAATTAAACTAAAAAAATCAGACTCAAGATTACAAAATTGCGGTCTGGATTATTTCTACCATTGTTCTTGAATTCCAGTTTCAGGGAATATTGGATGGCTAAAGTGGTTTCTGCATTTTCCCTCATTACCTTGATTTTTAGAAACTTCATGAGAACATCTTTCTTTGTGATTTGTCCTGATTAGCTTCATTTTTGCACCATCTGTGCTAAGTATACTTTGATGGCCAAATATCAGCACCAAATTGAAAGTCCTAGGACAATACTCATTTTTTCAAACTATATCTCTATCACCGTTAATTATGTAGTTAACAGTAAGAGAAGCAGAAAGTTGCCTGGATTTGAAGATAGGGGGAAATAACTGCTTTGAGCAGATAAGCAAATAGCAAGATTATATATCTAGACAGCGATCCTCTTTATTCGCATCGCTGTGAAAAGGTAGAAATACCCAAACCATGTGAACTTGTTCTAACATCTCTACTGTCACTATAATGAATTTCCATGACCTATTTCCACTGGCTTCCATTAAAAAAAAAAAGGAAGATGCCTGCAAAATACAAAGTAGAGCTTCCAGGGAGGAGTATGAGTGTCTCTTATCTACATTTTTTGGTACTTTTCTTGTGTTGACTCCTCAATAAGCATTTCTGGGTGAAGAATCAATTTGTGGCTGTAGTATTTGAAAATATGGGATGGAAAACTTTGGTTTTGTCTTTTTTAGTCAATTGACTCACTTCAAACAAGATCCAAAGCCATTTCACCAAAGCTGCATATGCTGCAAATTTAGAAGGCAGATAGGCCCTTTCCATAAGGTGTGGCCCAAAGCAAGTAACTCCAAAATTATTACTTTTATTGTAGAATAATACAATATAAAATGAAGTTTTGAGTCTCAATACATGTTTAGTGTAGAATACTAATTTTTTTTATAGAAATTGTTTTATTATTTTATTTTGGAGAAATAAGTAATATGTTCTAAGGGAGATTTAAATAAGATGATATTTTTATTCTTAATTTTATACTGTCTCATAACTTTTATGTTCCTTTTACCAAGACAAAAGTTTCTTTTATCCTCAAATGAAAACAACTCTCTCATATACAGAGCCTTCCTTTGTTGAAATTTGCAAAAAAAAGGACATATTTGCATTCCTCAGAGAGTTTAAATTACATTATGAAAGTGTCCTGGCCATTTAATATATTTATATTCAGCTCCAATTTCTAGTGGCTTGAATGTTGCTATTGCTGTTCCCTGTAGGCAAAATAAATACATTCAGGGCTCAGGACTGCCACAGAGATTTACTGTTCTCCTAAAGTGTATCTTTTGCTGCTTTCACAGAAAAAAAATTTTAAAAGAAAAGAAACCATACACATATCAATGCTTGTTGCTATATATAATGTGCAAAACACAAAAAATCATTCTTGCATAAGACAGATACATTTTCATGCAAAACACAAGGTTCAAATATAAGAATATATTCAGGAATCAAGCACATATATTATGTATGTCTGATAGATTTGTTTGCATGGGACACAGAAACCCGAAAATTGAGTTGTGGCTTGGAGCAGTAGAAGGAGGTGTTTAGCTGAAAAGGTAAAAAAAAGGTAGGAAAGAGGAAAGTACAGAAACTGTGCTGTAATTCAATGATTATATGACTATATATGCCATTTTAGTTGTGTGCCTCAAAATATCCCTCAAAAGACTTTCTGGGGCGGCAAGTGGAGCAAGAATCTTTTCAGATTGTTGCACTTTCAGAGCTTCCACCATTTGGCTGGTCTTTCACACCTTTTGCTCAAAGGCTCCAATTCTGAATGTCACTTCACTGTCCCAGGCATGAGTTGGCACTCTTGCTTTATACAGCACATCCTAGGAGCCAGACATCCTTAGGACATCCGGGAAGGCACCTGTGTGCAGTGGGAGCTGGAGTGAAGCATCCAAGTGCTCACTTCCTTATCCAAACAATGAACGCTCCAGAGCTGCAGTCAGTTCTCTTCACCAACCTTCAACGTTTTCCAAATGTATCAGTCTTTATGCTGCATCCATCAGGCCCAGGAAAAACAACTGGAAGACAGAATATTTGTGATGAGAGAGAACATCGGAAGAAAGACTTCTCCTCTTGCAAAAAGCAACAGAGTATAAAAGAAACTGAAGGACAGGTAAAGAGATAGAGAGCAGTCAACATGAAACTGAAAGTGTCCCATAATAATTTGTGAGGAAGAAAAGAGACTTTTGTCAGTAAAAAAATTATCTAAGAAGTTTCCACAGTGATAGAGGCTTAGGCATTATTCCAGCTGTCTCTCAGCAGCAAAAAGAAATGTCCAATAATAAAGCATGAAAATAAAATTTTGAGTGTTAGGGTTTCAGCTATTCCTTACATGGAATGAGGTATGGGGGAAAATACACAGACAAAAGTCTATTATGCACTCAGGAAAAGGTAGGCAATTGGAGATCTATTCTTAGTCACCACCTTTTAGAACAAGAAAGCCTTGAACATAAAGTCTAGTTTCTATTCAAGCTATCGAAAGATGTTTCCTGCAAAATTTGAAAAATTGATTCTAGGAAGAATTCTTTTGAGAGGATGTGTTTCAAAATCTATGCTTACCTACATCAGTTATCATCAAAGACTGTTGCCTTAAAAATATGAATTCTGTTTATTTTCATCTGAAGCCATCAGTTTGTTTTCACCACACTTTGATAACATGGAGACATCTATAATGGCATAGGAAGGGAATCGAGCTTGTGATGGGCTGACTACAGAAAATTCCGCTCTATAATTTAGTTTGGATAGATACCAAAATTCAGTTGTTAAATTATGCAAATATTTTCTCAATTAAGTAACCTTTTGGAAGTTGCTTGCTCTCTCCCCTTGATGCTTCATCAACATCTACTTCCCTAGAGTCATTCATTCCTGCCAACTCTCTGTAACCCAGCAGCATGCTGCAATGCCTCCTCCTGAATTTAACATTTTACCTCATACTGCCCACATGTGGATGGCTCCCAAAAGCTCTGGGAGCCCTGACAACCTGCTGCAGTTCTGCTAAGTCCTTTCTTCTTTCACTGCTCTTATCCTGTACAACGCCAAGAGTTTTATGTACACTAAAATGTATATTACTGTGCTTAGATATTGTTTATTACAGGCAGCTAGAGCATCATAAGCACTGGCAATTTAATCCTGACTTTCATGGCATTTATGATCCCTGAAGACTCTTGAGTGCAGTGATTGCAAATGAGTCTTTATGTCATGATGAGGTCATTGCACTTCTAAGCCTATGATTTCAAAGAGAATCTGAAAATTATGGCCTCAGTAGCAAGAGCTTTTTTTTAAAATATAATCCAAAATAGCTTTAATTTGAAAAGCCTCATAGTTTCAGGGTTATATGTCCTAACATTATTTAATCTCCAAGACTAAACATACCATGGTCATGTTTGTATCAGGACTAGGTTAACAGCAGCAGCAAAATTTACATTTAATATCTTCAAGAATGTTGCAACAGATGAAAATGTAGACTACAGCAACGAGGTGAGCATAGTGCTATCGTGGAATCATTAGACTGCATGATCTACTGGAAAGGTAGGGGAATGAAAGAGTTAACAAAATGGGCATTGCTGGGATAAAGAAAAGCAAGAAGCAGAATGGATCTGCTTCCACAAAGACTTACCTGATATTTAAAAGCAATGAAGAGCTAAATTATGTTGAAGTTTTTATGTAAAGACTGATGATATCTACAGAGGAATACGGAAAACAATAAAGACTTTAGATTACTCTTTGTGCTTGTCCTTCATTCATAGGTCATGCTATCCCACCAAAATAATCACTAGGTTCCAGTTGATGTAATTTTACAGAAACACCACAGTATGCATCAACGGTTAGGGAAAATGGAGATCAATGTAAATGGAAAGGAAAGGAAGAATTATAAAACTGAGTGTATTTCACTGATTCCAAACTTCTTACAAAAGGATCTTTAAGTGAAAGCAGCCCACTGCTTTGTTTCTCATGTGTTTTTTTCTTTTTTTTTCTTTTCTTAAAACAATCATTCAACATTAAAAAGCTTCTGAAATAAAGTTTCATTAAATGCTCCATAACACGTTATGCAATGAACCTAATTTTCCTTCTGTACATGTTGTTGCACTTTCAAAAGATCATGTTTTGCTTTTGTCAACCATCAAAGAACAGCACTATGCATAAGAGAAATAGGATGGAATATTTTCTTACTACCCTACAAATCTGATACATCAAGGCAAAATAGCTCTATTAACAGTTTGGGTTTTTTCTTTTCGTAAATGAGACGATGTTTTCTCATCAAGTTTACAACATATGCATTCTGATCCAACAAGTTTACATATAAATCAATTGTAAATCTTACCCTTTGCCAAAGGCAGTAAAATCAAGATACACCTAAAGAAAATTTAGAAAGTGGGTAAATCAGGAAATAGACATAATTTTGTAACACCTACTGCTTAGCACCACTAGCCAAAATTTTACTTTTTTTCATTTTTCAACTATGCTATTTAAAGAAAATTGATTTCAAGTTTGTACTCCACATGGTGAACATTTATGTCAGTATAAGACAAGAATTTGGTTTCAAGACAATTATTTCCAGGATCTAGAATTATTTCTTACTATACCTTTTGGGACAAAAAAGAAAGATAGCATCCAGAGCAAAACATTATCATGAATAGCAGTTTGTTTCTTACTCAAATGACTTGGACCTAATTCCACTGACTTTTTGTTTTCACTAGTAACTTTCACCAAATGGATGTTTTCCCAGCCTATCATCCCCAGTGTTGACATCTCTCACATCTGTTTTTGACCCATTGATCACAATCTTCACTTCATATCACACATTACACTCATTTTTTCCCAAAAACTAATCTGTGTCTGAATCGGTGTTTTTTTCAAAATAGTCTGGCTTGCTTTTTCTTATAGGTTTCATTATTTTATTATTGTGAACCATACTTGCTACACTGTGAATGGACAAATAAATGTATCTGCATGTACAGATCACCTTAATCCACGTCTTTCCTCCCCTAAACATCCCACAGCCCTGTGCTACTCTGAGTGCTCTTCCCCTGCACCAGGTGATGTGTACCACACCAAAGTGACTGTTCTGTCCAAAAGGTGCTCTGCTGCTAACCTGTGGGAGCTAACCCATGTCCTACTTGGACACTGGGGCTGAGGTTATCCCGAGACAACTCTGGAGGGTCTCTCCAGACATGGTGTCCTCTCCTCTGAGTTCTAATTTTGGTCTTTCCTCTAACTCTGCCTGACGGCTCCTGTTATGAGCCTGGGAGCACCACACCAAGGTAATATTTGGGCTCCTGTTCCTGCCACAGCCTTTCTGCACTCCTTGGTGGTTGTGCAGAAAGCTTTGCTCATATAATAGATTTACTAGTCTTTACTTATATATATACACATATATGATTGTATATATATATACATATACACATTTATATATATACTCATAATCCCTGAAAAGCTCTCCAGTTTGGAAGTTGACTTTTGGACATCTCCCTGTTGCAAAAGAACCAAATGGACTTTTGATGTTTGATGTTAAAGAGTGAAGAGAAATTGAACAGGAAACTGGAGTGCGAGTGATGCGAACCTGTTGTAATGTAAATTTTGATTGTTCACATGACTTTGATTCCAGCTTGCAGTAACCAAAACATTTCAGTATTTCTGGAATACTGACTATGTTAATTACACTAAAAAACCTACCAAAAACCCTTTACCTTCTCCATTCCTCGGTGTTTGCTCTAATTATGTTTATGAAAAGTAACGTCTCTTCTCCATCTTTATTTTGACCTGTTAAAAAAACCCAAATTATTTTTCTCCACTTGGTCTGTACTCTGTGTTTGTTAAATTATCTAAAAATTCATTCTACAAATATTCAGTTTCTAAGCTGAATATGTTTTCTTAATGTGTGAGGTCAGAATTATTCATTTTTTTATATAAATTAATTTGCTTTTTTTATCCTTACATCCCACATTTTTATTCTCAAAACTATTCAGTTCCTCCTGCATTTATGATTGTCACTTTCTTACTGGTAGTATCTACAGGTAGATATATCGAATCAACTTTTGTTTTCCCTAAGGTCATGAATGACAATGTTGAATTATAATCCATTCATAACCTTCCTCCAGAATAGTACACCTTATTATCGAATCCACTATTGTCTCCCAGTTTGTTGTCCATATTAAAACAAATTGTTATTTATTTGTGTGAGTGTATTATGTCTTTCTTTATATTAACTTCTAAACTAACAAGAGCATTTCTGCTGTATATTACGTCTTAGAGCAAGACATAAGAGAAGCATGAGAAGAGCAAGAGAAGTATGTACAAGTCTGGGCTTGCTTGCAGAACATTTTTGAAATATATTTAGCCTTTGTAGTTGTTTCAGGGTTAACACAGGTTTGTTGTTTCCTCAGGAGAGACAGATCTCAGTGTGAAAATATGGATTGAGAAACCCAGCTGAAAGTGACTAAATTAATTTAGAGAATGGTGACCAAAAAAAAAGTTTATTGAAGGGGAAACATGAGACATGAAATAATAGTGCCATGGAAAGTGAAAGAATAAGCAGAAATATAAAAGGCATGGGTGACTACTAGAGTAAAACAGAAATTTCACAACGAATACATGATAAAGTGCCTGCAAACCACATGCAAAGAACTGGTCCATGCCGTTCTCCCTCTGCAGGTTCCTCTGACAGTTGGTTGTACTGTGAATGTCAGTTAGATTTCCGAGTCATTGAATATTCCCATCTACCATGTTTATATTGGCTGTGTTTATGAACACTAGTAACAATCTTGGCAAACAACCCATACCTCTTGTCTGAAACACAGGCTAGGCACAAAGCTGCCAGAGAAGTCTTCTTATTCCATAAAACTGTTTATCCCTGTCTGTAGTGCAACTTGGCCACGTGTGACTTGTAAAAAATTAGGATTCTGACACAAACTGGGGAATAGTTTATAAACGTGTTTTTACTGACTGCATTCAAGCGAATACCTGAGAACATTGCTATTTATTACATTTGCTCTAGGGCACTAAATAACTATTTGAAAATAGTTTTAAGGAAAAAAATCCCACATCCTATGGTATGTAATGCTTTTTCTATTAGAACACTGGACAATGGAAAATGAAAGCTGATTATGCAATTGTTGTTAGCTGCCAAACACACCATTACTGGTAACTGGCTTTCCAAACTATTTTGACAGTTAATACGGGGTTGAGAAATGTCTGATCTAAAATGGACATGGTGCATCTAACACAAGTAGCCAATTACTCATACAATGTATCTTGGCTGAAGGAATATGAACTTAGAGCACTCAGAGTAGGCTGTGTTTCTGATTTTACTGAAGATATCCTAAGTGACAAAAGCATAAGAGGGGAGTTATAATCTCAGGATTTTACAACCTAAATGAAGATCTTTATATATTTGCATGATTCAATATTGTTTCAAGGAAATTTTAAGAGGATCCTATTATTGGTAGTTCATACTTAACCCTAAATTGAAGTAGTACCTAAACTTAATTAGGGACTGAGCTTTATTCAGCTTTCACTAGCATAAAATTATTTTCAGCTAGTATCACTTTCCCCAAACATTACTGCTTTCCTTAGTAAATTTTTCTTTTCAGAAATAAACATGTTGAGAGGGAGAAATCATTCTTCACCATGCACATACTTAGAAAATCATACAATATAGTGGGCCATATAATGTGTTTACACATAAACACATAAAGTTATATATTTTTCACAAGTGAAAAGGACCTAGAGGAAAACAATAAAAACAGAATCTGGTGGAACAGTGGAACTGAGTGAAGCACATAATACCAGTAATACTATGAGTGATGTCAATATAGTAAACATCCAAAATGTACCATGAATTTTCAGTCAAAGTCAAAAGAATAAATGTTGAAGAGTAAACAGGAAGCTTGCATAAAGATGACTTAATTTCCCAGAGTTCTTTTTTTAGGAATGCGTTTTTTGCTATTGAGTTTTTGATTCTTTGATTTGACTGCTTTAAACCATGACATTAAAAAAAAAAAAAGAGAGAGAAAAAGAAAGAAACAAAACACCAATTTACCAGTTCTATTTTGTCACCTTCTAGGGGATACTATAAAATTAGTATATAATAATAGTAATAATAGTAATAATAGGTAGCAAGTATCAGCTACACAGCTTCTTAGTGTTATTTGCACAACCTTAGTGTGCCTTTACTATGTAAAACACATTAGAGATGCTGTATTTGATCCTATTAATCCCACTGCTGATGTGAAGTAATATATAGAAGATCTGCCATAAAAATACATCTCTCAGACAGTCCATGGTTCTCATCAAGCCCATTTCCTTTTATCATGAGACAAACCCACAGTCTCTCGTGACAGTTCTGGATGTTGCACACCCTACTGACAGGAGGCATGGTCCTCACTGCTCCTTCTGGCTGAACTCACTATCACTCCCATGGCTGGGAGACCTTGCTCCCAGGGGACCAAGCTGACCACACTCTGAGCAATGTGAGCCAGTATACAGCTAAACACTGCTGAAGGGGCAAGATTATTTAGTACCTCAAAAGCCAGAAGGACTTGCTATAAAATTAATAGAAACATTTTCTTGACTTCTTTTTCCTTGCAATCGGCCTGATATTCTGTAGCCTTTGCATGTACAGCCCATCATGTTACACTCAGGCAAATACACTGGATTTCAGGGAGCTGCTTATATCATACATACCACGCTTGAATTTGGCTTATGCTCTCCTCCACAAGCTACAGAGTGAGGATAAAGAGTGCCAATATCAATATTTCTTTTTGGCACTAGTAGACAACTATGAATGAAAAAATTAATTTCAGTATAGAAGGAAAGAGCCACTTCTGCTTAATAAGCATTAAAAAATAAATAAATGTAATCACCTTTTATAAAAGGATTTTTCTTTAAAACTAAGCTTCATTCTTTTCTCAGCCTAGTAGCTCCGGAACCATTATTGAAGTGATACAGAATGGGTGCCAATTCTTACAGCAAACATGAACATTTTCTCTGTTTCAAAATTCATATGCAGTTTTGGCAAGGTGAATAATAATGTTCTTTTTAAGGATATTTGGATAAAGATTAATCTACCATAGCCACTATGGAAAGAAAAAATATTAGGTGAAGATTTGGAAATCTAAATGTATAACATAGAACACCTGCAAAACCTATCTCTCCATAAATTGTATTAACAGAAATTCTTCATCTCAGTATCCCTTTTCTGTAGAAACCCTACTTGATACAATCATTTGTCTTCCTAGATGGCCTTGGTAGGAACACAATTATTAGTAGTAATGAAATAAAGAATATAAAAATTACTGGGTGTGCATTTGGATGACCATATTTGCTTTCTGTAAGGCCTAATACACTCAAATTTTCTGTCTGTAGGAAAAGATGTGATGACTTAGTTGCTGTAGACTCTACCCCTTATTTTTAGGAGAATTTTAACTGTAAAGATTTTTTTAAAAAAACCAAAATTTACTAGCAGAGTTCATGGAAGAAGTTCCAAAGGTTTTTTTCCTAGCAAAGCTTTCCTTCTAAAGCCACTGGTTGTTTTGGCCAAACTCATAACTCAGAGCCCTACTGAGAGTATTTTAGAGAGTAGCATAAGCTCCCTAAAATATCTGTTTCTTCAAGCATGCTCTAAGGAAGTATCAACTTGTGTGTAGCCCTTGAGACATGAAGCAGAATTCTCAAGGGTGAAGAGGTGGGTAGAGCCTCCCTCGCTCCCTATAAGAATTCCTAGCTGGGCCCAGCAATACCGTGCTGGTGCTGAGCTGAGTTCACTTAGGGCGATCTCATCATTTCACAAGAAAGACAATATAATTGCAAAATTATTTGCAGTCTTGAGAGGAAATGTTTCTGAAAAGAATCTGAGGGCAGAACTGAACAATTTAAAACTGGATTTGCCCAAATCCACACTTTTTTTTGAGGGTTTTGGTTTTTCATTTGTGATAGGTTTAATCTATTAATATTCTCTTTTTACCTTGCTGACAATTTTTGGTGAGATATTAGTGTAACGTTTCAAAGAAATAAGAGCTGTGTAAAGAGCTTCTCTTTTCAATATTTCTGTACTGCTTCAGAGTAGCTTTTTCTGACTCCTGCAAGCATTGAATTGACTACTTACCCATTTAAAACCATTAAAAATAAATGTAACTACCAATAAACAGCTTCAGGTGCTCAGATCTAGAAGAGAACTATGTCTGTACCTGATTTTTGCACAATCCCCACCCTTTATGACTGATCTGTAATACTGATCATACGCTGTGGGAGGGAAGGTTTTACAATTGACACCAGTAAAACTGAAAACATTTGGAAAACACTCATTTTATATAAATATATATATGTTTTTGAACATTTATAGTCTATATTGCAGTCTCTAACATGTAATGGTAGTAGGTTTTGATCTTTATTCTACAACGTAACGAAGCCTATACTTACAGCAATGCAGAGGCCAGATGCAGAGAACAACGCAGGTTCTGATGCTATCCCAGGCTTCAACGCTATTGTCCTGCTTTCAGCCAGGGTAAGTTAATTTCTTCGCAGTAGCTGTTACTGTGCTGTGTTTTGAGAAAAAGCGTTAGCATACACAAGGTAAAATGCCATCATATATTTTACTGAAGCAGACTCCCTAGAATCAGGATTTTCTGTAGTTCTGTGAGGTCACATTTACTTAGATGAATTGCTTATTTTTCATGGAGATTAATATCTATGTCTTTTTCATTTCCAGAATAATACAGGAGGAAATTCTGATGCAAAAATCAAACAAGATAAATATAAAATTTATCAGATGAAAATATCAAGAAAATAATTAAATATCTCAAAGACAATTAACTAGAATACTATTCAGTCCACTACATACTTTTATTAGTAATATTTATATATTTTAAATGCTAATAACTAGTGCTGAACTTGGCTCCTTCAAAAACAAGCATAATGATCAAGTCCTTCCCTGGATATTGACAAGGGAAAAAGCAACGTGAGAGAGAAGACTCAGTACCAGCTTGGTTCATTTTTGATTGTAAATGTTGCTAAAAGTATTCTGTTGGGAATATCACACAGGCGTTTCTCTTTGGCTGAAGGCTCGAGGAACGCAGTGTGCTCCTTTTTTGCCTTGCCCAAAACACCTTCTGCAATAGTAGTGAAGGATCACTGGCATAAAGATGACTTTCCTCTAGCTTGGGATTCCTTTGCACTTGGAAACACCTCAATCTCTTCCCTCCTTTACAGCTGGCTGAAGATTTTTTAAAGGTATTGGAATAAAGGGACAAGGGCAGTGCAGCTGACCTGGGAAATCAACACCTCATTTTTCTTGCTTAATGATGCGAAAATGAACTGGCTTCACATCACTGAGAATTTACAGACAGAGGATCCCAAGTGCCTTTTTATGTCTCTCATCTTAGTTAAATACATGAAACTTGGTTAAGGAAAATTATTTTGCTCAAATTAAAACACTCCCAAATATAACCATTATTATTAAAAGTGCAACAAAACTAATCATAAATATATTTCAAATGAATCAGTGAATTTCTACTATGGCATCATAGGGACTGGAACTAAACCCAAGGCCTTGGAGCATTTCATAAAATAAATTATATACAGCATTTCCACAATTACAGATAATTCTCATATTAAATCATTGCTGATAAGCAGTGGCAATAACATTAGGACTGGTGGAAAGAAAAATGGAGAAGGTGACACATCAGGCATAGATACCGATTTAGAAATAATGTTAGGAAACAGTTGGAAACAGTTTGGGAAAAAAAGAAAGGTAAGGGAGACACACAAATAGCAAGTCATTCTCAGAAAATGCCAGTAAAGAAGCAAAGGGAAAAAAGAAAATATTCCAGAGATACAGAAAGTTACGAGGAAATAAATTATGATCATATGAAAAATTGTAATAGTAGACACAGGTAGATTTGTGAAAACAAGTTTTTAAAGACTAAGAACAATTGAAAGAATTAAAGAAATTAATTGGCAAAGCTAACCCAAAATTAAGTAGTCTCTATCTGTGTTAAGAGTTAGATTGCCCAAGCTCCTAGAAACATGGCAGCTAATAAGAGGCCACAGATGTGTCTCAGACTGCAGGAGACTGAGGAAAGGAAGTTGAACAGGTCTGTGCTTATCTGCAGTCCTTGCTATCTGAGAGAGGACATATGGTGTGCTCTGGTACCACACAGGTGTGGGAAAACAGAAAATTCCTGTTGGAAAGCACTGGATATTTGAGGAGATGGGTTTATCTCTACCACAGTTTCTGTCATCATGGAGCACATAATACACCTTTATGCAACAAAATATGTTTACAGTAGGACTAGCACTAGGACTACTGAAGAAGAAAAAAAAAGGTTAAAAATACAGAGAAACACTGCGGATAGCAAAAAAGAAAGACAATTACCTCAAAACCAATGTTTTTGTAATTCCCTATGACCCTTCTAGTTATTTCACTGACACATTGTTTGGTCTTTCTTCCTACTTGCATGAGCCATCAGATTGATACTAGCATTCAGGCAAAAAAAAAAAGCTAGTTATCTTTAGCAGAAAAGTAGATTTCAGGACTCTCAGCACTCTTTCTCCTACCTGCTTCATGGTGAGCTCGTGCACTGATGTTTCAGCCATCCAGCATAGCCATCACCAGCGTGTCAGTTGCCTCCTTGCTGTGATACAAGACCATGTGTCTTCAGTCCGATGCATTAGGACTTGGAAACGCACTTCTAAACTCATTACCTCAGACCGTTACCCTGGGAAAAAGGCTATTTTACTAAAGAATAACAGAAAGATTAGCAAGAAATTCTTGTACCTACACCATGCTGTTTACATTTCAGCTCTGTTTTATTAATTGCCAGGAATCTGATCATTTTCGTTATTCCCAGTTGCTTTCTACTGACTTCTCCAAACTTTAGAAACAATTTCATCACAACAATTAACACAGGAAAAGAAAATCTTGAGCACTTGATTGCTGTCACATTTGTGGATGCTCAGCTAAGTAAAGAACCCTGGCTACAAATCTCTGGAATAAACTTACTTGCCTTTGTTGTTTTCACAGCATTTTTACTAAGTAATTTCACTCAGAAAACAAGTGTCTATTTAAACAAATGCTGCAGCTGTGGGATGTTTCAGACTTGTGGAAAATCCTCCAGCTGGATTCATTTTCACATCATTGGTGTTAGAGCAGACTCTTTTCCATGCCTGTAACTGTTCCTCCACAGCCAAAACACAATACTGTTTGTTCCAGGATTTTATCACTGGCCTTCTCCCCCATGCACTGTTTGCAAGGATGTAAATGGGATGTGTATGTTTATCAATATTCAGCCGCATGCATGGAAATGCATTTCCCAAACAGCTTCCAAAGACCTTTCCTCCAATTTCTATATAGCTGTTCCGCCTGTATTTTTGGCCATGCTCTCATGTTCCTGAATCCACACAGATTTGTTTTCCTGAATTCACACAGACTTTTTAATTGTCCAAACAGCTCTACATATATGCAGGTTCAACAGATTAAAAGTCCTGAAACAGACTGCTACACATTCTAGGTTTTGCAGCTCGGTATCTGGCCTTCTGACCTGTTATTTACAGTGATGATCCTGAATGATTATGGACTAATCTTTTTTTATTATTATTTTATAAATATATTAAAAAGAGGAAAAAGACACAAATTGATGACTATTTGGTGCTTGTATGCCAGTTTTTTTACTCTTCCAGAAATTACTGTAGAGTGACAGAGCCACAGACAATTGCTATCATTTGCACAGATAAGCATGGGGAAACTTCTTTGTCAGCAAGGTTGGAATTTGGTCTTTTGTGAATCCTAGAGAGGCTTTGACACAGTAAGTTTGTAGAAACCTGGGACTAAACATGAAAATCTTCCTATTAAAAAACGTTTTATAGCAACACAAAACCAGTTGTCATTTTTAAGGTCATTCTTAGTAGGAATATATTTTATTTTTTTAGATTGGACTTTTTACCTTTAGTGAAGTAAAATCTTAATTAGGATGACTGCAAGAAAAGTGAGGCCCCCTCCAAATAGTTGCTATGTGAACGAAACTAAAATCTTTAGCTCAGTCATTAGGAATTCTTAGCAACCCAGAAGCTTGCCACCACTTATTTTCTAAACTTTCTTTTGTAAATAATAGATGTGCCCTCAGAAGGAAAATATTTGCATGTTGTACACCATAAGCCTAGCATCTGCTAGCTGTTTTCTTGTTTGGCTCATTTTTCTAGTTTTCCTTTGTTTTCAAAATACATGAATCCTGAAATGGATTTTTTTTCAGTATTTCAGGCAGTAATTATGGATATGATGGAATTTTGGATCTCTAGTTTCTTAAGGTGCCAGAGAGAACTCTAAACAAATTCTAATTAGAAAATATTTATACTTTTTCTTCACACAGATTTTGGGGAAAAAAACCAAACATAATCAAACATAACATAATCAAAGAGATTTGCAAGATGTCCATGTCTGTTGTGTACAAAAGAGGAAAGGGTGAAGTTTGCCTGCTGTTAGGAAAGCTAGCAGAGGACCTACAGTTAAAATCTGCTAGAGTGAAACTGTTTACTCGTGCAAAAATGATAGAAGTAGATGGTCTTTGAGGAAAAACAAGACTTTGATCTGCCAACCAACCTGCAGTTAGACAGTCTGAGAGATCTGGAGTTGTTCAGCACAGAAGAGAGAAGGTTTCAGAGATACCTCATTGTAGCCTTCCAGACCTAAGGGAGTTTATAAGAAGGAGGAAGAGAGATTTTTTAATATGGGCAGATAGTGACAGGAAAAGGGGCAGTGGTTTTAAACTGCAAGAGAACAGCTTTAGATTAGATGTTAGGAAGACATTTTTTACTCAGATGGAAATGAGGCACTGAAACAGGTTGCCCAGAGAGGTTCTGGATGCCCTATACCTGTAAGTGTTGAAAGCCTGGTTGGATGGGGCACTGAGCAATCTGGTCTAGTGAGTGACATCCCTGCCCATGGCAGGGGGATTGGATCTAGATGACCTTTAGGCACCCTTCCAACCCAAACTACTCTATGATTCTAAACTGGATGCATGAAGGATGGTGCCCAAAGGAAACTGGGTGAAGGGAACATAAAAAACACTCAAAGGATAGAGCCATCTCCTTTAGTCCCCTTCAGGTGGTGGTATAGTTAGAGCCTATCTCATGTGTTTGTACCCAAATAAATGCACACAAAAAATAAGTAGGAGGAATTTAGAGTCCATGCACTGTCAGATGTCTATGACATCACTGGAAATGATGAGATGTGGTAGCACTGCAGACTGTGGGAATACAGTGTCAGTCACAAGGTAACAGTCAGGGAACGCTTAAGCCATCTGGACATGAACAAGTCCACAGGATTAGAGAAGATGCATCCCTGTGGTTCCTGCAGGTATCATCAGAAAGCCACTGTAAGTAACTTTTGAAAGGTGATAGCAATCACAGAAGTTTCCTATCAACCATAAAGAAGGCAAATATATCCATCTTCAAGAAGAGTAAGGGTGAAAATCAAGAAGATACTCAGCCTAACCCCAAGAAGACTGTGGACAAAGTCCTCTGGAAAGACATTTTCAAACACATATTTTCCAAACAGTGATTTGGAAGATGAATATGAATTTACCTAGGATAAATCAAGCCCGACTAACTAGTTATTTATGATGAGATGACTCATGTTTTAATAGACAGTTTCACAGTGTTTTAACTTGCACAGAGGCAAGGGAGTAAGATACTTTCAGTCACAAAAGTTAATACCCTATATTTTGCTAGATAGATGCTTATAAGAGGGGTTTCTGTAATGATGAAAACCTACTGAATTGAATTCCAAATCAAAAGACTAAAATAAACATCCCAAGACTGTGATGCAACAGAAGATAGACCTTGCTCCGGAACTATAATTGAATCTTCTCTGAGTTTGGCTCCCAGTCAGCTGCCGGGTCAGATGTGAAAGTTGGAAATAACTGATGTCCATAGCTTAAATTTCAATTCTCTCCCGTACTGAATTTACATGTTTCTTCATTTCTTAAGAACTGCAGAAGCTCAGACACCCATCAAATACTTGTCAAAGCTCTCAAAGCCAGTCTTAACCTGTCTTGATCCTGAGAACCACACACTGAGTTTAACAGAAAAAGTATGTAAATTTTTGTTCAGCACTGCAGAGGTGTTTGAAAAATCTATAAATGCAGGGGAAGGAGTCATAGTTCAAAATCACAAACAGTTCACTCTTAGACAATTAAATAATCCAGAAACAGCCCTTAAGTATCTGTAATTACCTTACTATCAATGATGCCTGAAAATACAATAATACTGTGTTAAAGACCCCTCAGTTACATCTTCCTGAATTAGCTCAAGTGTACAAAGTCTTATTCATTTAACTAATTTTTTTCTGGATTTCTGCTGGAACACTGCTCTCTTAGGATATTATAGAAACTTCTTATTAAACTTTCTACAGTTTTTCAACAGGAGTTAAACATGTTAATTCACATATTATCAAGCACAGATGTATTACTGCCAAAAGCAGAATCAGAGAGAAAAGCCATCTTCAAGACTCATTCACACATAATGGAAGACTTTGAAAATGTTTCTTTTCAGAAATTACTTGCTCTCTTATTTTGTCTAATTTTTACATCACTAGTTACATTTTCATGAAGGAAGACACAGACAATTCTTGGTGGTCTTTTTTTGTTTGTTTTTGACACTCATAATAAAGAGCAACGAAACAGAGTTCTCTCAAGTGTGTCCTTTATGTGACTGCTAAGCCATCTTCTCCAAAGACAAATTAAGTTCTGTTAAATTTTCTTCCTCAAAGAATTTGTACACAGCTTTTCTTTTTCATTTCTCTGTCCAAAGCTGTTATCGTTACATACTAGGAAAAGTTAAATTTAAAAGATAATTCATTGTCAATTTGTATTGTTTTGTAAATTACAACCATTTATTTAAATTTTCCCTTAGGAAACTACGATATTGAAACTTAGATTCTAAACACATACCCTTAAAACTGGAAATCTGAATAGCAGATTTCTAGTGAACTGAAAAATATTTAATTGAATTGAGCAGAAACTCTTGCTTACAAATATTTTACAAAAGCCCATTCTTTAGCATTCAGGTTCTGAACATCCGTATAATTTTTACTTATATTTTTCCATTCAATAGATTGTGGCAAAAAATTACCCTTCCACACAAGTAAACAAATAATATTCAGTCTGTGGGGTCCAGAGGAGATGTACACCTTCCTTTCATCTTAATTTTTAAGCTTATCAAGCTTATTGGTTTCAGACTGGAACAATTTCTGTGTTGAAACTATTGAACTATTGGAAAGCAACTATATTAACTACAAAGCATACAAAGTCATGAGTGTCCTGTCTTTGGACACTTTCACCACTTTCTCTTCAGCTGAGCCTTTGTGAAATATCAAATGTACTTCAGAACTTGTTCACTGGGCCCAGTGTTCTCTTGGTTGAAAATCATCTCTTGTTACTGCCAAAGGGGGACATTTCAAGTGTTACTTGCAGTGTAAAAGAAATGGTTTTAACACATGCAAACTATAAAGTTGATTTGCAGTTAAAAAGTTAATATACTGTATTTGGCAATGCATCCCGGCTGCTTGTAATGTAGCCATAAATTTAGAGGGGTTTTATGATGTAATGCTATCTATTTATTGACAGTTTATCTTGTTAAAAGTATTACTGAGAAGAAGGAATCTGATATTGCTGTTAATACAGTATTTTTTTCCCCTTTTTGATGTGCAACTGGTTCTGGAATCCTTTGCTGATGACCTTAACCAGGTGTTTTTCCATACGAGGGTCTCACCCATGATTCATTAATATATTCAGTGCTGACTGGCAGATCGATAACTGATCATGATTTTGAACCACTGTCAACAGTACTGATCCATAACACCAAAATTCCACTGGACTCAATTTTTTTCTAGAGGTAATTTCTTGAAATCATCAGAACGAAGGGCGAGAATCCAGGACAGGTGTTTGAACACACATGGGACTTTGGTTTGAGGGTAAACCTGACTTGGAACTCAGAATAGGGGGAGGATATTTTATAAACAAATTCTAATTAGAAATCACACAGAGGAGACACACTTGTTCCCCAGAAGAGCATGCTTTAAATTTGAACCTCCTTCAACAGGAAAGTAATAAGGCTTCAGCTGGGACCAGATCAGAATAACAGAAATTGGAAAGAACTTTTTTTAAAAAAAACATACAATTTATTACTAGGTGAAGTTTCCAGAAGAAGTGAACATAATGAAACCAGATCCAATTCTTTTTTTCTTTTCCTTTTTGAGGCCAAGCACTTGTTACAGTTATTTTCTATGAAGCCTACAAGGTAAATTTACTTTATGAGAAAAAAATGCAATTTAAATACTTTTTTTTTTGTTCTACAAGGCCTTTCATGTGCTGAAAATAAAACTGCTACAGTCAGACTGGTATGCTCCAGAGGGAAGCTGTTGATAGTGAACCAAGTAGTAAAGTACTCTCAAAGGTTAGGTCCTGTATGAGGAGGACCATGCCAGAAGGTCTTAGAATATTTTTCTGTGCTTAGATAGAAGAATAGGAGCTCTCCAGTTAATATCTTCCCCAGCCATTGGCACAAAGCAGGTGTGTTCACCACCGGTCCTGCAAACCTTGTCTCCACCCTCCTGCTCAGCTCTAAATTGGCCACACTTGCCAGTATTAACTTCATGTATTTTAGGAACAACTGTTTAAGCTCCCTGGACATGTGTTTGGGGTGGGAAATTTTTTTCAAATATCATCAAACAAAAGCCAAGAGGCCTTTTTTTTTCTCGTTGCTGAAATCTTCTCCGAGAAGAATACTGTTTTTTCTGAGTGCCTGTTCACAGATTTAGCAAGCAAATAGAGAAGACAAGCCAAAGCAACCAACAAGGTAATGAAGGCTTTTTCTAAATCATGGTGAAATGATTATCAGTGTTTGCTTCTCTTGTCCTAGTCCCCATCGTTGTACAAGTTATTAACAACACTAAATGTAAAAAGGGGAGACAATATGTTCTGGTTTTAATTTGTCTATAACAAGCAAAGAAGAAGCAGCAGCAACACATAAATAATGGGAACAACAAGAAATACTTATGAACAAGAATGAATTATTATGCTACTTCAAAGAAAAGCATGCCATACGTTTTATCGAGGTAACCCTCCACATCTAATATGATTCTGTCTTCTGTACCTGCACATGTGATTGTTTTTCACTGGCTATTATAGAAAACATCAGCCTACTGATGGTTTTTGATGGACTGTCTTTTTACAAAACCATACAAATAGTTCCTGAAAAGCTTGATTCTCTATCCTGCATTCTTTTACATGTTTCGCCCAATTTAAGGGCATCATTTCTGTGTTTTTTAAATTCATGTGTTATCTCAATAGACTCAAACCATATCTCCCAATGAATATATATTTCATGACATGTCATTTTTTTGACCAAACGAACACATTCTATTATGTATCTTATGTTGTATCCTTTTATAAATGATGGGGATTTTTTATGTGACCCATTATATTGTATGAAGACACTGCAGTAGGAAAAAACTTTAGAAAACCCTTCCTGCTTTTTTCTTCTTCCCAGGTTTGATTCTCTGGTGCAGATTTCACAAACAACAATGGTGTTACACTGTGCTATTGAGACAGATGTGCTCATGAAGAAGTATGGTATAAAGATCTGTCAGAAGACTGTATGATATGTGTCTCAAAGCATAAATGATTTCATACAAATTATCTACAAAGAATAAAGCAGCATTTCAAATACAAAAATGTAAGAACCAGAAAAAACTCTCTATTTTTCATATTTCTGGATCCTTGCCCTATTTTGTTTTAAAGCAGCAAAGATTATGTGGTATATTTGAGCTTCCTTGTCTAAATAAGAGTGAAAATGGCAATTCAATGAATGTATTTTGTGGATGGGAAGATAAAACTGGAGAGAGAAGATACATTTCTTCTCTTAGGGACAAATTACTGAGGCAGGCTTGATTGAGCACTGGCATTCTCATATAAACGGAAGAGCACTACTTTCCCCCTTGAACTGCAGGCTGTATTTAATACACTCTCCTGGGCAAAAGACAGCTTCAATTACAGTAGTGGATGAGTTATGATGGCTGACAAAGTAATGGAAGGTAAAAAGTTCCAAGTTACTTTTTAGCTTCTAGAGGATACAATTCTTTCCATTCAGTAAATTATAAGTTTCCTTTCCTGCAAAGAGACATTTAGAATAATCACGCTTGTGGGAAGGGAACAGAAGGGACGGGAAGGGAAGGAAAGGGAAGGGAAGGGGTAAAGAAAGAGGTAAAGAGAGAGAGGAAGGAAGGAAGGAAGGAAGGAAGGAAGGAAGGAAGGAAGGAAGGAAGGAGTCATCAGCCACAGAATCACAATTTCTGCCAAGGACAGGCTACAGATTTGGCTGTCCAACTCTGTCGCACAGCAAACCTTTGTCAGATTTCACTTTAGTTTTAGAAGCCTTGAAAGAATGCTGTTACAACTCATCTCCAATGTCATCACATTAGGTAACTTAAAAGAATCCATATCTCCATAAAGTGCAGGTACATTTTGTATAGCTCCTCTTAAATGGGATTATTTTTGCATTGAGCAAAGATTTGAGTTAAAAAAAAATGACTGTATGGAACAGAAGAAATCTAGGCTAAGTTGAGTTTACAGACAAAAATACTGTGTATTCTAATGCATTAAAATTTTGTTGATAGTCTTATAAGATCTTAGCACAGAGGAAGAATAGCCGTAAGGAAATTGCATTGATGAAAGGACGGGTGATGCATATTTTATGTCATTATATTTTTGTAAATTCTAGCCTTTTTCTGTTTGTTTGTTTATTTTTATTTCCCTTGTCTTCATTCATTCATTCATTCATTCATTCATATACATTTTATGTCATTATATTTTTGTAAATTCTAGCCTTTTCTGTTTGTTTGTTTATTTTTATTTCCCTTGTCTTCATTCATTCATTCATTCATTCATTCATTCATTCATATACATGAATCAACATATATATTCTCTTAGTTCATAGAGATGGTCTTCAGCATCAAACAATGTGTAAATGACCATTTTTTCCAAGGTTCCCACCACCGAGAAACTCCCTTTATCTCAGTGTTAATGAAAATTTCTGACCCAAAAGGCTACTAGTTCTACAAAAAATGAGCAGAGGCAAACAAAAGGAATAGAAGTAAGCAAGGCTATAGGTGAACATGAATGAGTCCTGTCCAAATAGAAGCCTGAAGCAAAATCACACTTCCTCCTGCTGTCTCATTTTGTGTTCAGGTTTCTTGTGTAGAAATATGATGATTTCTCTGCCTGGAAAGCAGCTATCACGTATGAATCCCACATTGTTGCCCCTTTTTTTCTATGGATTACCATCTAACATGATAAATATCTTTTCCAGTCATAAGCATCTACTACTAATGCACTCCATAGCTGTCTACATTTTAAGCTATCATTTACTATGACTGCATGTGCAATAGGAATGCCATGCAACCATCAACTTCTTAAGTACAGTTTTTAAAAAGAAGAATTATGTTGGATTAAGTGCTTTTTTTATAGTCCATCTACTTTTCTCCATGATTATAGCTACAGTTTTTAGGCTAAAATGTCAGCAACTGGGACTTGCAAATGGAAATAAAGGAGCCGTGGGGACAAGACTACCATGCAAACAGAGAAGTCTAGGTTGCTTTCTTGATTAATGGGTCATTTGTTCCAAGTACTGATGTCATAACTATACTTCAGTGTTTTTTATGCTGTAAATAAATATTCCAGCTGCAAAATTCATTCCTTTCTGACAACCCAGCAGATTTGCATGTATACTCAAAGGCATTGAAAGCAAATCATCTACAAGTTTTACATAAAATTGTACATGTATACAACATGTATGGAAGCCATATATGTATCATTTTATCTAAGCAGAAGACAAATAGCCTGGTGACAAAGGAACAGGACTGAAAATTAACAGAAAGCTGATTTGCATTTCCTTCTTCACCTGAGAGCTGAAAAGCAGATTAAGAAAAAAAATACAACAAAAAGAAGAGGAAAAGAACCATACAGCCTAAGTAGTTCCAGAGTCCATCCTTTGGCCATAAGGGCGTGAGTTGACCACATCTACATGGTCAAACACTTAGATTCCAAAACACTGTGACAGTGCCCAAACTGCCTGTTGGGAGCAGCCTCAGACTGTGCCAACTCCCAAAGCAGGGAACTGGTTGTGAGAGAGATACCTGCCGTGCCAGCGTCCTGCCCCTGAGGTACAGCGAGTTAAGCCTGAGAGACCAGGCTTGTCCCTTGCGTCTGTGTGGCTCAAGACAGTGGCAGCTACAGTCAGCTTGGAGGGGGAGGTTGGGTCCAGGTTCTGTGTTAGCCAAAGTCCTGCCTTACCATATCGGTAGAAGTATTTATAATTTGAAATTAGAGAGACTCTTTTATTCCTTTTTGAAACTGTCTTGTTTCCTGCCTGAGACACTGGCACCAGCCATAGAGACTGTATTGTGAGGGTTCAACTCACTATGCACATGGAGATACCGACAAACACATGGTGTTTTTTAAGCAGCCCTGAGCCCAGCTGCATGGAACAATTTATTGGGCTGTGGCATATTTCAGTTTTCAAGCTGATGAGAGAGGAAAAGGTAATTTGAATAGGATTTTAAATATTCCAGTTAAAACCAAATGTTATTGCATAAAGGACAATGATAAATAGAAGAAACTGCAGAGTGGTTAAATAAAATACGCTGTTCGTAGAGACATGCAGGTTCCTGTCAGTAACATACACAGTTGGCATGGAAACAAAGAGTGAACAGTGGAGAATGAGACTTTTCAAACTGAAGCACTATGTAGATAATAACCATGTTGCCTCGGGCTTAAACTATTCCTTAGCCTCATTGTTTAAGCAGCAAAGAGGACAGTGTCACAAAGAGACCAACTTCCGTTTTCATGTAGAAATGGCATATTTAATGTCTTTTATCAGTTGGTAAGAAAAGACAAAACAACCTAATTAGAACTACGGAAATCAACAAAAGCCCAGAGCAGTAATTCTGAAAGAGGTTCTGTACTGAAAATGATAGCACAGGATGAGGAACATATTTTTGTTCGTGGTATAGCATGACTAAAGGGGATTTAAAAGTAGGGCAAAGACAAGAATACAAATTGTTTCCTAGGAACAGGTTTTATGTGCTGGTAAACTATGTGTTAAATAAGATAGTCGAGGGGCGGCTGAAGCAATATATTGTCAAGAAAATCCTGTAGGAGTGTCTGGTATTTATTTTTAAGATAGTGGTATGTAGGAATCCCAGCTATCCTCAGACATATGCATGAAGTCCTACATACCTGCAGAGACTTTTCTGTCTTTTGCAGCCTGACAGAAAGACAGAGTATTAAGGCATGTGGAGAATAATGGTATGATTTTTGGGAGAAGGAAAGCACAACTGAGGTTCAAACAGCTATTTTCCAAAAGTGAAATTTAATGAATTTGAAATAGAAAATTTTAGGCTGAAACTTGAATAGGAACTCAGAAGAGACTAGGAGAATATTTTAAAGGGTAGATAAGGAGGAGAGGGGCCTCTTTTTTGACAGTCCACTGAAGCCCAGTATTTTATCCAAACACACATCACGCAGAAACGGAGTTCAGCAGTCTTTTAGACCTGAAAGGAACTTCCAAGTGTCCAGCTGATGACAGAATATGGGTTACAGGTTCAGAATCTCAGTTAGGTCAGTCCACAATGTCCTGCAGTAAGAGTACACTGATCTGCTGTTCTACAAGGTCACTTTGACATATGGCAAGTAGTTTGCATGTGGAGCCCACAGTAGACTGGTAACTCTGAAGCTCCAGTCAGGCCATTGCTGTCAAGCAGGGTGTATTAACTTGGGCTTGGGCTGAACTGGTATTCTTACATGATGCCTGGCTGCTGTTCTCCTGAACCAACTCATATCTGCCTAGAACACACCACAAACGCATACCTGTGGTTTCATCTGTGACCTTAACTTCTCTGTGGTATTTTCTTATGAAAAAGAATTGAGGCTGACTCTCGTATTACATTGCAAAAATGTGCTTTTCTGCAAATATTTCTATTTTCTTTCAATTGTCCCCCTATCTGGGTGATAAAGTCCCCACGAACTCAATATTGAACCCCAATGCAGAAGCCTGTTGAGCAAACAAAGCTGAGTGTCAGGAGCACGGCATCTTTCTCCCATTTAATCTCAGAATTAGTCAAAGAATTTCATTTATTAAAGTTTTCCTTAATTGTTTATTAGGTCTTTCCAAAGACAAACTACTGTTTGGTTGCTTTAGAAATGTGTTAAAAATTAACTAATTAATGTTTTCTTACATAAACAGAGAAAAATATAAAATCTACTTGGACTTTTTGTAAATATAATTTTCTCCTTGAAGAGTTAATACAAACCTTCTATTTGCTTCCCTTTTCATCAGTAACATTTAACATAAGCTGAAAGAATGAAAATGTGTCTTGGAAGTAAAGCCACATGTCCTTGGCAAACCATGTGTACGGTAAAGAAAAAGCACATGAGGCTGTCTCAGCAGCAAGAGACTGGCTCAGAAGCTAAGTTTCCACCAGCTACTGAGTCAAAATCATCCCTATCCCACAAAGTCAAGTGACTTCCTCTCCTCCCTTGCCTCTGCCTCATTTTCCTCCTCCTCACCCCCTGCAACCTAACAACCAGAAGATCCTCATGGTGTTTCACATAGAAGAACAGTTGGGAAATGGAAAGTAATGTGAAGGAAGAGTAACAAGCATCTCTTAGGTCAAGCTGAGCTAAGGGGAATTCCTTTAACTAGAATTTAAATGGCTTCAGTGCAAAAGGTCGTGTACCTTGAAAATGTATAGAAGGGGTTAGATTAGAAGTTAGATACGTTTCTCTTGTTACACAGCACTGCCTGTGATAAACTCCACTAGGCAAAACTACAGCTCCTTCTTTCTACAGAAAGAGCAAGTCTGAGCCTACTTTTTACCCTTTATAATGCCATAGGCATTGTTCCAGCAGAATGCCTACTAGAGACGGCAGGAGAAGGAGGCTCCACAGAGGTTTGAAGAGCATTAATAAAACACCGGCACAACAATTTACAAAGCATAAAGAAAATGTCACAGTACCCTACAGGCCACCACAAGCACAGGTCCTCCTAGCACCTACTAAGAGGACAGAGACACACAGAGCAGTCCAGTGTCACAGATCTCTATTCATGCATATTTGAATTTATTGTAAAACTTCAGCTTGTGTAAGGACTCACAGAATTGTTTCTTCAGGAAACTTACATAATGCAAGACACAAGAAACATATCTATCATATTAGGATTTAACACCATCCTCATCTCCTCTCTGCTTTGCCTCCTCACGGATCCTAGGAAAAGCTCTCAGACAAAACAGGAGGAGAGTGCTAGGGGGAAGACTGGGCTCTGCACATGCTTTTGAGCAGGCCTTTACTTATGGATTAGTTCCTGTCTTTTGCCTGGCATTTGGTTATGATATACTCCTGATGATAGTTGCCGCTTTATCTCAAGAGTCACTCCCCTCTGCCTGCCAACAGCAGCCAAAATCATCCAGGTCCCTAACAATTTTTTTTTTGGTTTCAGCAGGGTCATACAAAAAGCAAACTATGAAGTTATGTGTGTCATGACAAATTGCTTGCATAACCCAGAAACTCATAAAGCTTGGGAACAGCTGTACCGCATTTCTCAAGGCCAGCTGAAACACCATGTCTTCCCAACCTGTTCAGCCTTATTGCACACATCAGCAGGGACACTGAGAAACAAAGTCCTCTGAAAAGCATTATACAATATTAGCAGTACTTAGAATGGCACGTACAAAAAGCATGGTGCTCGGTATTGCAAAAAATTCAGGTATTCCTGATTCAAGTGAGATGGTATCATTTACAGTACTTTAGAATGAGGGAGAATATAATCTTATGAGGAACTAGCAAAGGCTACAATATATAGCATTAACATTTATCAGAATAAATTGAATTATAGTCTCGATCTCTGCCTCTAATCAAGTGCTGAGATTTTGTTAGCTCGATGCATATGCTTTCTCATAAAATCTCTTGTTTAGCCTAAGTAGACCTGACTCAACATTTATTGAAGCATAAAGGAATTTTAAATGTGGAAAAACTGAGAAATTCTTTTGGGAATACTGGTTTGCTGAGAACTATAAATGTTACATAAGTCTTCACCAGAATCTGTTCATAGTAGTTATTTGGAATAATATGGTGGTAACTGAAACATACTGTCTGAGAAGCTGAGGACAATGTAAGGCTTCAGTAAAATCCAAGAATGTGTTCCCCACTGAGCCCTCTATAAAATATAGTTTTACTTTTTTTCAGTAAAATTTCATAGTGCATTTATTCTAAAGAAATAAAAAGAGCATACTCAGCTCTAGCTAGTTGCCTTGGCGCTTGACACGTTCTGCTTTAAATTTATTTAAGTCTCTGTTGTTTGTATGACCCAATTACAACAATAAACATGAATTACCAAGTGTCAGTATGTGTATTTTACAAGGTTTAAAAGGGAATTATTATTCATTAGAAGCAGCATGAAGAGTTGCATGCTGTAAGAAGTAATCCGCAGTGATTATGGAATTTGACCCTGGATGGTCTCTGTTTTTGCAATAGGTTGAACCTGAGTTGATTGACAAGTTCCCAAGCCAATTACTCTTTTGCAATTTTCATATTTAAAGCCCATGCGAGTGCAGGAAATTCCTCTTTCTTTGTCCCAACTTCCTGCGGAGGAGTGGTGGGGCCGAGCTGGGCCGCGCTGGGCCGAGCCCCTTCCCTGGCGAGGGCAAAAAGCCACCAGGAAAAGCCATCCTGGCTCCAGAGGGCATCCGGGATCAGCCTTAAATGACAGGCAGCTGAGACCATGCAGTGCAGCTCCTGGAGACCGGCAGGCTTTCCTTCCCCCGCCCTTTTCCCCTTTCCCCTCACGCAGCCCCACGCAGATCCGGCAGCAGCCGATGGTGTTTTCCGCAACCAATGCAGCTAGAGTCGAGCTGAGGAGCCAGCAGCATAAAGGGTAAGAGGCTTTGTCTCCAACATAAAGCCCAAAGAAAATCATGGTGGCTTCAAGGTCAGAGGGAAAGAGAAAGGAAGTCATGTGGGACGGAGCTGAAGATGGCGGCGGGAAAAGAGGGCAGAGCGCGCCCTGCGCGAAGCTTAAAAATGCTTTCTCCGAGCAGTGGTAAAAACTGTAATATCACAAACTGTTCTTTCCTCTTTAACCCGTTTAAAAAGACATGGGGGGATGAGAATTCTGTGTGCAACCTGCGGAAAAAGAAAAGTGGGCACGCCAGGTCACCTAGGAGCTGTAAGAGACTTTTAAAGATTTTGTGAAGAAGAGAGCTGTTGCTTTCAAGCTGGAATTTGCTTATCCTTAAAAGACTTAAAACCCCATGACTATTTTGACCCATGATGGCAGTGTGGGAAGACTGCAAGATTCACGGGAGAGATGTTTTTCATAGCAGCAGATTTACGGGTGGGCCTGGTGCTAGTGGCAGTTGGGAAAACCACGTTTGAAGCAGAGAAAAAACCTCTTTTCCCCTAAATATTGGAGAGACTTTTTTTTTAAGAACTGTAAAACTGACCAATGCCATGTTTTGTTATCCTTTGTGCGAACTGGATAAAGGAGAGGGGGTGCTGGAAGAGACGGGAGTTTAGCTCTAATTTCTTATTATTTCTTTCTACCTTTAATTCTGTTAGTAATAAAACTTTCTTTATACTGTAATTGCTCAAGCGTGTACCTGTTTTACCTCGCAAATCTCCAGTTTTCCTCAATATAATCCTGTTTCCCCTTATAAAATAACAGATCTCTTGGGAGCATAGTGCCTAGCCAGCTCAAACCACGACAGTTGTCTATGGCCCTGGCTCCCCACATACACACTTTCTTGTGGGGAATAGTTAAGCCACACTGCTAAAATCAAAGTTCCTGTCCCCCTCACATCTTTTCCACCTACTTTGTTTCCAACTAGTCCACAGGTCTGACAACTTGTTTCTTTAGTTTTAGTCAAAACAAGCAGCTGCATCAAAGCCAGCAGGATGTCTTTTAGAGAAATATTGATTTTGACAACATTTATATTGGGAAATTTGAAGTATTCAGGATAGATTCTTGGATTGTTTCCAGTGGCAAAAGACATGAACTCAAAAGCTGACATTTCTGATCAGAAAACAGGTGTTTTGCCACAATTTCCTTTCCTGAAAATATTTGAAAGGTTTTTGTTCTGTTCTAAGAAGAAAAACAAGATTTAAGACCTCAACAGTTCCTGCAAACAGAATTTTTTATTTCTGTCTAGCTCTTCTTCTGCAAAGGTATTCTTGAAATGTGGACTTTCTGCTTGGGATGGAATGCTGTCACAGCAGCCATTCTTTCTGGGTGTGTTTCTGTCCATCTATGGGTCAGAGCTCTTGATAGATAATAATTAGGGGTAAATTGTTCTCTAAGAGTATTTAAGTCTCAGATATATGTCTAGATCTTTTTGTAACATTTCAACCCTTAACTCTTATGCCATCTTTAGTGATAAAAAGGGGCAAAATAGAAGTAATTATTTATATTTTTATGAATAAGGATCTATGGGATCAGTCTCCCTTTAAATAATGGATCTAACCTGGCCCTGATACTATATGGAACAGTATGGCCATGCACATTCTATAAAATTCTTCAATTTGTAAATTAGGTGGCTGCTACTGTAATGCTGTATTGCAAATGTATTTGGAAACTGTATCACAGGAGCTGGAGAGATCCAAGTCACAAATGGGCTGAACCCAGAAAGAGCAATAGCAGTTGACATATGGACCAAGCCAAGCTCCAGAATAAACAATGCCATTGTCCTGAACAAGGTAAATAAAATAAATTTCCTTACTGGAAGAGGGTAGAAGCATTAAATTGAATGTATAATTCCTTTTATGACAAAGTAACTCACCTAGTTGATGAAGGGAAGTCAGTTGATGTAATCTTTTTGGATTTCAGTAGAGCTTTCAGTGCTGTCTCTCACAGGACCCTTCTGGACAAAATGTCCGGCACAAAGCTGGATTAATACATCATGTGATGGGTGAGCAACTGGCTCACGGGTCAGGCACAAAGGGTTACAGTGAATGGGGTGACATTGGACTGGTGACCTGTCACTAGTGGGGTTCCACAGGGCTCCTGGAAGAGCCCTGTGCTCTTCGACATCTTCGAAAAGGACTTGGAGGCAGGACTGAAAGGGATATTAAGCCAATTCGCAGACGATACAAAACTGGGAGGAGTTTTGACTCCCTTGAAGGCAGGAAGACCCCGCAGAGAAACTTTGACAAATCAGAGGGCTGGGCAATCACCAGTCATCTGAAGTTCAGTAAGGGAAAGAGCTGGATTCTGCACCTGGGATGGGGCAACCCTGGATGTATGGACAGACCTGGGAATGAGATGCTGGAAAGCAGTGCCAGGGAAAGGGACCTGGGGGACCTGATTGATGGCAACTTGAACATGAACAAGCAGTGCCCTGGCAGCCAGGAGGGCCAAGCGTGTCCTGGGGGGCATCAGGCACAGCATCGCCAGCCGGGCAAGGGAGGGGATTGTCCCGCTCTGCTCTGCACTGGGGTGGCCTCACCTCCAGCACTGGGGCAGTTGTGGGTGTCACAATGTTAGAAAGACATTAAACTATTGCAGAGTGTCCAAAGGAGGGCAACAAAGATGGTGAAGGTCCCTAAGGGGAAGCTGAATGAGGAGTGACTGAGGTCACTTGGTCTGTTCAGCCCAGAGAGGAGGAGACTGAGGGGAGACCTCATTGCAGTTACAGCTTCCTCGTGAGGGGAAGAGGAGGGGCAGGCACTGATCTCTTGTCTGTGGTGACCAGTGACAGGACCCAAGGGAATGGCCTGAAGTTGTGTCAGGGGAGGGTTAGGTTGGATATCAGGGAAAGGTTCTTCCCCCAGAGGGTGGTTGGGCACTGGCACAGCCTCCTTAAGGAAGTGGTCACAGCACCAAGCCTGACGGAGCTCAAGGAGCCATTTGGACAATGCACTTGAGCATGTGGTGTGACTCTTGGGGATGATCCTGTGCAGGGCCAGGAGTTGGTCTTTGGCAATCCTTGTGGGTCCCTTCCAACTCAGGATATTCTGGGATTCTGTGATATTCATTAATTTTCATCAAGGCAGTCAGACTCTTTTAAGTAAGGAAGTTAAAGCTTTTTTGGTTTTGATTAGACATAGATGTTTTTAGTGCAGTTTATAGTAAAACACTTCTTTTGAACAAATTAGATAAGATTCATGGACAACTCTGTATTTTAGGTTTAGTTTTATTCCTCCTATTTCCTATTAAATTAATTTTGGTTAAAATATATTTGTATTTGTATTACTCTAGATGGCAAACTTCTAAATCAGGGCACAAGGAACATCTCCTACAAGGATCTCCACTGAATGTGCAGAAAAGATTCAAATGGAATTTAACATTTGTTATACGTCTGTTTTTCTCATCCAGAGGCCCTGGGCTCCCTGTGAGGAGGATGCTGGTGGGGCTTCCCCTGGGACTTCAGAGGGCTCTGTCTCAAAGCCCCAGCCAGGAGCTGGGCAGCCAGGACCACAGGGGCAGCCCCAGCCATCAGGAAGTTCCCTGGGGATGAGGACAAGCCAAGGCTTGGTCAGGACATCAGCCTACAGGTGGGGGTCAGGATCAGTGAGGTGAACCACTGTCAGAAACTGTCTGGGGATGGCAGGGAAAAAATCTGATGGAGCAGAGTGTGTGACTGCTGGGACTGCCCTGGTGTAAAGGGTGGCACTGCTGTTCACCTGAAGAGTGAGAGCAGCATGGTATGCTCCTAAATCAAGGCAACCAAAGGCAGACAGTTCACGTTTAGTACCTCTATAACTATAGTGTTATCTTCTGGGGACCACTTGCTAATGATCTGAAGTGGGCAATTTGAATAATTCTGTGTGATAGAAAAAACTGAATCAATGTAACCCAAGACATTAAAGCTGAATTTAAAAATACAAAAATATTTTCTATATCGCAGGACTCAACCTACATTAAATTTTGTCTTAAAGGAACTATAATGCTTTGGTGTACATCTGACAATATTGTTACAGAAATCTGGGTAACTTTCAGCATTCCACTTTATCCTAATTTTTTTTTAGTAAAGTGTTTGTGATTCCTAGGTATCCTAAGTGCAATAAGCCATGTTTTCGACATTCTCATCTTTCTGTTAAACCTTGCCAAGTTTCGGAAGGATTAGCTACATAAAATGAAAAAAAATTGGTGGGTAGCTCTTTTTAAGTTAAGAAATTATGTGGTCAGATCTAAGGCCTTGTAGTAAAAGTCTATAACCTTTCATAAAACTTGCTGCCTACAAATAATCTCTCACAGATTTCCACTAGCCAAGAATAATAGGACTTTCTAGTCAGAGCAAGTGAACACTATCTATTGTTCTATCTAATAGAGCTATTACATGCTCTCCTCTTTCCATTTACAGGAAAAAAACTACTCAGAAGACATATTCCTCTGGTAATAAAACATCCTTTTATACTTCTTTTTCCCAAAGTCTTCTCCTGCCATTCCCAGTAAAGTTCCAGATGGTAGTTCTAGTTCAATGACTAGTTTTTGCTAATGAGCTGTCAGACTGAATGAACTCCATCAGGCAAAAACTCAGGGCTTACCCTGAGCTCTTGTCCCACAGGTTTGTAAAGAATTTTACTCATTTTCAAGTCCAAACCTGTAGTTACAACCAATGCAGCAGGAAACAAATAGTTATAAAAGGTGCTGGCTTGGGCAGCCATTAGGGATTCAGAGAAAATCAGAGATCTCGGATTTCTGACACAAGTGAAGAAAATATCCATAAATAACTGTCTCATCTTTATATAAATATTCATTAAGAAATATTCACTTAAACAAGCACAGCAAGAAAACAGTGGTCCTATATAAACCACCTCTCCATATGGTCCCATTCCAGGGCATCTTCTCATGGTACTCACCACGAACACATGAACCTGCCTTTTCCACAAAGCATTATGCAAATCCAGTATTACATCTTCCAGGTGTTCATGAAGCACAAATAACCAGCAGCCCTTTTCAAGCTTATTTTGTTTCTATTTATCAGATGGCCAAGCCCCCTTTTCAAGGGACATGGCAAGAGACAGTCATATATGGAAGTACTTTTCATAACTTAATGAAGAGTTAGTAGCTCTTTGTAGGTAATTCTATAAGCAGGGACATGGAATAAGTAAACTCCAAAGCCAAATATTTTAAAACACATTCATAATGTCCTGGGTACATAACTGTTTCCTTCCTGTCTACTTTTTGTTGGATTTTTGATTTTTACTCTTTGAAGTTGTAAGTGAAATGTTCTACTTTTTATATAAGATTATGAGTATTACTTAATCTTTTTTGCTTTTAGAAGTACCTACTTCTCATGCTAATGCCAAGATAAAGAACTAACAGGATGCAATTCTGGGATTAACACAGTCCATAAAAAGGCAGAGGGGAGGGAGTAATCTGGACAAAGTAATTCGTGTGTTAAGTAGTTGATCTGTATTATTTGTCTGTTTTAAAGGATTGCTATGAGAAAACAATGATGTGTCACAATCTATGGCGTAACCGAGTAGTAGAACAATTAATATTTTTCCTTCTGCACATTTTTCAAGGTCTTACAGAGCCAAGTGGAAAAGTTTCCACAGTGGACATCACATTGTTTGGGAAGGGAGGAGCTCACTAACACCCTAATTCAATTCTGTTTTACATTCCTAAGCAAGAATGTAAAACAGATGAGAAATTAATGTTCCAAACAGCTTCTTGCATATCACAGGAAGTCAACTAATCAAATTAAAAAGTGGTTTTATGTTCCTTCTCATAATATGAATTAATAATCAAAGTTACCTTATGATTCATTCCCCTAAATCATAATTTAAGGGGAAATAGAGCTCCCAGGATACACTGAATCTTCATGTGTGTTCAAGAGTAATGACATAACTATTAGACATAAGAAAGAGACAGATTTTCAGGATTAGGGCGTTGGATGCAGATGAATATATCTCTAGAACAGAGTGATTCCTGCTCTATGCTGACTAAGCCATACCTAGGAAAAACACAAAGTGAGAGACAGGTGAAGTGTTGCAAGTATATTCTAACTTGTCATGTTAACGATCCTGCTCCTGCTTTTTTCTGTAACATTTTCCTGGTTCTGTAATAGAAAACTAAGCCTTTGCTTGTTAACTCTCCATTAATTTTGTCTACTAAAAGCAAAACTGCCAAGTTTTACAAGGAGAGGGTTCTCTGTTTCTCCAGAAATAACATGTTTAAGGAGGTTATTGTATATACACAAGTCCTTTAAGTGTCTGAGATGTGAAACAAATTCTCACTTCACAGAAGGTCATGTGTCTTTCCCATCAATATTCTAGGCTCAGTTTGAGCACTGGTAGCTGACAGGCTTCAGGGAAAAATTATTCCTGTATGGGCAAACACTGTGCTCTGCTGGCAACCAAGAATTAGCCGTGAGACAAGTTAGCATAATCCCTTGTTGTCACAGAAAGCCTCCAAGTTATTCATACACCACTAACACATACTACTCTTTTGGGAATGTACTTCTGATGTGCTTCAGGCAGAGACAGCACTGTCTGACAGAAAGATCCACAGAAGATACTAACAGATGTTTCGAAAACAACCGCAGTGTTTGCCTGAATTATTCTCCTACCTAAAAATAAACCCAGATCCTAACCCAAACCTTGAAGAAAATTTCAGCCTTACAGAGGTCTAAAACTAGCAGGATGCAAGGGCACATATGGGAAAAACATGATGTGTTTGGGAGGATAGCATTTCAGTAATACATGTTTCCACCTACTGCAAGCAGAAAGGTTGAACACATATTTATACAGCAGTAGTAAAAAGCTGAATGATTTAGCAGAAAATGAAGATTAAATACAAGAAATAGGCCAAGAAAATATGAGGAACAGTAGTTAGAAATTCTACACTGAATGCCACAGAAAGGAAAATGTTAATGAAAGAGGAAATGCCTAGGCTCTAGTCAAGCATTGCTGGCTCTAAAGTGAACAGTTCAATGGAACAGGCTTTTGTGAACTTGGGGCATTTCTGATGCTTCATTTAAGTTAAATCATTTGTTAAATACATTCTATTGGCTGAAAATTTCCTGAAGTCCTAAGTAGACATAAGTAGACATGAGTGTTTGGATCTACAAAAAAATAAATAGGAAATACCATTTTTTAAAGTTTAGTTACAGAAGTGAGTTCTAGTAAAAGGGTAGCATAAGAAATTTGCTAGTTTGAAACATTAGCTGAAGTTTCTTTATTGTTGTACATTTTCTGATCTACCATCTGAGGATACTTCCCTTCTGTGTAATTAACCATATATATTTCACGTTGTCCGATATTTAAAAAAAAAATCCATCTGAATGAAATCATCAGTCTTCAGATGTTGAAATCCAGTCTTTTTTCAGTTTAACTTCATACACAGAATTTCAATGTCCTTGCAAAAACTGGTTTTTTGTAAAGAACAAACCATGCTGCTTTGCATTTGTGCAGAAGCATTGCTATTCCTTCATGTATTTGTAATCTTTTCCTACTGACATTGTCACAGGACCATATATCTAGGCACATATTTCAGTTGGTTGAAATATTAGTCTGACTTAAAACCTGCAACATAAGCAATATCTGTGAGGCCTACTTTAACTTATAAGCTTTGTACTCTACAAGCATCTTCTGGATTATTAATTAACTAAATGGTCTATGTAATGCTCTTGTTTCTCTGTGCAGTTGCATCTGCAAGTTATTTAGGCGTGAGTGGATTGTTGGTGTGCATGTTCATGTGGGCCTTTTTATTTTTGAGAGTGAACTTTAGGTTAGTTTAAGGTAAAGTTACCCTAAATTCAGAATTCAGGATAGCATTTCTGATATTTCTAATGCCTTTATAAATCCTGCTCTTTAGATTTCCACTTTACTTACCACTGATGAGATTCTTCTGGCTTAGATACTTTTTGGCTAAGACAGATGATTTTACTTGATACTCTCCTGTTATTGTTTTCCTTTAGAATAGTAATATTAGGGTTATTTGTTATTCTCTTTACTTGCTAAGATTTTTATTTGGGGTTTAAAACCTAGTTACAATTAGCTGGTATAATATACATCTCACCTATCCAAGTGTGTCTTAAAAAGTTTAGATATGAGATATGATATGATATGATATGATATGATATGATATGATATGATATGATGGAAAATACATACTTGTTTATTCAGCACTCACCCTCACCTGCAGGTTATTGCACTGTGACTTTGGAATTAGCTTTAATTAATTTTATTTTAGCTGCCATTTAAAATGCCATTATCAATCAAAAAATGTTATGAGATTTACATTTCTCAGAAACTGCTTCTCATCAGTGGAGCTGATTAAATATTTTTCCATAGGAAAATGCTTGCCTATTAAAAATATAATGCTAGGAAAATAGCATCTCATTTATGAAAAACAGAAAAAACATCTTGGTAAAAAAAAAAGGGTGGTTGTTCTACCACCCTTCTGGAATGGTATATTTCTCATATATAAGTTTAATGTTGTGTAAAGTAAATATTTAGGTGTTTAGGTTTGTTTGCGGTTTTTTTAAATGAGATTTTCTGGTTAATTTTGGAATTTCCTAGTGGATGGAAATTCTGAATTCTGAGCAGCTGCTTTTATGAACCATCTTCATAGCAGACATCAGGTGATAACCCCTTGGAGAGACTGCAGGTGTGTACTCCAGGCTAACTGCAGGAAAGTAAGTTCCAAGAGCAGAGACCAATCTGGCAGACTGTTAGTAGTGCATTTATCAGTACTCAGACAAGTGACTACATTCATTTTCACTTTGTACAAGTCCAAAACGTGTATGAAATCCATTTATTCTTTCTTTAAAAAAATTTCTAACATAGTTGTTCATTTCCTGATCTTGTACCATTCTCATTCAGAAGAGCAGAGATTTTTGAGTGTTCTTTTTGGCAAATGACTCTTGGAAAAAAAACCTCGTCCCTGATTTCACAGCCATCATCAGTCTTTTTGTACGTGTGTAGTTGCTAAGAAGTCAAGACAAGGAATTTATATTCGTAAGAATTCATAAGAATATGAAACACCAATAATTCACATTCTCTTTGGTTCCATTAATACTGGAAGGGATGCAGATGAGCCAAAAGTAAAGCATATCTAAGAGAAGAACAAAAACATTATTACAGCTTGGGTTGAATTTGGAATTTCTCTCCTGCAACGAAGTAAAAAAAAATTTCAAAAACAAATGCTGGTTTGAATCAGTGCAAGCCATATATTTTTCAGACATCCCAGGAAACAAAAAGACATTATGAAGTAAGAACATTTAAAACATAAATATCTATATTTATAAATTTAAGTGTAAATATAAATGTAAGGTTAAGTTAACTGCAAGAAACATTATTAGCAGTCTTCCTCACCTTGGAAAGATCCTCAAACATTTATTCAGATGGACTTATTAATCAATCTTTTATGTATATGTTGTCATCTCCACTCAAAGAAGGCAGGGCTTCCTATAATATAATCCATTGTAATTCCTATACCTTATTTCAGATTTGTTTTCTATCACAAATTAACTGAAAAGCTTTCTGGAACTTTTCCATTTCACAGAATCTGAATTTTAAAATGTTGTTACATATTGTTCATGGGAACACAAATTTTCAAACATTCCATTATAATTCCAAAATTTCTTTTTTTTTCTTGAGGATTCAAATTTAGGTATGTACAAACAACATGATCGCTGAACATAAAAGTACATGAATAACAGTATAGTTAATATAAGTGGGGCTTCATTGCTGTCCTCTTGTATAAATTTCTCAGTAAAGTCTCAAGTTTTTTATATTCTCAATAAAATCTTTCAGAAATAACAATGAAAAATGAATAATCTTGCAGATTTATCCTTATCAAAACAAAATTTTTAATGTTCAATATGAATAGTATTTTCAAACATCCCACCTGGCTTGATTTGAATTTTTCCTATTTAAATATTATTTAAAATATTTTTCTTTTAAAAAAGATTACATCCATTTCAGACAATTTTTTTCTTAGTTGCTCGTGTTTATCCCACAAGGCTGAATCTGGGACATACCAATCATTCTGCGGCAAAACACTAATACCATCATAAATCTGGCTTTACAGCCTCATGACTGAAAGAAACAAAAGGAGAAAAGGGGTTGTGAAAGCACTCGCAAGATCAAAGAAATGCAGTGGCGAAATAAACTTCCCTGTTACACCATATATACCACACTAATCTCTCCAAAGAGTATATTTGGCTCCTGACATTTTGAAAGTCTGCATTTGCAGTTCTGTAGATAAACAGCTGCTATTTTCAAACCAAAACAACTCACCACGAGTTTTACCAGAATGCAGAGAAAGAAATTGCCTTTAGTATTCCGACCACTCTTATCACAGATAGACTTTTGGATCCAAGATTTGCTTTGTTTTTAATGCTTGAAACCACTCCAAAAAATCCTTTGTAACTAATTTGGAGACCTTGTTAACTTGCAATAAAATAAAGCAAAGCCCTCCTTTGCCTGCCTAGGTCACTTTGATTCATCTTGAGTACAATTCGTGGATCATGGACTAGTTTGCACTGGGAGTTGAAATTGCCGACAGTCTTAGCACTTATGCCACTGTCTGTATCTGATTCTGTTGAAAGGATTTTTTCCCTTTTTAAATTCCATTTTTAAGTTCTTGGTTTTATTTCAGCTATTTCTTAAAGCAATTATCACAACTTTGTACATGATGTCTATTCCCACTGACATATTTCCAGTGAGTAATGGGAAGACGAAACTAGGCTTTTTCTTGTGGAAAAAGGACATCTGGGCTGTGTCTATGCTAATAAGCTAAGAAAGGATAAGGCATGGGTAGAGTGCATGTATGAAATTGTCCATTTTATGTAATACTTAGCAGGTATGGAGTTCTCCTGTACCATATCATCCCCTGTTACTGCAAATAATGTGTGAGTACAACTCAAAGATTAATGTGGGGCAGGGACTGCTGCCTTACCCTGTGGGGCAACAGGAGTAGGAAGACTTAACTCTGTGACTGTGCCTGGTGCTGTGCAACTTGCACTGGGAGCCAGAAATCAAGACATTTACTCATAAACAAAGCCCTGGATGCTGAGGCACTTCATGAAAGGAACCAACACTCCAGACAGTCAACAAGGGTTGTACAGAGTAGGAAGTCTTGTAGCACACACATATATCGAAGACAGGTGGAGAAAGCTGGGACTGTTCACTGGTACAGCGTAAGGTTGTGTGGAGACCTCATAGCAACCTTCCAGTGTCTGAAGGGGGCCTACAAAGAAGATGGAGAGGGACTCTTTGTCAGGAACTGTAGTGATAAGACAATGAGTAATGGGTATAAATTGAAAGAGGGGAAAATTAGGTTAGATATTAGGAAGAAATTCTTTATTGTAAAGGTGATGATACACTGGAACAGCTTGCCCAGATAAACTGGGGACATCCCAACCCTGACAGTGTTTAAAGGCAGGGTGGATAAAGACTTGAGCAACCTGGTCTAGTCATAGGTGTCTCTGCCTATGGGAGGGGAAGTTGGGACTAGATGATCTTTAAGGTCCATTCCAACCCCTTAAGATTTTATGATTCTATGATATATCTTGGAAGGAATTTTTTTAATGAGCTCTCCAGTGCTAGACATGTCTCTGGGTATCTATCCCTGCGTATGGGCACCAGAGGGAATAAAAATTGCACAGGAAGGAAAGAAGGAAATGAAGTGAGCCCTGCAGTGTGATGAGGAAAGCACTGTTTTTTCTAGAACAATGAGAATTTGTTTTTCAAGAACTGAAGAATTCATGAGGAAATCTGAAGGATGTGTAGAACAGAAGGCGGCAAATCTTGCACAAATTTACCTATCTTATCTTTAACAAATTGTACAGATCAGTATCAAATTGCAGAGATACGTATCCTTTGAACTGAACCCTCTTCACAGAGACATGGTTAGCTAACTTCCCAAAAGGATCATAAAAGTGAATTAGCATATGTGCAGGATACAAAGGAAACTGTTTGGAAAAACATATCTTTATTTACATCATACAAATATAAAAGTACCAGTACCAAACATCTACCTTTTAAAAACTTAGGGAATTAATCTCTACAGGTGAGAGAGAGGAAAAAACACATGGACTTCTATATGTCATGAATCAGGAGAGTCACCAGAGCTCTATTCAGCTTTTATGCCTAAATCTATACTAAACCATATCTAACTACAACAAAGAAAATAATCTCTTGGTAATGATAGACACCAGTTTCTGAAGGTCCTATGTTATATCATAAACAGCATGGCTCTTCATAATTTATGCTGTCTACCCTAGCCCTAATAATTCTAGCCCATGCCTATGACTTTCAGCTATTTGGACCACACCATCTGAGCAGCAACTTCAGTCCTTAGGTTATCCTAAGGTTAGTCTAAACCTACTTTTACCCTGGCTATCATTCACTGAAAACAAGTGAACAAAACATTTAGATTCCAGACAAATAAGTCACTTTCTGATCCCTAATTTCCCAAATCCTTCAGAAACAAAATGAGATATGCAACATTTAAATTCCCAAACCAATCTAGCCTCAACCTGAGACAAATCCAAGCCAGACAATGAATATTCACTTCAAGCTACCTTTTCCTGAATCTAACTTAACTGTTGTTGCCCAGGAATGAAAACCAACATGAAGACTGAAGAAAATACTTTAAAAAGACACAATACACAAGCATTACAATTACTTTGCATAATGCTGAAGAGTGTGCAGCTTCAAACATTCAAAGGAGCTCTTTGCTTTCCAACTCTCAAACCATGAGTCCAGCCCTAACTCTAAACCTAGCAATGGTCTGGGATTGCAGCTTTCTAGCAAACAGGACAGACAAAAAGCAACAGTTGTCCTTAACATCACTCCTCTTAAATCTTGAGACATGTAGCCTTCTTCAATCTGTACATTCTCAAACACTAGCACCAACATAAGTGCTGAACTTAATCAAGGTCGTGGAACAAATTATAAGAAAAAAAGAGCAAAAAGTATTGTCCTAAAACAATTATTTTTCCTTATTCTGAGGGCAAGACACCAGATGTTGAAATGGGTTCTTCAGTTATTGCATTCCCCCAAATAAACCTTAACCTCAAAAATAATGCTGGCCAAGGGAACCAACCATTCAGTGAAGGGAAGAACATAAGTTCTTGACCGCAATTGACTTGAGACTTCTCTTCAGTCTTCTCTCTGAAGGCTGCTTAGTCTCAAAGAAAAATTAGATTCAAGTTTTAGATTTGCAAGCCCCAACATAAGAGTAATTATAATAACTATATACACAGGAAAAAAAAAGAATTAATGTCAGCTCTATTCCAAACTCTTGCAGGCAGAAAAGAATTCACTGGTTTCTTCAAGCTTTTATATTACCAATATTTAATCCAAATCTAATCCTAACTCTGATTGCAACAGGATCCATTCTTCCAGTAAGAAAACATAAATTCCTGATCACAGTCAATACCAGCCCAAGTTTAGGATGAGGTGTATTTTTTGGAAATAAATGATAATGTCTTACTTTGGAGAGAAAGGTCAGGTAGACATACTTGAGTTAAGCTTCTGAATTAGATTAGGACTTGAAATGGTTTTGTCTGAAGGTCCTCTAGACAGAGATTCCTTAAAATATTTTGAAGTACACCTTAACCTACAAATGTATTTTACAGAATCAGTGGAAGTTACTCCTACAGTAAGGCCCTGAACACTACTTCAAGCACTAAGTTTATTAGAAAAGAGCTAGGAAAAAATTGACCTGACCATCAAACAAGCTATGCAACAGCAGAGGAACCTGGACTCTGCTGGAGTGACAAGATCTACTGAAATGTCACTTAACCATAGGTTTGTCAATTTGCAGATTGCTTAGATGTTTTCAATAACTCCTGACATATATGGCACACTGTGCCATTTTCTGAGTGTCATGATGTGTTTGAATAGTTTTTCATCCTCACTGCAGGGAGTTAATTTCTACCTTCCCTGGGAATCAAAGAGTGGCTGAAAATATTCCCTCAACTGGTTGACCTATGGGGCAAGTGGCAATGGTCCTTAACTGCTGTGCAGCTGCACCAGTTTCACACTGTATCGTTGTAGTTATGGAGAGAGCTGAGGTCAGTGGTGGTCATTCCTTGTCCGGCAGAGGGCAGAGTTAGGATTAGCACTAGGATGATCTTGGAAAAGGATAACTGAAAATATCAGCCATATGCAGGATATGCCAAGCCTCCTGCCAAATCTCGGTGAGGGCCATGAAGGATAAGGATTAGTGGTACAGGAATCCATGTTCACAGCCAAGGGCAACAGCAGTCCATCCGTGAGTAATGATTCTCACTGGCTAGAATCTGTCCAGTCTGACAGTTTTTGTTGATTAAGTAAGGACATATCACAGACACTGCTAATGTGTCTGTGACTTCTACTCCTGGTGATGGCTTTAATTCTCTTTACCAACAACATGATTTTCTAGTAAATTCAGCATGGACATTGAGCAGCAGCTGTGAGTAGGGGTCCTTATGGAAAACATACTGGAATATCACAGGTGCATGGGATGCATATGAGTAAAGTGAGGTAATGATATTAAAGGAATGGTGTGAAAAAATGAGAGTGAATGCAACATGTGTCACAGACAAACTAAGATCTTATGTAGGGAGTCACATTTGGTGACCTCAGATAAGAACTCAGACATGGCTAATTGTACAGGTTGCCTGTGATTATAGAGGTCTGCACTCATTTTTTTTTCCCCTGAGGAAGTTTAAGAAGTAGTCTTTAGCCTAACCTGCCTTTATATAAATATATCAGTGAGATGTCATATTACTAACAAAAAGGCTTAAAAGAAAGAATGAACAAAACCCTTGAATAAACCCTTTATAACTAGGATTGTGTGTTAATTGATGACTTATGTACAAAGCGATAACTTGAAAATACCACTTAAAAGAATTAACACAACATTTCACCAGAACAAATAACTGTTCATTTAGGGGAAAATATGATGGAATGTGGCTGGAAATTAAAGTGTGAATTGATCTCAGTGGCAACTAATGTAATGAAAAACACAGGACCATATAATCCTGGGGATGTGTAAAAATACCATCATTAAAAGTTCATAATTTACTTATCTTCTTTAGGCACCCTTACAGCAGTCAGCAGTCTGTTTCCAAAATCCAGTTGTTGTCCCATAAAACTCAGTTCGGTAACAGGAAAACGTCCTGTACAGAAAAAACTACATGCAGGCTGTGGACAAGAACTCACAGAATATATATTCATTAAGTGTGGTGTCAGTGACATCTATGCTTCTTTGGACTAATTGAAAGCAAAACCTACCCAAGACTTTTTAAAGAAATCTTTGAAGACAATAAAATAAATCCCAAACTAGTGACTCATTCTGAGCTGTGACCCCCTAAGAGTTCCCATGTTGCTTTCTGTTCTCTGAGCACAGATGCTAGGAACCAAAGACTCTCACTCTGGCATATGCATCAGGCTGTGAATTGACCAGCCAAACTTTAAGGAGGGCAAGAAGAGAAAACTCATTATGAGAAAGTGGAGAATGGGGCTTTCCGAAGGGTCAGGCTTAGCACACATAGAAACTGTTATGTTAATAAAAACATTACTTTTGCACATTTGAAAATGGCTGTATTAAAGCCTGATCTTTCTGAGAAAAAAAGACAAATTAGTGATAAAAAAATTAAGAAATATCTTTTCCTTTGTGATAAATAAATAAACAAATAAATAGATCATTCTTTCCTCTTTAGTGATTCTAAGCAAAGCAAAGAATCTTTAGGTATTTCTGTGGGATCAGGGCATAGAGGGGCACACCTTTATTAGTAACTTAGAAAAAGTTATGGCACAGACTCAAATACTGACATGGAGTCATCCATACTTGTTACATTTCTAGAAGTTTCCCTAGCAGAGTTTTAATGTGTGTCAGATGACAAGAAAGCGGGAGAGAGATGTTTTGCAAGGGTCTATACTGAAGGGACAAGAAGGAATGGCTTCAAACTGAGAAAATGTAGTTTTACACTAGACATTAGGGGAAAATTTTTAACTGTGACAGTGGTGAGGCACAGGAACAGATTGTCTAGAGAGGTTGTGGATGTCCCATCTCTGAAACTCTTTAAGGCCAGATTAAGTGGGGCTCTGAGTAACCCAGACCAGTGAGTGGCATCTCTACCCATGGTAGGGAGGTTGGAACTTGATGATCTTTAAGATCCCTTCCAACCCAGGCCATTCTCTGATTCTATGATAATAAGCACGGCTACACATTTAAAGAAAATCTCTGTCAAGTGCGTGGTTAATGAACTGAGAAGTCTCAGAACATGCAAACTGGATTCCTTTCTCCTGAAATTGAACTGAGAAATGCATGCCAAGAGAGCATTAAATGAGCTCCCACTATTGATGGACATGTTTTTCACTAGACTCAACTGGAACTAGTCTGAAGTAAAACTTTCTGAAAACTTCCATCTACAAACCCACACTTCGTGTGTGTACTAATGGGTAATGCAAATGTTGCCAGTAAATGCTGTGTCTCTCCAGAAGGACGCAGGTACTTAAATGACAGGTGCAAACTGTAACAGGAAGTAGCTGCAGTAGTCAAAGTTTAAGTTTTTTTAAGACAGAACAGACACAATAAAAAATTATTCATTGTGGTGCCCTTCTGGAATACTGAAGGACTACATATGAAATTCTTAGACTGTAAATAATTCTAACTCTTCTTTCTTGAAAAGAGGATTATTTATCCCAATACAGAGTATGAACTATATCTAATATTTTTCCAAAAGTGTATTATCCCTTCATATTAAAATTTCCACTTCTAGAAAAGAAATTGTATACTAAATCTGTCAGAAACATGCCTGTAATTTTGTTTAAATGAGCTATATTTATTTACTTTTCCTTTAAAATTCATGTGTTAAAATTAATCTTCTTTTTGCACTTGCATGAATTTTGCATTCCTGAGGGCATAGGAAATTACTCTGGAACTGACTGAACCCTAGATTTTCTTTAACACCCATCCACATAAATTTTACAGCTGTTTGCACTGTGATAGGATTTATTTTTAATTTGTGGTTTTAGTTTATTTATAAATGTGGAATACCATAGATTATTCTCTCCTCATGTAATACTGAAATTAATTTTCTTCTAGGGCAAAAATGTCATCAACATTTTTTATATAAATGCAATGATAAAACTGTGTGATCTAAAAAAAATCCAGTTAAAAAAACAGCTTAATACAGTAAATTCTTTATAGTTTAGTTATGCTCTTTAAATGATAAACTTTGTATCCTGCAAAAAGTTCTCATTATCTAGAACACATACCAGACTTTGTACTTCATCTTTATAAAATCAACTTTTTTAAAAATAACAACCCAAAACATATACTTGCCCAAGGACTGATCCTCATGAAAGCTTTTTTTAGATACTACACATAAAATCATGACTGATATCTTTTATGTTGTACTTACAAAATTTTTATATTATGGAAATTACACAAGTTTATTCTTATTTATGATTCACTTGTTTATGATTCACTTGTTTAACTTGTTTAACAGTGTGCTAACCAAAAGGAAGTAGAAGACTTCTTTCTCCACTTGATGGATAAATATAATTGTATGTGAGAATGGGATGATATTTACCTGTATCAAAGATCATTAACTGCATTGTTACACTGTTCTACCACTAGGAATAAAAACCAAAACAAACCAAATAAAACCATGTATAGAATTAAATAATTGTAAAACTCATATTTATGTATTGCAAAGAAAACATCCTCAGACCTTTAACCTAAAAAAAGCCTCTTCTTCATTTTGCTATAGGTTTTACAAAGTTGACAAAACCAGTTTTATCTGTGAATCTACTCCCTGACTTAAACTACTACATTTAAAGAATTTGGGGTTTAATTTTTCAAAATTAAAATAAATAATAATATTCACATTTTACCGTTCATTCATCTGCTTTAAAAAATGAGTAAGTCTTGAGAAAATAATACTATCAAAATATATTTTGTCTGGATCTTCAGCTGGTGGAGGGAATCTTCATGAGGTTTAATATACACACATACAAGGAATTATCACAGCTGAGGATCCAGACACAAATTTTTACCTCCTTTATCCTCTGTTTATTAAGGGTCTAATCATTGTATAAGTTAGAACCCCTTGACAGCACTCTGACCATGTGCAAACATCTCAGTCTTCACTTTTAGCTCCTTTACAATAACAGAGACATTTGAAAGGACCTTCCTGACAGGCTGATGCAGGGGATGGAATCTTGGCTCAGTAAAAGCCAGTGGCAAACTCCTATTGAATTTAATGGACCTACAGTTTTCTCAAGAGTTGTAAAAGAAGACCCTATGAACAAAGGATGTGTTCTTAAATATAATTTATGAACAATAACAGTGGAGTTAGGCATCTTTTTCTGGTTAACTATGGAGAAAAGCAAAGAATATTATCTCTTAGAAAGTCTGGGAAAATCTGCTGCTGATGTCAGTTTCCTGACAAAAATGCATCCTGACACAAAGCTTTCAGTGGTAGCTATAGGACTTAATGGGAAACCTCCAAGAGAATTGTGTTTTCCAGCAATGTTTTTTACATTACTACTCCTAGCGTGAGCATAAAAGCAAATTTGGTTGATAGAGTACATATATTTGTGTTGGATTATTTTTTAGGCTATGTGATATACCAGCTTTTTTTATGATCTGCAGTTTTATGAGGAAAAGCCACATCTTAGAACAATTATGGGAGTTACTACAACACTACTGAGACCAAGAAATTTTTTTTCTCATTTTTGCCTTTTCCTTGGCTAATGTTCATGACAATGGCTAAGATCTTACTGGATAGAAAGTGTTTTGAAGGAAATGGACAGTACAGCTGAACAAAGGAGGGGGGGGGGAAAGGCAAAAGAAAGCTTTGCCACATGATGCAGTTGTGTAACGCATTCAGGTCATAAACTTACCTTGGATAAAAGCAGATGCAGAAAAAATAGCTTCAAGGTCATTCACACTGGAAAGTCTGCCTCCTTATTAATTAATCTGCACAATTTTTACTTTACTGTTTAAAAAAACCACCGAACTACAAGATTAGTTAATAGCTAAAACAGGCAACTCTTCCATTAGTTTTATCTGCCTCTCCCAGTGGTTTGGGGATTTATGTGCTATTTCCTACACATAGATCAGTAAACTTTGTGAAATACTGAAAAAAAAAGGTGAAGCAATTATAAAAACAGAATTTTGATACTCCTACAAAATCACTGGAGACCTAGCCTAAGCCTCTCCAAAGCCAATTAAAATACTGGTACTCGTTAAGGATGTAGTGGAGGATAGTACTGAAAATACAATGCCTTTATATAAATTGATATTATTAGCATTCTGTCTTTGCTTTGATTCCTAATCTCAGAAAGATGTATAAAAAATTAGAAGAGTTTCACTGGTGGGTATTAAAGAAAATCCATGAATCGATTAATACTTTTAGGTCTTAAGGAAAATATATGAATTTTTAATAAATAAAGGTAAGTGGCTTTTGTGTGGAAAAGGTCTTCATGTCTTGGTAATGTGGAATAACTATAATACTAAACTAACAGCAGTGAGAGTAGAATGAATTTCATTAGTTTTCTGGTATCAACTGCATGAATACAACCACCTTCTTTCCAAAATAGCCCCAGAGTACATGTTAGACTACAATGCGTAATGATGTGGGGGTAATCGACTTTATTAAGTCCTTTTCAAGATGTAGAAGTCATCACCTTTTTAACTAATCATCTATTTCACATTCTAATAAACATGGGAATCATCTGCAATTACACTTAAAGTTGCACATAGAGTGTGCTTCTCCACTCCTGTGGCTGGGTTAACACCACACCCATGGAAAATGTTATTATGTTCTAATGATTCCAGAGTTTGGTTTTACTTTGATGGGACCATGCAGGCCACGTTAAACTGACCAACTGTGATTTACAGCTAGTTTGTCTTCTGCCTGGAAAATGTACAATTGAGCTATTTAGAACAGTAGCTGTTTTCCTCATTCATCTGGTTTGGATCACACTAATCCTAGGTTTGGATGAATGGTAACATGAAGTTAATGTTCATGGTGTTCCCAAGTATTCACTAAGTATTACACAACCGCAGTGCCACAATCATGGAATGAATCATAGAATGTTAAAGTTTGGAAGGGACCTTAAAGATCATCTAGTCTCGACCCCCTCTGCCACGAGCAAGGACATCTCCCACTAAAGAACATGATGACAATGAACTTCAGTTGAATATGGACACACTCCATGTCCATGTCCTAGACATGTCCTAGCTTTAGGTGGCCCTGCTTCAGCAGGGCGGGTGAACAAGTTGACCTCTACAGATCCCCTCAAACCACAATTCTGTGATTCTTGCCATGCCTGTACGAGGATTGTCAGTAGTAAGGCTTGCAAAAATTGTAGCTTAGTTTGCTACATTCATAAAAAGGATATATATTATTCATGTTATGCTCTATGTATAATAAATACAGAATACACCTACTTTTCTATGTTGCTTGATGTCCTTATACCTTTTTGATGGTTTGGGGATTTTGGTGGGGGGTTTATTTCCTACTTTATTTCCTACTTTAAAAGTCAAGAATCAAGTTTGTGGATTTATTTGTGGGTTTTGTTTCTTTGGGCTGTTCTCAGAGAAGCACAGAACTCATTAAGTCTACAAGGTTGTGAAGGTCATTGAAATGGTAGAGTACTATCAAGTATGGAATATCACACAGCATTGCAGAATGATTGATTGGAAACAACAAGTCACAACTCACAGAAGAGCTTTGCCATGTAAGATCTCCTCCCCCACTGCTTGTTTGATAATTGACAGTAGTTACAAGGCAGAATTATGTGAACTGGATACAGCAGACAACCTTTCTACAAAGAGTTTATTAATTCAGGATCAATTGTATATCTCTGTATACAAACTGTGGTTGTGAATGATCTTTTTCTAGGTACAACTCACATTTAGAAAATAACTACAGTTAAAGTAGTTAACACTAGTGTTAACAGCTCAGACAGCCAAATACCTTGTGCATGAGCAGACAAAGAGGAGCTGGTCACAAAACATTTTTTGTGCTTGGCCCTCTGACTATTGCTCACATGTGGAAAGCTTTGGTTTCTAGTGCAATATTCCGCTGTTGTTTCAGTATAATGATCCACACAGCAATTCCCATCACAGTTACTCCATACCGTGTTAAAAGTACGGATCTTTGACATGAGATCATCACTGAGCTTGCACTCTCAGGTAACTTGTTCCTTAGACAAACTGTACAGCAGCAGACAAAGAAGTAGGAGGGATGACAGGTATGTGGAGCTATTTGGATTGAGAGAGGAAATTTCATATAGAAATGTATAAAGCTGTAACCAAAAATGCTATAGAAGCAATGGTGTTTCAACAGATATCCCACTGATGTATACAAAATGGTTTTTCCATTAGATATGTAATTAATTAGATGGTTCATTATGGACTTAGGCATGCAAAACTATGTTTTGTTTATGTTTTCCTGTAAAACTTAGAACCAAACTTGATTTTGGTCTATACTGTATGGTGCAAAATTCAATTGGACTTGAGTGAATAGTTTTTGAGTGAGAATTATACTTAGAAATGCCTGTTGCAGTTGTTGCATCTAGTAATTATGCAATGTTTGATTTAAAGGTATTTCTAAAAAGCATTTATATATATATATATATATAAATTTCTAAATTTTTCTTTAAACATTGATAGTACACACAAATTTTTGTATGGGAAGCTATTCAATTACCATGAGAGAAAAGCCAGAGTAACTTTGTGATTTTGCACACAATCAAGAGTGGACCATAAAAATCTTCTTCTCTTGGAACGAAATAATGTTGATAATAAGGTTTTAATTTTCTTAACACCTTAGCAATGCATAGACAAAACTATAGTTTCCAGTACAATGTTAATTTGGTTTTGGATTATAGACCCTGAGAGTACATGTTCCTTGTTATAGCACATACTCTAGCTATCATCTCCCCTTTATAAATAACATGATGCTATGCAACATACCCTGATTGCATCCTTCTTCCTTTCCTTGTCCTGATTCCCAGCTCCTCAACATATTTTAATTACCTGTTTAAAATGGCTTTGTTCAGCTAATTGTCCAGTGTGTACCATATACCCAGACCAGCATAACCAAGCCTGCAAGAGTGTTGTTTAGATGGCCAAAAATTCAACAAGGATCTAAGATATTTCCCTAGAGTTTATCCAGATTCTTACGTTGTCAAGGACAAGACAGGAATACCTTCCATATGGAATTGACCAAAAGGCTTGGTGTTTTGATTGCATAGATTTCTGAAGGCACTCCGGAAGAAGAGTGATGAGAGTTACATGGTACACTATTAGCTTTGCTTGTAACCTGATTTTTTTTTATTCCAGATATGATGATTTAATCTCTCTGAAGCTGCTCTTGCATTTTCTGTCCTCTTCACGACATATCCCTCAGTCTCAGGGCTCAGAGACAGTTTGCTGGTGAGGTAACAGCAGTTTTCTACAAGTTTTGGTTGCATCGTTAGTGCTGCATAGGCAGAATTTCTGTTAAGGACAAGACTGAACTACAGCGTTGGGGTTTTTTTTATTTGGGAGAGGGGTTGTGGTTTTTGTTTGTTTGTTTGGGGGTTTTGGTTTTGGGGTTTTTCTTTGGGGGTTGTCTGTTTTGTTTGTTAGTTTATGTTGTTTGAGTTTTTTGGTGCTGTCCAGGCTGAACTACTTTAGGTTAGGTTAGGCTTACTAACACAATCAGAAATGTGTTTTTAAAGAGTTTCATGGCATGCACACATGACACAAATGCATACCTTCATATTACAATAAGCAAAGGCGATATTTCAAAAAAATTATTAAACCATGTCCAGTATTGTAGTAAAAGAAATAACACCTCCATGAAATTCCTCTTTGATAGATACTCATCTGGCAATGATAGATATTAAAGGAATTAAGAAAACTTTTCTGAAATTATATGGAAAAATAGAATAGGAAAAATAAATATTCTGAAGCGTAAAGCAATCTGCCATCTGACAGAAGCTACATCAGTATTGCAATAATAACTCAACTTGTTCAGACCTAATGAAAAAACATTACAAATTCTCTTCTCTCTAGGATAAGTAATGAATATCTTTTGAATTAATTCTATAAATTATCAGGATTATAGTGACTAATGTAATACCCTTCATGATAAATATAATATTTTACAACCAAACCTGAGGTTACAGTAGATAGTGGCTGTGCACAATAGCTGCAGCTTTTCCAGTACATGTGCCTTTATAGTCTTAATGCATCCCAGATTTAGTTGTTTTTATTGGCTCTTGGCGTTCAAGTAAGGAACCAGCTCTGAACTCAAATGTCAAAATACAAAGAGAAGTGTATGGAGCCCCTTTGCAATAATCTGGCACTGAAAATATAGGAAAAATTTTCAGAAATCAATATTTTCCTTCCTTAGTTCTCCCCAGTTATATTGAATTGGAAAATAGAGTTTTGCCATATGCACTGGGTGATCCTTTTCTCATTGGTTTGAAATTTGATAAATATGAGGTAAGGGAAGGTGACTGCCAATAATTAAGATGAGGAAAACAAAATACAATTATCGAACATTGTCTTCTGCAGACAGATTTTGATCTTATAGTGCAAAATATATCTAAAATAAATTGCTTAGATAGTGGTAACTTTTCAGCTATCTTTCTAAGTAGACAGCATCTGCAGTCCCATGTTCTACTAGTTCATATACTCAATAATTTTCTCTGTTATCTGTCCTAAGCATAATAGTATCTCGCCTATATGTTTACCTCTACTACTTATGTTGAGTGCTAAGGACAATGTAGGTTTATATGTTTTCCAGAGACAGTATCACCTAAACACCACAAGTTTGCAGCATTAACAATTAAAGATTTAATGTTTAGGTATACAGATATGTATCAACACATTTATGTATACTTCTTTAAAAAATATATACTTTATATATATATATTTAAAATATATATATATATAATGTCTAAACAGTATCTAGTATCAACTTTTAACCAACACCGGTTAAATAGCAAGTGCTAAATTTTAAAAGTGCTGATAACCTTTTCTCTGTGAGAGTTAATTTAATTCTATTTTCCTTTTTCTCTTAGATTTATGAGTCATGTATTATATTTTGCAAGAGATTCCTGCTGAACTATTCAACCTTGCCCTGGATAAACGAAATATGTTGAATTCTTCTAGTCAGTCACTTTTCAGTCAGGCTTTCAAAAACCTTAAGGTCTTTTCTAAATCCTGTCAATTTTAACAGATTTTTTCACAAAAGCATTTCAGTTGATTTCTTGATTATTTCTAGAGATGCACAAACCTCATATTGCTTACAAATATCTGAATTTACCTCCAACTTTTGTGGTCACTCTTACGCATACACTGAAATGCTTATATCTGTAACAAATGTATTTGAGATAGTTCTTTTCTCTTGTCATATGCTGATGAGTATTGTCATCCTTACTTAGGGTGAAAGCTGAAATCCGGCACCTTCTGTAAGCTCCCATAGGCCTCACTGGAAAAGTAGCAATGATGATATTTTATGTTCAAGCCCTTAAAACCTTTAAAATCTGAATCTGTCTTGAGTAATTTCATAAACAAAGTAATGAAATGATGGGTATAGTCATTTCCCCACCCCTGCTGGCCCTCTCCGTGGCATTTAACAACAGAAGAATGAAATGCAGTCCCAAATGCGGATAAGAGAGGCATTGGAGATGTTTGACTATGAAAACAAAATTCATGGTTTCAGTCAGCTGTCCAAGACAACAAAGTCAGCTTCTGCCTTTGGCTTTTAAATAAAAGCTCAAGCATACAAATCCACAGGTCAGCGGAAATGATTACCATAAACAAATCTGGACAAACATCCTGCCATTTGGAAGCCTATGCAAATAGACATGTTCATCATCTGGGTTCCACTAATCCACACAAAACTATGCACATTTTAAAACAGGCTTAAACAATGTCTCTTCTTTGATGATCCAATCAAAACAAAATTAATATTTTTGTGAAAACTGAAATGGACATCTCATTCCTGGTTTTTTTGGTTTTTTTTTTGGGTGGAGGGGAGGGAAGAGGGGTGTCAGGGTGGTGAGAAAAAAAGCAGTTATCTCTCAAAAATGCCTCCAGATTTTAAAGAGTGTAGAGTACAATCATCTAGCAGTAGAGAACTTTTTTTGCAAGGTTGATTGACAACCCAGGCAAGTCTTCAAGCCTGTGTGACAGAGTCCAACTGTTATGTGATGTAGCTTCTTCCCCACATGGAGCTGCAGCAGCAGTAGTCTCTGATCCCCTGCCACATCACAGCTTTAAGTGGCTGCTTTCCACACCAATGGCACTGACACTTCACTGGCTGCACATCTATCCCGAGTCTTTGCACTTACAGTACCTGGCACCAGTCCCTATTTCTCCTTCCCTGAATTTTTTCCAGCAGTGCTTTTCCTGGTCATATTAGAGCTCTCCAGCAGATCCCCACTTAGCAATATATTTTTTTTTTACTTCCAAGATATTCTTTTTTCACTTGTACATTTACTGCCTCCTGCCTTATCACTGAGCTAACTACAGACAAGACACTTTCTTTGAAGCAAAATCCCACAGAAGTCAAAGATGGAATGAACAAAGTTAAAGACTCAAGTGGAAAAATTACAAATAGTATTTAATGAAGAGTGATCTTCGAATAAACCGTTAGACTGTTCTAGCAAGGATAGAATTGCAATGGGCAGTTCCAAGACAAAAAGAATTTTTTTCTAATAAATGGTCTATAACTTTCTTCTAAGTATTGTCTTAGGAACTCCTAACGCACATCACAGTTAGGTAGCATAGGTTCAGTGAAATCAAAGTTATTATACCTATGGGGCTTGGGGTTCAAGGGCTTTATGAAAACAGAGAAAGCTAAATGGCTCAGTACGCTTTTGCATCACAGAAAATCTGCTTTAATTTCCAGATCCTGGGAATTATTGACAATTAGGTCTTTTGGTGTCTTTAGAGTTATTTCCATACAAATATTGTATTACAGCTCTCATTTGAAATCATTTAGATACGTATATATTTTTAGTCCATTGGCACAGGCTTTCAAAGTTCATGGCTGCTTGCCTTAAATGATAAGGGAGTGCCTCCTGAAGCCACCTGTGCTGTGACAGCCTGTGCCCACTGTGAGAGAAAAGCTCTCCCAAGCTGAAGCCACACTTCAACAAATTATTGAACATCACCCTTTCACTCTGGTTTTATACAACAGTCAGAAGTGTTTACCTTTTTTTCCAATAATCAAATGGTGAAAACCACAGCTCAGATATTAATATGCCCTCTTCTATACTGTGGAGTAAAAAAGAAGAGTGGTACACCATAAACCTTTGTCCAGCAGATAGAGTGTGTCCTACAGCTCCTCACTGTCCCAAGGAATAAACTGCATGCACCAGCCAGATGATTCAATCTCTTGCTTCAAGGTACATGGAGACTCTGTGGCCTGGCTTAGCATTCATCTTACTGTAAAAGCAAGAGATACCAATTGTTTAAAAAACTCATTAAAAAGAGCAACCAAAAGTCATCAGGAATCTTTCCAAAGGGTTGCGGAGTTTTCGGACAGAGCATAGGTAAGCAATAGGAATGAAAGCCATCTTCCTTTTTTCGGCTACATATCCTCTCTGTCTTTCTGCATGTCGTTTGCCTGAGTTCTGCTGTCTTTTGTGCAGTGTTAGGACATTTTCTTATTGCCTTCATGTGCCCCTTATCTCTCATTTCAGATGCAGACAAATGCTGCTTCTAGTGCTTTTTAGCACAGAACTCCCCCCACAGATATATTGCTGGTCTCACCTCCTTACAGTTCAGATGAGTAACCTCTGTCAATATGCATTATCACTTAAGAATATTAAGGAAACTATGAGTGATCCTTTGAATGTTCAAAATAGTAATGCTCTAAAAGTTGGTTTTAACCCCCATTATCCAGTGGGGTGCACTGGCACAGGAATTTTGAAAAGGCGCCAACCCAATTTTATAATATAATGGAAGGAAACAACATAACTGAGACATTCTACCTCAACTCTTGTTTCTTGCAGTTCTATTGCACATATCGACTGGACATAGATACTTTTGGTTACACAACAAAAGCTGTCAGGATAAGAACTGTTGGATTGAGCTTTTATGATTATATAAACATATTAAGTCCTCCCAGAATCATGGCTAGAGGAGAAGGTGAATAAATGTCTGTAAAAAGACAGATCTCCTTCCACACTGATCCACCAACAGAGGAAGTACAGGTGTTTCCCACTGGAAATCATAATTAGCAGTGTATCAGGAAAAATTCCTCATCTGCACTACCATGGTTTTAGTGCCTGTCTAGGAATACAAAGATTGTAAACCCAGGATTAAAAAAAACCCCAACTTTGTATGACCCACATGTCAAATTAAACAGTCAGCTGAGATTACAGTGCATTTTTAAAGGGTGATCAGTCCTGTAATTGTCAACAAGTTTCACTTCTGTCCCTGAAGACACATTTAACTATTACATTTAACAGACTGATAATGAGTGGTACTCACTGCCATCTCTAAAAGTAAGGTGCTTTGTAAATACCGTACTCCAAGAAAATTTGCTTTTAAAACTGTAGAAAAAATCTTCTTTTTCCTATGAGGAATAAGATTGGAGATGGCTGAGAGAAGCATTTCCACTGACTGTCTCAATATAGTCCTTGGATGCAGTGGTAGAAACTGTTTGAAAATCTTTTTTTAATTAGGACAGAGCATGCACTGAAGGGTCGCAAGTTCAAAATGTCAGCTAACCACAGAACAGGCTGAGTCCGATTGCTTAAGTGAGCTGCCGTGTGAGACATGAGGACATTGCAAGATGTGCCTCTTCAGTCAGGCATTTCACCATACAACAGTCTTCATCAGTCATCTCTTTTTAGCATTTCCGTGCCAAGGGCGGCAGCTAAAACTCATGTACCACTGTGCTAGGTTCTTTGCAAAGATGTGAAATGTTTTTCCTTTTTCTCTCTTTGTTTTCCCCGAGTAGCTCCAAGTTAGTTGTTCCTGAGCTGGAATGATTTTCTTCTGAGCACATTTCTCTCTAGACTTTTGAATGAGACTATGCAGAATTTAATGAAGAAACACATTTGATTGAGAGAAGCGGCAGACCTAAAAAAAATGTGTCCTAGTTAAAGTATCAATTTATAAATGCTTATGCAGGCCTTTTCATTTTTTTTTCTCTTTGCTTATAATAAACAAGAAAAGTCTCAACTCTTTCCAGTCATTGCTGTGTTATCACAGAATAAGTTAGTTGTTAGGTTGCAAAGTACTGAAATCCAACAGAAAGGTCAACTGAGTGTAAGAGAAATATTTGTAAAAATGGAGAGCTATATGCTGTATATTGAATCCTATATTTATAATGTGGCCTTTTTTATTTCTTTAACTTACCGTGTAATGAAACAACATGTAAAATGACAAAACATAATTTTCTAAATTTAGGCACCAAATATTGCTTGGTTTTCAAATATGCTAAATATCTAGAATTTTTATAATAGTAAGGAAAAACGAAATACTGTCATAAATTGATGTTGTGAGCCCTTTTCAAAATGTCTGCTCACTCAAAACAATATGGGATATTGTTTTTAAACAAAACAAAATAAACTGAAACAAAAGAATTTTACTTTTTGTGTGTTAATATGATTTTTTAAGGGAATATTATAAGTAGTTGCCAATGACATTTACATCCTTTTTTTAATTTAATCAAGTCTGTTTGTCATTAGAATGCCTGAACACTGAATTATCTGAAGTGTTGAGCAATGCACAATACACACAAACATCTTACACTGTATTTGAACAGACTCAGCATCTTTTAGTAATATCTTAAAAACATGTGGAATTGTTAAAGTTTGTTTCCCCCAACATATTTTAATATTTTGCCTGAGTTTTATTTACTTATTTCTTCAAATAAAGAAAATCCTTTCAAATAAAGTAGAAATTTGTTTTTATTAAAAAGTAAGGTAAGACATATCTGAATGATTATTATTTTTTCCTATTCTTTTAGCATTCAGTCTTAAGCCCACACTGTTTGCAACAAATTGTCCCTCCAAGGCAGTTGTGACTGGCTAGGTTACCTTTGCTTTCTGTCCCAAATTTCCATCTGGATCTGGGTGTTCTTGGTTCTGGTTCTCCATGTGAGGAATTCCCACCCTCAGGCAGATGCACCAGACTCAGTCATTGAAGTGAAATATTTCCTTTCAAAGAAAAAGGAGCCTATTCCCCCCACCACCACTCTTTTTTCAATACAGTTTCATACTTGTAGGTATGTTTTCTCAAAATCAGGGTGCTTAGCTTATGAAGCACTGCTTCATTCATTCATTCATTCATTCNATGAAGCACTGCGTCATTCATTCATTCATTCATTCATTCATTCATTCATTCATTTTTAGTAGAATCTCTTCCTGGAGGGTTTGGTCATTCCCCTGCACATATTTGTGCCTTAGCTCAATCAATTTATTTATCTCAAAGTATGAAACCTTTATGAAAATACAGAGATGTTACTCTTGCATTAAAACTCTGCAAGAACATTTGTGTACAGAATTCCACAGCTGCATTACTTGGTGGTTCCATCTTAATGTTGCATTTTCTTTTGCAATCTCACTCACATCATTTGGTCTGTTCAGGGAAAAGGCAGAGACAGGCACAAGCATGTACACATCCAGCAGAGTAGGGGGATGTCCAAAACAGAAATACATGGAAAAGGCTTTAATTCCACCAAGCGTCAATTAATCCCTCCCTCTAGCCCGGCTGATGCTGCTCTCATGTGGATCTTCCCAGCACATATTTCTTTCATCCCCGTAACTGGCTCCACCCTGGAATGCTCATCTTCCCCCACACACTCTTAATTCAGGCACAACATGGATCCTAAAGCAGAAAGGAATGACACTCCTGTCCATTTCTTTAATAAGCAGCTGCCAAAATTCTGTACAAACAGCTATGCCGTTAGCATGTAAGTATTTACGTGGTCATCAGTTTTATATGATGATTTTCATCTTCAGCTTGTGATTTTTACTCTTTAGGATTCAGCCTCATCCATCATTATATTGCTGACAAACAGTACTAACATTTTTTCTGCGAAAGCAGTACAAAGCGTACAGAACACAATTGTTATCATTTAACTTGACCTTAAATACTCTATAGGTTTTCTGCAAAACAAACAATCATTTCTAGGTATAAGGGAAGGAAAGTTTTAACTAAATGGCAGCCATCTGCTGAAGTGATGTTTCTTGTTGTCTTCTTCATCTGGAAACTTTCTTCTCCTTTTTTTTAAAATTTTCATCATTTATTGTAGCGTGCTAAATAATTTAGAGAAGTAAAAGACAGAACAAATTTAAAGTCCTGAGGTTTGTTTATTCTTGTATTTTGCTATCAGTGTTGTTCCAGAATTCAAATCAGACTCTTATTTATTACCTTTTTTTTTCTCTGACATAAGAAGTTGTCTACATCAGGATTTAAATTTTGTAAATGCTACCTTCTTAAAGCCCATGCAATTTTTTTCTTTTCTTTTCTGTTTGGCTTTGGCTTGATTTCTAAGGCTGGGTTTCTGGTGTGTGAGATTGTACACGTGCCATGCAGAAAGCATTTAGCATTGTTTCCTTGTGCATGCCTGCCATCAACATTGCTCTCAACAGGACTTGGAATGGATTCAAAAATCCTACAATATAAAGCATAAGGTTTGAAATTCCAGAAAGAGATTCATAGTACTTTGTGCACTTTCTTAAACTCAGTGACATCTCCCAGTTGAAGAACCAGCAATTCTGGCTGTCTTTAGTGAGCAGATCAGAGGAAAGGGTTTTACAGTATTTGCTGCCTACACTTGAGCATCCAGGCTTTTAAATCTGTGCATTGTCAAGTTCACTAGGAGAAATCTGTGCAAGCCCCACTCTGTGCCGCATTCTGGACCCAAAGTTCAGGCAAATGCAAACCAGGATAGTGTAAGGTTTTGGCAGTGCTAGTCAAGCAAGAGATGCACATGGTTACCATGCAGTGAGCATGTGTCTTTCAGTAAATGTCTAATTCTGCAATGTTTGGTAAAAAATTATTACCATCTGCTGAGGGAGAAATCTTCTCAAACAAGACTCGCCAGCTACAATCCAAACCAGATTTTGTTCTAACAAGTTTGTGCATTACAATTGTGCCCAGCAACAAAACCTGCAGCCACAGAAAACCGCAGGCTCTTTCTTGGGAATCTCTGTAGAATAGTTGCTGTTGCAGCCAGAGGACTTGCTGTACCAGCACCGGGAATTGCAGGGCCCCTGGGAAGCCACAAGGCTGGTTTGTGGTTCTCAAAACAACTGGAACCGTTTCTTGCCGTTGCATCCATACCACCTGTGAGGAACATGCACTGAAGGCCCCCCAGCCTGTCCCCTGTGTCCAGGAAGTGAGGGAGCCTTTCCACTTGGTGCTGGCATATATGACCCTGTCTCCAACAGACCCTGTCTTTCTTTTACTGTAAACTCCTACAAACTGTAGCAGCACAAAGAACAGCCATTACTACCTTAGATATTTGATTGCTGGAATGCTTTATGACTTAGTATCTCCAAAGGACATGGAAAGAATGAGTAGATATATTACACTAGATGATTGGCAGTCTTTAGGAAGTTCCTCAAGAACACAAACAGAACTTTCAACTCAGGTTATAACTTCCAGAACATAATATACGGGCTAATGGAGGCTTTGGAGCTTACCTTGTATCCAACTGCCATTCATTGTCCCTTTTTTCCTCTGTGAACAGGGGCTTGAGGTCTCAAGGGGGGAACGCTGAGTCTTATACCACCATGAGGAAATCAGAGAGGGATTGCATTTCCACATGAATCAGTTAAGAAGACACACCACAAAAAACTGGGAAATGAACCCGTAATGGGGTGTGGATACAGAAAGGGCTGTTAGAAAGGTTTTCCAGCTTCTTGCAATATTCTGTGTGAATCTTTCCTTTCTCACACAATAAGATGTTTTTGTATAACTATCTGAACACCTGGTGTTTGTCTAGGTTTTGTTTATTATACTCTGGTGAAATGTCAATGAAATAGGTGTTGTAAGACCTTAGCCAATCATCCTAAGGGGTGGATGATCACTGACCAAGCTCCTTATGTGATTAGACATATAAGTGGGCAATTAATTAATTAAATACTTCACTTTCCTGCTGGATATGTGTGGCTTCATTTCCTCGTCCCTGGCATACAACCACAATGGGGTATCTGAGAAGATCATGGAAGATGTGCATAGCCTGTCTACTGGCTCATTACAGAACTGACAGCCAGATCAGTTTCCCTGCAAAGTCTCCAAACTCTTGGCACTAAGGACAGATGCTATGATTGCTTACAAGCTGGTAATATGGATCTTCCTCCACATGCACCGTCTTACTCCAGTCCACTTAGAACAAGGGACTGTGCTCCACAAAGAGCTGATGCATACCAAAAGAAAAACTGCATATTCTCTCATCAAAATATATTCAACTTCTGACATATTGTTGGGATATATCCAAAAAGAGTAGTGACTGTTGAAGTACTAAGTGGTAGCACAATATCAGTAAGGAGAGGGTTTATAAGAAAAAGGATCAAAGTAATAGTATATCTTAAAAACAGCCGAGAATTCCTTGACTTTCAGTATTGACAGCGATTTTGGTTTTAGCATTAACACCAAATATTCTCTGTGAGTTTCACTACTGAGATTATACAGGCCTATTGTACATTTATTTCCATATCAAAGCCAAATCACAGCTTGGCATAGTTCATAGTCCTCAGTTTAAAGCCAATTCAGAAGTCAAATGCTGTAGATGAGCATAAAGTAAAATAGTAAAATACTAAAGGTATAACTTTATTTAGATAACTTTTTGTATGTGTGTTTCTTATTTAGTGAATACATTAATAGCTTGATTTGTAAAATTTCTTTTGATCTTAAGTGTTCTTTTAGTACCAATTGTTTTAGTAAAGAGATCTTAAGCTTTAAAAAAACATATTTGACATTATGGATTTGAACACAAATCATTTCTGAGAAAGATTTGCATTTAGATGATGTTCAGATATTTCATTTAGCTGTTTTTAATGGATGTACACATACTTTGAAAATTTATGATAGCCCTTAACTGCTCGTGATTCCAGAGGAGGAAGTAATTAACCCCAAGTGTTCTCCATATAATCAAGAGGGAATTGTGGGACATTCAAAATCTCATTTGCCACATCCCAGAATAAGAAAATTCACCTCCTAGACCTCATTTGCCTCTTCTTTTGTCTCTTATTGTAGTTGTATGGAGGATGCAGCCTAAGCAAGCCCAGGCACCAGAGGGGAGGTTCAGCTCCCTTATTAAGCATGCCTTCACATCTGCTCCATGGCTGGCAGAGTAAGCTAACATTGACAAAAATAACTTAATCAAATGCCTTCTTAATCAACCACTTTCATTAGAGCTGCTCATTGCCATTACCTCCACAGCCTAAGTAATGGTGCTCTGAGAAGAAAAATATCACAATTAATACCAGTATGTTTCAGTTTTCAAAGAAACCTGATAATGACTGGAGGCAAGCCTCAGATTCAGAGCAGTATTTTCTGATTTGGGTACCTAACCCTGATCAGAAGTGTGAGATAACTATAGTACTGATTGTAGCCAGCTTAGCCCTGGCTGCTGTGGAAAATTTTAAATTATTAGCAGTAAATTGGCATTTTTCATTGTGAGATTTATCTTATACATAAAGGGAACTTGTTTAACATCAAAATAATTTGTCTGAGATATGACAAGTGTGGGAAATATTCTGCAAACATTGCACTTATCTTAAAATACAGTACAAGGGAACTTATATAGTGATTTTTGCCCCCTTTGTAGAACACTCATTATAGCCACTAGAACTTCCTTTTTACTGGAGTAACAATGTTCCTAAATGAAAGCAATGCCCTAAAACTATTTTCTTTTGGCTTTACTTCATGGCAAAGATGGCACTGATTAATTCAGAGATTATGTATATAAATGAGAAATCAGTTTAAGTTCAAATACATCAAAGCACATTTCTTCACCTTCATTCTTTTAAAAGCTCTTAATCTTTTTTTTACCAGATTTATTTAGCCTAAAATCAATTCTACAGCAGCAACATTCAAACTTGGCTATAAAATTAATAGTAGTCATTGCATGCAGACTCTAGTTAATTTGAGCACTAACCAAGGCATCGCACAAGACAAAACTCAAAGGTAAGTGCTGAAGTTCATTTTGGATCTGATTTTGAACTGTACCTCCTCAGAAATGCTGAACTCCCCCAAGCCTTCAGTAACAGCTTTTGCTGCCTTTCAAGTGATGTTCAGTTGCTTTCTCAATTAGGTCAACAAACCACAGGTACCCAAAACTTTCTATGAGGGGTCATTCCTGTTTGGGATAAATGCAAAGATACCAAATTACTTCAGGGATGATAATATATTTTAGTAGGGTTTCTTGGCTTGGTTTGGGTTGGTTTTTTTTCCCAGTAAGTTGGTCACAGATATTTCAGGAAACTTTCTACAACTTGGATAGATTTGGTCTACAGAAAACAAAATAATTTAATGCTGCCAGATTAAATGCCTTATAAATTAGTGATGTGATTTCTTCATATCAAAAAGAAGCAAATAACAAAGTACAATCCAAAATGTTTACATCAAAAAGAGAAGGCTTTCTTATCATAACTTTGATACATTCATCAGACCAGAAAGGTCAGAGGTTAGTGACTACTGCTGAGAGCAAATGGTGGCTCCTGCACGAAAAGCACTAAGAGCATAGAAAAGGCTTCAAGTGTTAAGAAGCCTCATTTACATTGTCTTCTAGTAACATCCTGTCATCGATTAGTTTTATCTCAGAAAGTAATGTTAAAAAGTATTGAAGTTATACCTTTATTTTGTTTTACTGATACATAATGAATACTGTCACTAAATGTTTATTTGCAGTACTTTGAAACATGGAATCTTGGAAGAACATTTCAGTTGAATGATTATAATGATTTAAAAAGTGACATCTCCTCTTTGGACTACTATCACATCTTTTATCTGGCCATGGAAGTAAGTTAATGCCAGACAGTTTCCAGAGAACTCTAAATCAAAAAATTATAAATGAAAAACTGAAAAAGGTAAACTTCTGTTAATTATGCTGCAAGAGCTACAAATATTAAATGTCATTGCTTTTTTTCTGTATGACATTGGAAAAATGTTTTGACCTGGGAATTTAGGAGGAAATATACTGCACTACTGAGACATACCAGCAATACTTTCTATAAATATTGCTTCATAACTCCTCAGTCTTCAACAAAAGATAAAATGCAGTAGTACAAACAGTGTTATCCCACTTGACCTTGCAACCCACATCTAAATCAAAGTCCATTCATATATGAGTCCTAATCTTTCTGATTTGGAGTCACAGATCCTGACTGTATTTTCCAACATAAATCTGAGTGCTATAAAAAAATGTAGACCTGTTCTACCTCTTTCTGTGGGAGTAGAAATTCACAGTTTCTCTCCAGACTATTGAAACAAGGTATAAATCCAAGGTAAAATTATTTACAGCTTTAGAGTGAACAGATTTATTGTTTTAAAATATGGGCATTCTGTTCCATAAAATATTAGTAGTTATTCTCAGGCTCTTGTACATGACAAATACAAGTAGACCAAGGCTGATGTGCAAAAACAGGTTGTATATAGTTAACTTTAATACAAGATTTTAAATTACAGTGTCAGGATTTCATTGGAAAGAAAATCAATTTTTATTCTGAAAAGAAGTGCATGAAGAAATCACAGGGGAAAAAAACTCTTTAATTCTGTCCTTTCAAATTCAGAAGCACCCTGAACTGGATCACTGAGTCCATCTGGAGCTGTAGATGAGTCTGGAAATGGCAGAGATGGAGCTTGAAAACAAACAGTGTAAATATCAGCCAAACCATGTCTTCACCACTCCTCTTAATCAAGCCATTTAACATGATCAAAAAGAGGCCCAGAGGAGAGCCAGTGCTTTTCCCTTGCAAGCAAACATCACACTTTATTGCCGTAAACTAAACTTTATTTAAACTAAAGGATCCAGGATGCTTTCCCAGGTACCACATCTTGTTCTGCCTGCCTGCAACTGCACTCAAACTCCCTATTGTGCATTTCATCCACTCTGCTATGACAAAAGAATGAGGCTTGGGCCGTAAGGAGCTGCATAGGGAGCTTAGTCCAAAAGTGAAAATGGATAGCACAGTATGAATATCATTTATTTGACTCCTCCTTACACTCGTTGAGAATTCCTTTTATCAGTCTCCAACTCACACAAACTGAAGAGCGTTCTTTGAAAGAACAGTCAAAAAAAGTGCTATCATGGACCATAGTACCAGCAGTCACTGACCTACCTGAAGGGTAATTCTGGATCATTATGAACACCCAAGACCTGTAAAATTCCCAGAAGGAAAAGACATATAGTCTGTGCTGTAGATTATAGACCTAAAGGTACAAATCTTTTGTCATATAAACCTTGAAAAAAACATTTCCCTTTTTTAATCCTTATATGTTTGCTTTCAGGTCATCCTTATATGTTTGCTGCACGTGTTTACTGTGGCCATCAGCCAAGCTCAGTTTTTACGAAGGCTGATTTTTTTCCTCTAGTCTATACTCTGTGTTCATATCCAGATAAGCACTAATATAAAAACTAGAAAAGAGCAGCTGATCTCCCTTTCTGAACAGCTAACAACATTTCTAAGTAGCTAGCCCTAGGTTAAAACAGAAGGAACAATAACTGAGACACTTTACTTTCCAAAAAATGCTAAAATGTCCTTTTCAGAGACAAGTACAAGTGTCATAAAGTCAGAAGTAAAAGAAGTATTGTTATGTCCACTTAGTCCATCTGTAATTAAGGATTTGTTTTCTACATTTAGTAACTGTTTTGTTGTTTTAAGTGTACTAGACTCTTCCCATATGGTTTTCATACAACAATTACATTTTATTCTTGAAATAATTTTTCTTCAGATGGCCTAAATTTTTCTTTCCTATTGTTGTTCATAGCCACACATAATTGTAGAAAACATTTAAAAACTTTAAAACCTTTCAGTTGCCATGTCTGTCTCAATTGTCTGTGTTTTAACAAAGTTATGTTTCATCTAGCTATTTTAAACTTTTCTCATGAATACAGTATTATTTTTGTGGCCTTTCCCAGGGCTGCATCCATTTTTTTTAATGTGTTTCCAGCAGTGAGATGCTGGGAGTTGTGGAGCAGTCCAGATATTACCTAGGTGCTATATGAAGTTGAAGTTTCATCTCCTGTACTATGGCATCTTTTTTTTTTACCTTGATGCCTTAAACCAAAATGCTGCTGGTTTTCTTTGCTGCCACATTCCATTGGCAGTTAGCCCTAAGAGCCAGCCATTCATCCTGCCATTTTGTTCTGGCATCTCTGTGTTGTAAGTCACTGGCTATCCCTGTCCCATGTTTTGAATTAGTTTCACTAAATATCTTACTTGTGTGCTTCCAAGTGGAATGAACTCTCTTCTGCTCATAATGATAAGCTTTTGATCATAATATGTCCAATTCTTTTGAGCTTCTATTCACTTATAGCTGACTAATAAATTCAAATAGAGGCAAAGGGAATTCTATGCAACTATGAAGTACCTAATCTTAAAGAAATACAAACATGTTACTGCATTTCTTTTCTCTGCTCAGCAAGTTTTGTCACTAGGCCCTTTTTTAAATTGTTATTGATCTTGAAGAGAAACTAAAATACTTGTGAAACATTATTATCCCAATTAACCTATTTCTTGACCTTTATTGTCTTATTATTTTATTTATACAGAGTTCTACATTTTTTCTATTGAGTACTTATTTACACACTTCTAAATGGGTACCATTAAAACATAGCCTATTTATGCATAAAAACAATAGAAATACCTGCATATTTCAATTTCTTGTGGAATTTCAGCAGAATATAAATCAAACTGTATTTGATGTCACCTTCAAGTGTTTTTCCACCATGGATATTTTATTCCTTATCTACTATTTCAAAGCGGGCACATCTGGCAATCACAAAATCACATTTTAGTAGGTAAAGTGTAGAAAATGTGTGGACCAAGAAAATATGTTTCCTCTTGGTTTCTATAGCTTTCATTTTAGAGAAATCCTATGCCTTCCATGCAGAGAGAGAAAAAGCCAACAACATCTGTTTCTGCTCATGTCTGTTTTAGATAAATATCACGTAGAACAAGGTTTTAGAGTATTGGAGATCAAATCTCCTGAAATTGTTAAAGTACGCTGAAGGGAAAAGAGTTCATGCGGGCTTGTTAACGATTACTCCCTTCCTCCATCTGGAATGGTGTCCACTGTCCAGACAAACTAGACATCTATCTGTCCATTCCAAACTTGTTACTTACATCCAAAAAATTAAATTAAGGCAATATACCAGCTAATTTATCCATCAGAAAACAAATATTACACAGATAAAACACATTTACTGCTAAAAGAATCCAGGGTCTGCCAACAATGTTTAGGAAAGGTAGTTGTGGGTATCAGATTTTAAAAAAAGAACTGAAAGGAAGAGATGTGCAAGTCTCAGAACTCTGAGTAGTGCCTCTGGAAAAGACTAGCTTTTTTGGCTTCCTCCATGTTTGTTCCAGCTTGAGTGGGCCACTGCCTTCAGAAGACTCTCTGCCTCACGCCCTTCACTCCACTGGCTTTCGTCCAATAACTTCTTACACATTTACACTTGCTCATAACTCTTTTTCGTCCAAGAACACTACCATCATTTCTTGGAACAGTTCTGGTTTGTGTACTACGTGGTGCACAGCAGTCTTCAGGAAGACAGAGTTAGTCTGGATGTTTAAAAATGCCAAAGTCTTACATACTCTTTGAGAGTTTTGAAAGCAAATGTGTAGAATTCTCATAAGATTAGCTGTTCTCATAAGAAACTTTTTGTTTGTTTGCTTTAAAACTCATGAATCCATGCATGAAACTGATACTGATTATATTTAAACTTCTTGAGTTCCCCCTTCCCATTGTAACTCTGCCCCAAATCAAAAGCCTGGTAAGTGTGTATTATTTTAAGTGCAGGTTTTGACATCTGCACAGTTCAGTCAGTCTCGTGCAGGAAAAGGTTTGGATGCAAATTGTCAGGTTTCACTAATTTCTAGTCAAAGTTTTCTTTACTCCTGGTTTACACAATCTTATCTCTTAGGACTTTAATTCTGGGCAGTGAAATCAGAACAAAAATTTTCAGGTAAAGTTCTACCTCTTTTCATATTTGAACCATAGACTGGTTTATGTTGTCTCTGCTGGAATTCTATTCACAAAACTTAGAAAATATGGGCCAAGTCTTATGTTCATAACAAAATATTCTCTCATCTGAACTTCATCTATATCCATATTTCATTGGAAACACTTCACATAGGTTTTCTCACAATATGTAATTGAAATTTAATTAGTTATTAATCATGCTATGCTTCTGGAAATTTGCCTAAATATTTTATGCTCTGCTGTCATGAAATCTGATTACTTCAATCAGATATTTCATGTTTAAGACTGACAAGTCATAAAACCAGACACCTCAGAAAATTTAACTTTCATATTCATATTTTATAGAACTGTGCATCTGTGTTGTACCATTTTCAACAGAGAATTCAGTACTCTGAGTAGATCACAACAGGTATAAATTCACAGGATGGGTGGAGCAGGACCAGTTTATATATCTTGAGGATGTTTCTATATGTGCCTTAATTAATGTATTAATACACTCCTTACATTTCATATTAGTTATGGATAAAGAGTTGCATTTAGTAACATAAACATAAGAACAGCTGTATTGGCTCATACTAAAGGCTTAGCTAGCCACGTATCCAGTCTGGCAATGGCAATGGCCAGTAGAAGCCAAGCCCTTGCTGCATCACTATCAGTGCATTCATGGGACAGAAGCGTCTCACCACACCAAAGCAGAATATTGTAAGTTTCCACAAAGACTGAAGACCTCCTGGCTTGTTACTGAAATTGAGTGAAGCTCACACTGGTTTCCCAGTACATGAGGGTGCTTCAGACCCCAGTGTTTGATGGAAGAGGTCAGGATTGCCTCCAGTTGTGCATTCCTCTACTACCATGAGTCAGGGTTGAAGGACGGAGCTCTGGCTCTGTTCTCACCCTGATCTCCGGCCTCATGGAACTCATCATGTTGCTACCACACAGGCCTCTCCTGCACACAATGTCAGCCTCTCCTGAGGTATGCCTCATCTTTATCACTTGGTAGAATCTGGTGAGAATTTCTACTTTTCCGTCTTCTAAAATCCCCAGGGAAGAAAGTTGCTGACCTATAAGTATTTGGCCTCAATTTATAGCATACCTCAGTTCTGCAAGAACTTGCACAGAAAACAAATTACTCAGATTTCTTATCTCAGTTATTGCCTACTCGAAAAAAGGTGCTATATTTCCAAAGTTATTTTCTAAATCTCTGAAATACAAATGATCTCTTTGCCGCTTCCACTCTTTGGATTTACAGAATAAAGTGTCATTTTTTTAGTCTGTGCTCCCAGTGTGTAAGGACCAAGTCAATTTTTTGCAGTAGCCATGAGGGGGCAGAGTAGAGCCCTGTGGGTGTGTCTAGGTTACTGCTGTATCACCTTATGTCACCACTGTGAGGACAAAGGGATTCTCACTTCTGAGAAGAAGCAGGTCAGGAAGAAAAAGGTGATGTGCAGAGGGTCAGTCAGTGAGCATTTTCGCATGTAAATCACCTTCTTTTTGTATACTTTTGTTATTAATATTGTTACTGTTACTGTTCACTTTCTTATCTCATTGCTGTTTCCAGTAAATTGTTCTTATCTCAGCTTGGGATCTCTGCCTTTTGTTTCTCTCATTGGAGGTGGCTGGGGGAGAGGAGCAGCCAGTGTTTCATTTTAGTGGGAGCACTAAATTAAGGAATACCATTCCTAAACCACAATGGCCTTTCAGATTCAGCATACAAACTCACAAAACATATCTCTGTCAAAGGGTAGCCTTGGGTGGCCCAAGCTTTACTACTTCACCCAAAATACATAGCATGGAACTTTTACTATATTGCTTTTTCATGTAGTATTTTCCTGTCCAATTTATCTTCTCTGCAACAAGTAAACTAAAAAAAGGTCTTCTATAAAAAGGTGATGAACTTTAAAAAATATCCTCTTTAAAAGAGCATCTTAAAAGAAAATACATAAGCTTTTTAGGAAGAATGTATTGATACCAATGAAACTTGCTTCAGTTAAGACCTCATTGGCACTGATGGGAACTGTAATAGATTTTTTTGTATTGCCAAGGTTATTCAGAATAACAAAGAACAGCTGATAGGACTTTGCTTCTTATATTATATTGTGTTTGCCACTTCTTGTAAAAGTCCCTATAATACAAATGTATGCATGTATTATAGGCACTGCAGAGGAGAGAATACATCTCAGATCAAACTTTTTTTGGGCCGTGTCCACCTACTATTCAAATAATACTTGCCATTTGAATTTACAATGGCCTTAGATCCAATATTTGCATTCTGCCTTACTTTACATTATTATGCAAATTTTAAGTAGAGAAACAGGTTACTAATTAATAGAACAGTCAAGAAACAAATTTGCAGAAGCACTGCATAGAAAGAAATACAAGAATGTAGTGGAACCTATTACAGTGACTTCTTCAGGAGCTTTTAAAAACCCTTTTTATATAAAACCCCTTTTTATATAAAACTCCCTTTTTACATTCTTCTTCCTTCCTTCTCCTATTCAATCCCCCTTACTTGTTGAGAATTTTTCTGCGTGGGCATTATTTTTGCCTTCTATTTTTAAAATATACATTTTTTTATTTAGAGGAGAATAGTGATATGCTCTTTTACTTTGCTAGAGTGCCAAAACTCTTAGCAGAACAACAAGCACAATAATACATAACTAAGCCATTTTTTATTTCTCTAATGATCATGAAAACACACTGTGAGAGTGCTAACACTACAGAAAATGCAATCCCAGGAACTTCTGAATTTTTTTTGCAAAGTCTTTGAATTGAATTACAAAAACAGTAAGTGTAATGCATGTTACAAACACTAAATAAAACTTTGCAACTGCCTGAGCTCTGGATACTATAGTAATATGTCTGTTCAAGTGGAAAGGAGAGAAAAGTAGGGATCAAACAAGACATGCCTTCTTTAGTAGACCATTCCTTGTGGGCAGAGCTTCAGAGAAAAAATCCTGCCAGATCTCATTGTCTTGTCACAAGTTTTACATTTGTTTGTTTTGAGTTCCAGACAGCAGTGCAGCTTTAAATCCAATAATTAAGCTCAGCTCTCACTAAAAGAAAATACATTAACATTTTTAAGAGGCAGTGAGCTGAACAGTAAAGGGTTATTAAGGAAGACATAAATAAAAAATACTGTAAGCAGTTAAGCATTTTAATTTAGTGCCATTTAGAAATTGGTTTAATATGCATATCACGTCTTGTTGTCTCTCAGTATATATTTCTGTCCAATTATTTGCCCCTCCCTTTCTAGTAACTTTGGAAACTATTAGCCAGTTTTATGTAGATGAAAACAATAAGTTGAAGTTCCCAACAGATAATCCCCTAAGTGTCGTGAAAATCAGTTTGGTTTAGAGAAAACTTCCTGATATATGCAGGAAAAGAAAGCAAATCTCCATATTTATACATTGAATTTTTTGCAGCTTCCTGTTGGCCAAACAGCTTGTGCTTGCTGGCCGGACAGATTGACAGGCACACGGCTCCAAACCAGGCATAGTGCTTAGCTTGGGGCTATTACAGGAAAAATAGGATTACTGAAATGTGTGGGACAGCAAAGAAGGGAATAAATCTTCACAAAATCAGACATCATTGATTTCATTGCTCAGAAAAAAAATTTCTTTGAATCTTATCTCGCTTGAAAAGTGATGACAGATGGGTATGGCAGTTTAATTACTTTATTTTCAGGTCACCACATACTGTACATTCTGCTAAAGAGGCTGGGACAACAATGACCACATGCTGCTTCCTGGCTGCTACCCTCTGGATCCGTAGAAGTTCTCAGGAGATAGGGGAGATTCCTTCTCTTTCAACAAAAAAGGGAACATCTGCAGCCAGATGCGTCCAGCTGTGAGAGTAGACCAATGGACAGGCATGCATAGAGCAACCAAGGAGTCAAGAGACACCACAGAACTCCTACAGAAGGCTTTCCTGGAGGCCTTGGAGGGTCAGTGTATGTTTTCTGCAGCTCAAGAAACCACCAAAGGTTCCTGGACTGAAACAACAGCAAAATAATCCTGAACTGCCAGGATGCAAGTGAGAAAAGCAATAAGTGTTTTCAAGATTCATTTTTAGCCAAATTTTACCCAGCAATCCTGAGTTTTCTCTCTGGAAAGAATTGCCATGTTCCATCTTACTATTTTGGGATTTTACTGAAATACACCTCTAGGGATTGGAAACCTTCAGTGTCTTTTGGCCTGCTTAGCTTCAGAGAACTGCTCCATTTTAGTCGTGGAGCAGTTCCAGCTGAAGGCACTGGCTTGACTGGGGATCCCATCACATAAAGCTCTTTCAGGTCTTGAGATCATGACTCACCATTTTTAAAGTATAGGGTTGGCAAGGCTGTGGCTCTATGTAAGCTTTCATACTATGGCATGTACACCCAAGAACTCAAATTCTCTGTGGGCTCCAAAAGCCAGAGCCATGTGGGCATCTAGTAGTCCTCACAATTGCTTCCATAGAGACAGGTTACAAAACAATTATGGCTTGTAAATATTTTGGAGTTTGGGTGTATTTCAGTACTCCATGCAATTTATCCACAGAGACTTCAGAAGGAGATGTAATCTCCTTCTGTTCACACCCCATATAAATGTGTCCAGAGCCCTTTGGAAGGTATAGGGAAGTATTAGCACTGCTTTAAATTTAGAGTAAAATTTCCTGTCTCTCAAAGGCAGGGTTTTTTACTTGGGAAAGGTATTTTTAGGGCACAGTGCTAGATGACCACAGAAATCTATTTTCCAATGTGTTCAAGTATAGGAAGTGTGAATTTCTTGTGAAAAACTGTTTATGCTGAAAATAAAATTTTACAATTAAACCTTCAATTTAAGAAGAAAAACTTGTGACAAATCTGTAAAAGCAGTAGTCTGGTGTAAAAAAAATGGTGCAGCCAAAATAAAAATATTTCAATTCAATATATCTTGGGAGTCACACCTCATCTATCCTATATCCCATTTCTTTTCTGAAGCTTCTAAGATGCAGCTGTTTCATTACACCAAGAGAAGAGATAGTGATGCATGTCACAATATGTACTTGGACAGGGAAATTACATCTACAGGAAACCCCAGAGAATTTCCCAGAAAGAACCAAGAAGTGGCATTTAAAAACTCAACTTCACCATTGCCTTATATATTTCGGCTCTAGATCGTTTCTTGTGCTTAAGGCACTTTTGCTTTAAGAAGAATTTGGTCAGACTGCGGAAAGTCCAGGGAACAGACTAGAAATTATTAATGATGAGCAACTTAGAAAGCAGAATGTTCAAAAAGAGACTGAATTAACTGAGTTTGCTTAATGTAATGATGAAAAACAATCTCCAATAATGTAAGACAGTGGAGAGAAAGGTAATGGTCTGTCCCACCCAATGGACCGGACAGGAAACAGCATTACACCAAGAAATGCTGCGTTGTTCATCCAGCAGGCAGGGTGGGCTGGCAGGGGAAGAGACTGAGCAAGGGGAAACAAACCATCAAACACAAGCAGAGCCTGAGAAGGGAGATGATACACAGCCAGAGAGACCCATGGAGGCTGGGAAGAGTTTGATGCAATTAAAGAGGGTGGTTTCAGTTGCTAGACCTAAATCAAGCTTCCGAGAACTCACTGGGGGCATAATAGTAGGAGGGAGGTACTTTATTTTAATTTCCCTCTAATTTCTGTCCTCTCTCATGAGGATGTTTCCCTATTTTAGAAAAGTTCTTTTTCATAATTTGGGGATTTTTGTAACAATACTCATGGAAATAATCATCAATTAAGGGAGTTTTATCCTGAAGTTTTGTCCACCTAGGTGTCCTAAGAGGTTTTTACGCTGTATTTCATACATTTCAAAGATGAAAAACATTATTTTATAATGTTTTAAAGCAGACTCTCCATATCAACAAAATCCTAAAACTGCAAATTTTTAACTCATATATGACTCTTACACAATCTCCCTCACACTTTCCTTTCTGTTGCAATAATAGTTAACAATACCTAAGCTATTCAAAATTTAAATTATACTCAGAAGAAGACATAGTTCGCTTGTTAAAAATAATTGTTCAGAAGTCAAATTTAAGTTTAGCACTTATACATTCACTAGGGCTTATGGTTTGATAAAGCTTATAAAAACTGATTTGGGATATTTGGCTTTATTTTTTCTGTGTAAGTTGTCCTGATTGCTTTGCTAAGTGATTATTTATTTTTGATATAATTCACTTTGAACTAGTGGTGCCACTAGTTTTGTGCATAGCACTACCTGCTAACATTTTGTGATTTTGACATGTGGAAAAGCAATTTTTAAAAGTGCTATACAAAATGAATTTCATCGGTTGTCGAGCTACACATATGGCATATCATTTTTAATTTTTATTTAATGTTTATTTTACATAATTTACTATTGTTACATTACCTCTAGTATGCTCCACTTGAAAAATTACAAAGGGTTTTGCCATTTTTCAAAGAGTAGACAGATCAATGAATCAGTATAAGCAAGCACAGGGCTGTGCACACTCCCGATTCCTGCCGTACGTAGTTGATGGCAGATGTGGCTGATGCGGCCCCAGTGCTGGGCCCTCCCAGTACCCTGTGCTGACTTGAGACAGTTCTTGAGACATGGACCTCTTTAGCCTAAGGAAAAGGATGGCAAAACACTTAGCTCCTGCCAGGGCTGCAGGACGTGGAGATAGTGGAAGGCAATAGGAGGTCAGTGAAGTTTGAGGTCAGCTTCAGGGTTTGGTAAAGAGCTGTAGCAAAGAATTCTTCTCCAAGGGCAAGACCAAAGGAGAAATTTTAAATCCAGTTCTACCCAGGGTTTCTCCCTAGAGCAACACAAATGCCTTTTCACCAGAGAGATTTTAGCATAATTCCAGTGCAACAATCAAATACAACTTGCTGTGACTAAAGACTGAGGCACCAGGCCCAGCCAAAAGCATTTTTAAATAACATTCCTTCAAACTGCACCGTCTGTTCATTCTTCTAAAGAACACTTAAGACTCCGTACTTTTAAACAAATGGATTGTCCAGGGAAATTCTGCAAAAGTAATTCAGGCTGAGCTGAAAATATGTACCACAGACATGGCACAAGCAATCCAACCTGAGAGACCGAGCTACAAATTATCCTCCCTGACAATGTGAAGTCTTTCTCCTTTTTCTTCCCCCTTTTTTCACTGTCTGGCCCAATTAATTGGGACTTTTTGCTGGAAGCTGGCAGTACTGTACTTCTTTGCATTCCATAACCTCTGTTGTGTTCAAACCACAAGTGTGAATTTGCCAGGGGCTGGTTCCTCAGGGGTATCAGGACAGAATGGGTTTTTCTATATCCCTTTGTTGCTCTGACGTATGTTGCTCTGACATGTCCTTGCTTTTAAGATAGGAACCTCATTTTTAAAAGTTTACCTCCCTTTAACTTTTGTGACAAATTATGTTTAAAGCATTTGTAAATACTTTTAATATAGAGATTTAATTATTTCTTGTTTTCACAGCACCACAACCTTGGTTCCAGAGGGAAAAAAGTTTCATGAAGTGGGCTAATACTCTTTAACAAAATGTGTTGAGTATGTAAGAACCTAATTATCTCAAAAACTACAGATGCCTTTTCATAGCTTTGTAAGTGAAAAAATTATGTTAAGGTTGCCATTTGATTTTGGGATAGAACAAGACAGAAAGTGCCTGTTTTTCTGTGTTCTGTATCACATTACAGAAAATGTACTGTTAATGTTGAAGTCTTTTTTTCCTATTCTCAAATCTCGTTTCTTAGTCGCTTCTCAAAATATTTAAATTGAATTGTGTTTCCTCGCAGTGTACTTGCTCCCAGAGTCACATAATTTCATCTGAGGGATATTATATCACAGAAATCTGGCTATTATTAAAAGTATTTTGTTTCCACTTCCATTTATAAATATCTTTTAAAAATACAGGTTGAATCACAGAGCCACCTTGTTAGTTATTTTTATACAGGAGATGGTTCCTAAATATGTTTTGATATTAATTTTAATAATTCTCCTGTCTTGACTTTTCATTCCTGTTAATTTTAGGAATATAAAACCAACCCAGCAATATTATCCACAGCTTATTTGAACAAAAACTGGCTTAACTTCTCTTTTTTTTTTTTTCCCAACCAGTGCTTTGCCAACTTGTCAATTTGTCAGCAGTCCACAAATTAGCAGCATCCTAAATCCCCAGTCAAATCATCTGGGCAAACACTACCTTCTTCGTGTGTGATAAATTAAATGTGATGACATACCTGACAGTCTCCATTCAGGAGCTGTTAGGAGGGAAGAAGAAAACGCATAGCAGATTAACTGAAGTTGTCAGCAGCAGTGAAATCCAATCATAAAAGAGAACAAAGAGAGCAATGATCAAAGAAGGAGTTTCAACACCATCTAGCTTGATTTCTTTTGGGAGAGAAAAATCTGTTTATGTTTACTGCTAATTTTAAACTGATTTTGGATATTAATATTTAACTAAGAGGATAACACAGGAATTTATCATCATTTTTTATATTAATACATGCAAGTACAGAATGAAGACTCTTTCACAGTTGTGATTTTACTCAAAACACAGCAGTTGTGCCTAATTTAACCTATCTCATTTTGCTTTCAAAATTGTTGTAATCTTGAAGACTCCCAGTCCGATACAGCAGGCTGTACAAACACTGGGGAAGACCGTATAGGCACTACTGGATGCTACCCACCACTGTCGTGTCAGACAGATCTGCACCTATGATGTTTTAGTTACACACAGAGCCACCAGAATAATTCAGAGATGTACATTTGATGGAAGGGGATTTGAAAAATACGTAGTCTTTTCTGTGGCAAATATTTCAACATTTATTTATTTTCAACCAGGAAACCTTTTTTTACCCAAGCTAAATATCCCTGAATATATCTAGCTCTATTTTTAGAAGCATGCCCTAACAAGTGGCACATTTCATTGAGTAATCAAAAAATTCTAAATGGCATATTCAAATGAAACAATTACAACAGTTAATAATTAAATGCATCATAAATATGTACTTCAGAGATATTACACTTGAGCTCAAAAAATTTGTTTGTACCATCAAAGCATATATGTTGCCTATACTTCAGAAGAATTTACTGCATGAAGAAGAAAAGTAATGTGGAAGAGCAGAAAATCTGTCACAGGTGGAGAGGAGGTTAGAACAGAATCCAAGTCTGTGTCTGCAGCTGCTGAACAGGAACAGGTTCAGGCCCCATTATTCATCATTACAATGATACTTGGTAACATCCTGCCAAGGATACTTTGGACATCCTGCCAAGACAAAGTCCCCCAGTACAAATGTACATGGACCCCCAGTAACTCCTGAAGTGATAGGGATATAAAGGAGACCTGTGACAGTGTGGTAAACTGCCAAAACTCAGGTCCTTGGTAAAACCGGGTAATCAAGTGCCCTTGAAACCCAGAACAACTGGTTTGTTGAATCAGTTTGTTGAACCCTTGCAAATTACTTAATGAACTTCAGAGCAATTGCTGAAATACTAACAAGTCCTAAGCCCCAGTGAATTCTGCAGCAAAAGAATTTGGTTCCTGTTCCTCTGTTTTTTATATTGTGCTGCAAAGTCCTAAATGGTTATTTCTGTAAGCCAAATGTCTCTTTACGGATAGAACTCAAACAAAGCAAAATGGAAGACCTGTTTTTCAGCTGCTTTCACAGATGAGGCTCTACAGTTTCTGCCAGGGATCACCTCTGCTCTACCTTTATCCTCTAACAGGACTACAGGAGAGTTCAGGAGCTCCCCGTCATCACCAGCATTGGAGGCTTCCTCTTCCCTCCGATCACTTTGGTGATCAGCAGTGACTGCAAAATGCTAAGTCTTACTCCACCCAAGTACCATGTTAGATTGATCATCTGCGTGCTACAAGCGAGCAGCTGTCTAGCCACTACATCTAAAGGCACAACTAGGCTCAGGGAAAACATTTTCTAGCACTTTTGCTGTGATCGTGGTTGTCACGTAAGTATCCTGGCCTGTGTGTAAAACAAGTGCCTTAATGTCCATAGAACTCCAAAGCAGAATGTATTTGGCTGCTTTTCAGGAAAGTGTTTTTGTGGAAGGTAGCTTGCAAGTATGGCATCAGTAATGGGCTAAACTCAGACTTTAGCTGCCATCTCTTAATAATGAAATAAGTAAACTTTCCTGAATTCAGGGATAAATATTAGCTATATTTAAACAGATCCTTAACATCAATTAGAAGCAAAAGAAGTTAATGAAGCTGCTGATAAAGCACAGCCTTTGAAAGTTGCACTTATACACTTCTTTTGCTACTTTTATAAAAGCTGGTCATTTTTTCACAAAGATCTTGTTTGCAAAGATGCATACAAACTAACTGGGTAAAACCCAATGCCTCTGTCAGCCCACACCTCTCTCCATTACCTTTTTAGTATGAGCTTGAACAGGAGTAGTTGTACTGTTTCTTGATCCTCAGCTACTGGGAAAAATGTTAATTATCATCTTTGTCATCATTGTCATCATCATCATCATCCTTACAGCTGGGGATGCCTGTGCCTAGCTATTATGACACACTCTTTGCTTCCTAAAATGCATGACACAAAGCCACAGTTTTATTCTGTGGCTGAAGGCAATTTTTGTCTTTTCTATGTAGCTATATTTGTCCAAGCCAGTTACTTACAAGAGGTTCCAAGTCTGTTCAAATGTTTATGTCTCAACCTTACAGAAGCAGCGCTGATTTATCTGCCAGTAAAGGTGGTCTGAGTTTGCGTGGATAATACTGCCCCATGCTGGTTCATAGGGAAAAGGCCCTGCTAACTCTGTCTTTTTACCAAAATTTTTTAAAAGGCAGGTGTTCTGTAATTTTGGCTTGTACATCTTTTTCATCTTGTTTCTTTAGGATACTAATTTTTTTTCTTCAACAACTTTTCACAAATATCCCACAAAATACTCCACTTTGATGCTCCTGCAAACAAAACACAGAGGAGAAAATGTGGCTTTCTAAAATGCACTGGAAGAGAAGGCTCATTAATACTCACTGAAAACAGACAGCACCCAGGACATCATCTCACAAAGCTCATGAGAACAAGATTTCCACAGACATTAATGCAAGCTCTGTAATGTGGAAAGGCTGGAAAAGTAAGAAAGAGATCATAAGAGCATTTTAGTCCCACTCCCAGGAGTTCAGCCCTATGTTTATTGCTCTCTATATATTTATAGATAGATAAATAGAAAGAGAGTGCTACGTGCATTTCTAGACCTCTAGCTGTGGTCTAAAATAGCAGTTTCTGGATTTTTTTTCTTTCGGGGTTTTTTTTCTTTTCCTAGGGCAGAACTTCAGTGAGCTGAATTTGACTGAGAACTCCTGCCGCAGTCTCTGCATGCTCATGATCACAGTTAATCTCTGTGTATCTAACGTGACAAAATGTCTAAAAGAGTCAGGTTTATACAGTTTTTTCCCCTCCAAGGATTGAATACAACTATATTGTCAACATACAACTATGTTCATTTTTAAATAGGCTGTTTAGGGGCTGCAGGCAAGTTAAAAATTTTATATGTTGGTGTTCATAAGGTAAAAATTGATTCATAAGGAAACCAGGGCCAGCACTGCAGACCACAAAAGCTACACCTTGTTATCCATCATAAAGGACAAGTGCCAGTTAAACACAGTGAGTAGCAGGATAACTGCCACTAAAGAGGTTATCCACTGAAACCTGCAAATCAAGTGATCCTATGCTGGGATAAAAAAATAAAGTCTAGGACTCTTTGGCACAGAGGTGGGACGAGGAAGAAAATAGAGGGAAATGTTAAAACCTGAAGAAGAATGCACAGAGAAAGAGAGGCTGAGGGGTGACCTCACTGATCTATACAGCTTCCTGAAGAGAGGAAGTAGAGAGGGAGGTGTTGAGCTCTTCTACCTGGCATCTACTGATATGTGAGAATGGTTCAAAGCTGTATCAGGGAAGGTTCAAATTTGATAGAAGGAAGCATTTCTTTACATGGAGAGTGGTCAAAAACTGAAACAGACTTCCTAAGAGGTGGTCAATTCCCTATGCCTGTCACTGTTTAAGAGGCATTTGGAAAATGCCCATAATTTGGGTTGAACTTGATGATCTTAAAGGTGTACTCCAACTTAAAAATTCTAGGATTTTATGATTCTATAATAACATGCTTTAACTTTGGCTGAGCCCTGAATTTCTCAAGCAGTTGGACTAGATGAACCCTGTGGGTACCTTCCAACTGGAATGTTCTATTCTACTCTATTCTATTCCAGAGATCCAAAGATACAGTCAATGATAGAAGAAAACTAAGAGTTTCTTGTAACAGGGCTGAAACAAGAGACATGTGGAAGGAGTAACCACCATTTCAGAGTAGCCCAACTTCTCTATTAAGAATCTGGATGAAATAAAATGTTTAAAGACATAGAAATGTTTCTCCCACACTGATAGCATGAAGTGAAGAATTGTGTGTGTCTGTCTGTCTGTCTTGTCTGCTCCTGTTGCACAGCTCAGCCCAGAAAGATCTTGCAAATGTAGAGATAATAATATAAAAGTATCCATGCTGGTTTGTTCGTGACTGCTCTCCAGCAGTGGACATGACAAGATGATGGAAAGGAGCCTAGGAAACTGAATTAATCTCCACTGACCATGAGACAACTTTCCCAACTTCTTCCCTGTATTAACATTTATAAGCATCTCTAGCATCACTTCCTATGTTGAGGCAGCTACTTTATTGTATTCCTACGTGTTGCTATACCATCTAAATAAATATATAAATATGCAATGAAATACATATTGTTCTTTAAAAGCAATTATTTCTGATAATATCTGTATCCCTCAACCTAAATTTGGTAAAATTAGCACTGGCTATGAGCAACTAGTGTCAGCTAATACCTGTATAAATACAACTCCCATGCTCTCTCTGAATATTTTTTAAAAATCAAATCTAAACCCAAAACCTGAGTTAGCAGAGCAAAAACAAGAAAGAAACTCCTAATCAAACTGGAAATGCTTAGGCACTCAAAACACTTGTGGCTGTCCATGAAGTGGAAACAGAGGAACTATCATACAACATTCTTCACTGTGCTAGCAAACACCACAGCAAAACAGTGAAACAAGGTTGCAAGGATGAAAGAGGGAGTTGAAGGAAATCAAAATTATATGTGAAGAAAGTACACTTTGGTTTGGAGTCATCACCTTCATTTTAGGCAGCCTTTGCTCAGTAATTTTATCCCTTAACTCTCGCAAGCTCTGGGATTTTCAGTAGAGGTCTCTGATTCAAATGCAACTCAATATGGCTCCCATTCAGAGCAGAAATATGACACGGTCAGCACTCAGTGACGTGGTCACAGCACGATCCTAGACCACTAACTGCTTTGGAATGTTTAACTGCTAAACACCTCAAAGTCTATGAGATTAAATACATGTAAAGATATCACCTTTAAGAAATGCTCTTAATGATCAGGCATCCTACTTGTAATTTTATGAAAAACTCTCTAATTTGCTAACATCATTTCCGGGTGGCTTTCTAGGGGATGCTTTTGGTGGCGGGGGAGAATATTTTTGCCTTGTCAGCTGCAAATTTTAACATTGTGAAATACTATATAGCTATGGTCAGCAAAAGGATTTCATTTCAGATCCTCTCCTGGGACCCATGTCTTCGAGATCCTTCAACTCATAAGAAAATACAAGAAAGCAGTGCTGTGACTGCAAAATGGGCTCTTTGTAGACCTTCATTTGTGGCCCTGGCAGCCAGGGTCAGGGTATGAACAGATCTTGTTGCAATGTTTATTTAGAAAGAATGTTCTCTTCCCCAACGTAAACATTTCTTGTAAGGGTTTTCTCCTCTAATGAAGTGCAGATGTCTACCCTTCCCATCAGGACTGAATGCTTTTGCTTACTTTTGCCTAAGTATATCTCCCTTCTTTTTCTAGGGAAGAACAATAATCTTTTCTTCCCTTCTTGTAACAAGTGTCCCAGAATCCCCATAAGAATCAAGAAATGCTGAGTTTAGTGTATTAAAAATTATTATGAGGATAATAACTACTAATGATTACAACATGAGTCATTTTTTTCAACTTCTTAGTTTGATTTAATTCACACAAAACAGTAAAACCCTCAAGTATGCATCTTCCACATACATTTTCTGTTCAGTGACCTTTTATTTGTAGTTTCCTACCTTGAGATATTTTTCATTTGATTTGCAGATACTCCCATAGATTAGAGGCAAGTCCAGTCAAGAATTTGATAAAATCTGGTGAATAAGAGAAAATTGAATGGCATCTGGTCTTAAGCATTGCTTTTACGTAAGCCATATTTCTCTTCTTGCAGTAAAGATAAAAATTTGCACTGGCATTGTTAAAAAGGTGTTATATTTCATTATAAACCTTGAATTTTATTCTCCTCATCCATATCATTATTCTGTAAACATGACTTCATCTTTTTTGGGTTGACAGTGATAACTGTTTTCTGAGATAAATTTTTCAACCAAACCTGTGCTCACCTCATGATGTCTATAACTGCATCATATTTTCTTAGGTTAAGAGAATGTCATGCAGAAAAGCTTGAAAGCCTTACTAAGCTCAGACTATGTCACATTGTACAAGTACCTTCCCATTATCCATTTAGTCACTTACCCTGTTGAAGGAGAAAATTAGGTTTAGTCATAAAAGAAAATTACATTTATTTGATATGACCTGTCCTTGACAAATCTACAACAGCTAGTGTTTGTCTTCTGGCTGTTTACAGTCTGATTGCTTTATCTTTTGTGGAGATAGCTTTATAATTTCTTGAGTCATTGTTTATGAGGCCAAATTTTATTAACTAATATGTAATTCCTTAGTGCTCCCTTTTTTTGCTAAGCTAGGACTATGTTTGGCATTCTCCTGTACTGTCATCATTGGTTCTTTATGGAAACTGGTTGTCACAAGGAAACTGGTAACCAGGGGAAGAATTGGAGTAAGGAGGGGAGTAGTGAAGAAGGGAGAATTTTCATTTATAAATGAGATTGAGACAGTCATATGGAGTGTTTTGGAACATTCTGGAAGCTGTGATGATTTAAAAAATGCAGACAAGCACAAAATTTCAGGAAAATAAATGCTCAACCCCTACAGAAGACAGACAGACAGGAGCCATAACTGTGGCAGATGAAGAAGGAACTGTACTGAATTAGGAGCTCAAGATAAGGTCTTGTTTAGATATCCCTGCAAAATTTATTGAAGGTGGGTTAGATAAATACAGAAACAGTATGGGAAAAGTTTATTTTGTCTTCTTGCATAGCAGCATAGACAAGAATTGCAATGCTCTGTCCACCTTTTTAAAAAAGAGACTGGAAACTGAAAAGTCTGTAGGGAACCGCCAGTTAATCATTTCATGGCCTGACCTAGTGACAGAGACATCAATAGTTTAATATATTTATAGGTTCACCTAAAAGACTTGTGGTCAGTTTGTATGCAACGTAGGCATCTTTTGCTGGAAAGAAAATACATCATACCAAAGAATTCTTTGTTTCACAGGGAAAGGAATAGCAAGGGTCAGCTGCTAGAAGATAAACATAGGCAAAAGAGTCTCAACTTGGAGAATTTTTACTTCTTTTGTTGGCAGCTAACACAGACTTTTAATCACCGATTTGTGTATTGGGCAAAACAAAATGCAAATGGCTAAACAAACATGTAAATAAATATCAAAGCCTTCTCCAACAATCACACCTGCTGCTACATGTCTCTCCATTACAGCATGTCTTTCCATGCCTCTCCAAAGCATCTACTCCGTGTGTCCTCCAAAGAGCATCTTGTCTCCAAACATATTCTCTTCATGTCTTACCGTAATGTGTCTGAGCCATGGTTCAGCACACCTTTCCCAGATAATTGCAGTCTGGGGGTATGACGGAGCACCTGCATGTGTTGGTTGTTGCTGTGGCTGGATGTGAGCAGCTCACATCACTTCCCACCCAAAGCATCCTGCAGCCCACTGCCATGGAAACCCTGCTGTTTGTATAGTACAAGCCAAAACCTTCCAGTTAAAAATTATATTCATATTCTTAGCAGAAAGGATGAATAATCATGAGAAGACATTAAAGATAGGACTAATGGATTTTTTACTTCTTAAAAGTTAATGCAAAAACCAAAGGGTTTTAAAATATGTTTTATCAAAACTCAGGTTACCACCTTCAGCATGTAGGACAGTACGGGTAGAAAAGTGTGGAAGTGAGGTGTTAAAATAAGATACTTTGTCTTTAAATCTCCCATGGCTATAAAGCTGAGGTGATAAAGAGGAGGTTTCAGGAAGCAATGTTTACTGTTCAGTCAAGAACATTTATCATCTGCATCTTATTTATTCTTTTAAGTGGCAATGGGACCTCTGTTGAATAATTAAAGGCAAATAAAAAGAATTTCATAGGCAATAAATGGGAGATAGGCTGATGTAACTATGCCTAACAGTATTGTTTCATTATATCATGATAGGATAAGTTTGGAAAGACTCCCAAGGTCAACCTCTCTTCAAAGCAGGGATGTTTTAACAGATAGAGCTTGTTGAACAGAACAATGTTCAGTGAAGATCTGAAAGCCTGCATGGATGGAAACCCCACAGCCTCTCTGATCAGTCAAAGCAAGTCCAGTTCCTTGTGCATGTACTGCAGACTCCTAACCATTTCTACCAGTGTCTAACTTGGAAGCCTCAAAATGAAAAAGTACTCCAGGTGCATGCTTAGGAGTGCTAAACAGAGGAAAATAATCACAATTTTTTTTTTTTTTTTTTTTTTTTTTAGGCATTGTTAATTTGTTTATACTTTTTTTCACTAGTACCATATGCTTAGGGGACATAAAATCCCAAATTTAGATTTTAAATTCTATTTTGATCAACTTGAAAAGTCAACTCAAATAAATAGTACAACGTAAAGATAAAAAACAGACCTTTCCTTTCAATAACAAGTTGTCATATTTAAAAGAGCGAGAGTTCATCTCAGTTCAGATTTCTCGTAACAAAATAGTATGTCTAAGTGAAATATGATTGTAACCAGCTGAAGGAATTGATTAGTTACCCATTAATTCAAGGAAAACAATGCCAACCTTCATAATTTCAGATTAAATTAAAGGAACTGGAGTCATAAGCTGTTTCTCAGTCTGGAAAAACACATGCCATTTGTGCACTACCTTAATAAACAAACTTCTCTGCATAGGAGCTTGATGTGTGGGCATAGTTACACATGAAAAGATCCATCCCTTGGCACTGTATCAGCACCTGCATTGTTGGCACTGAAGTTGAGTGGAGTCATTAAACCCACTCACCACCTGTATTAACAGAATTAATACCAACCCTAACAGGCTGTCATTCTGTGCATCACAGTATTAGATATGATAAAGCACTTTGACAATGCCTTTTAAATTTATTTACTGGTACCAGAGCACAGTGAAACATCCAAAATGCTTGATCTGCAGGTCCACATTCCCCATGGGGAAAAGCATTTTGTTAAATGGTCGCGGTGCAGGTGGTAGAAAGCATGCTGCGCCTTCCCCGAGCGCCCCACGTGAGTTTCAGCGCTCCCGGAGCGGCCGATCTCCCGCTGGCGGCTCCCCGGAGGGGGCTCTAGGCCCCCACACAAGCACTCCGACCACTGTGCAGTGGTAACACTCACACCTACGAGCAGCCAAAGGCGTCAGCCGATGACAAAGGAGACAAGAGGGGTCTTCTGTATGGGTTTCCAAGGGTTTACTCCAGGAAGGGTCCAGGGACAAATGACACAACACCCAGGGGGTCCAGGGGTTTTATAGGGGATATCGCAACCAATCAGGAAAGAGCTAGGGGGTGGAGAGGGAGCGGAATGACAGCTTGCAAACCAGTGGGGGAGGAGAGGGGAGGGAGAAGGGAAGAGGGGACCAGTGGGGCATCAAGCAGCAAAGAACATTCTGGAAAGCATACTTATTAAAAAGGGAACATGCATATTAAAATGGGAAGGGGCAGAGGGCCAACGGGCCAACCAAATACAACCAGTTGTGGGTAGTCACCCTAACCTGGGGAGATGCTACACCTCGGAGCTGGCCCACCATCAGACCTCACCTGATCTCGGGCCTTGTGACTCCCCAACTGGTCTAGCAGCGGCCACAAGTGCCACAGCATTAACCCCCGCTGAAATCAATGGGAATATGTTCTGGGAATATGTAGCATATTTAGGAACATTTTATCTGCTTTGGTATCTGTACACTGGCATACCTTGGGACTTCTGCTGGGGTGAGACTGTATAAACAGCAGTGCTAATTGAAGCATTTCTGCCTGCCACTCATCTGCCCTCACATGGTTCTCCTTACCCACCACCACTACGTTGTGCAGACACAATTGTTTGTGGTGCTGCACAACCAAAAGATATGTTAGAAATAAGCTGGCAGGAAAACCGGGAAAAAGTGGCCAGGAGGACAAGGAATGGACAGTCACTGCTAAGACATTATGGGATCAGACTTTAAATCCATCCCAACAACAGCACAGAGATAAAATGCAGTGGTGGGTTTCCATAGATCTCTGGATAGTATGGAATGGCCCAACTGTAGCTGAATGGGGCAATATACCTAGAGCAGGAAGAAACTGAGAAAAAAAAAGGAAACACCCCAATTGGACTTTGCTGTGATCAATGGATACCCAAGGTCACAGATCAAAAAGATAATACTGAAAGAAGGTCCTTTTAGAAGAACAGAAGCATATGTAAACACAGAATTGTGACAGAGATCCAGCTAATAATTTGCAACTATTCACTTGTTAAATCCATAAACTCCTCTGCAGCACCTTACCTTATTTCAGTTTTAGCCCTGCTTACATCCCTTTCCTACCCACTCCCATGTCCATTTTCCTCTCTCACTCTTTCCATGCTGTCTCCTTGACTTCATTTTATATCCCAAACCACACCTGATTTGTCTGCTGTAAGAATTACAGCACCTCTTCAGATCTTTTTTTCCATTTTGTTTCATGGTTCTTGGTGTCCATTTGCTTTCTGAACCAGTCTCAGTGTTCACATCCCCCTAGCCTGTGTATCTGCCCATGTCCTTGTTGAATTACATTTTTCCAGTATCTCTCTCTTCAGGTAGTCCTTATTTTGCCCAAAATATTTAAGCTTCTCCCAGCCAGAAAACCCAGTGTTTCCCAGTTTCACCCCACATCTCTGTCCCTGTCTCTTCTCCTGGATCACGGTCTCAGCCTCTTTGACAAGTTAATTCAAATCTCCCCCACATTCATGGTTTTCATTTCTTTTTCCCTAATAATCAAGCCAGGACAATTTCAATCTCTTTCAGATAGATCTTCAAGGATAACAGGAAAAAAATATTGCAGGATCTAATAAAGGAAGTAAAGGACAAGTACTTGGCAGCCCTATGCTTTGCCTGTGGCAGAAACAGACCTGCTGACACAGATGTCAAAAGTAACACTTTCATTGAATTTCAGAGAAATAGGTCTGTGCCTGTGTGTCAGGTGCACATATATCTGTAATGATCATGTTTCAAACAAAAAAGTTACATACAAGCCAAAACACTTCCTTCTGCTGAAAATTCCATCCTCCTTTTAACTAAGGAATACTTTTTCTAAAACAGAGTACTCATCAAAGAGGAATGTGTTGCTTTTTTATGGATTTGTAAAGTTGTCTTGTTCTTGGCAACAGAGAAATACAAATGATAGAAATTTGTCAAATAATGAGAAACTAGAACAGGTTCCCATAGAAAAAAAGCAATTGAAGATGACTGACACTGGATCTTCATATCACTATCTGGAAAACTGCTGTAGGATCTGCATCTGGGAAAAAGCAATATGGTTTTATTTTTAGTTATATAAGTAAATGCTTCCTATAGTCATCACTTCCTATGGAAAAAAAGATCTTTCACTTACCTCAGACAAGTTCAATTATATGTTATGTTCTACAATGAATAAATATCCCAGCACTCTATGTTTCACTTGGAAACAGGAGCATATGTCAGTATGCACAGCTGGAATTTTTTCTATGAATTTGCTTTCTTGCAAGTAAACACATTTTTCTGTAAGCAAAGTGAATAAAAATGGCTAAAAAACTCAGTGGACTCTTTTGCAGACATGGCTTCCCAGGACAGATGAGGTAGAGCCATTCTGTAACAAAGAATTATTCGGGGAGTTAAAAACCACTCAGATGATTTTCTCACTAGAAAGCTGTTTAAGCTGAGCTGTGTTTGACCACATACTAGAGAAGTTTTAGTTTGTAATCAGCTTTTCTGTGTATTGCTGTATTGCACTCCTGGGACTGGTTGCTGCAGAAGAGTCATACAGAAAAAAATAAATGAGTGACAGTGCACCCATCTTCTTTCTTTTTCCAGCCCACACACTACTTAAGCTCAGCAATTTCTGTTTAAGATCTGCCCAATACCGCATTTTTCCTTATGCCTGGGAGATATTATGAGTATCAATGAAGAATTATTTCCTTTTCCCTCCAAGAAACTAAAGCTCTGAGGAGCCCAAGTTAATCTTTATAGAGTGAAAAATAATCCTATTGAAGCAATCATGTTTGACAACCTGGTGTCCTAGCAGCAAGCTGAGCCTTTCAGTAGTAATTTCAAGAGACAGCAATTTAAAATAAAGAACTTAGGAAAATATCATTAATGGCAAAATCATCTAACCTTTAGTTGAAAACTATATGAAAGGTTCTGCAACTCTAACAACTGAGCCCACACTACTTTGTAATGGTGGAAAGCAAACAGTGAAAGAAGATTTTCTAATGACTTCTAGGCTTTCTCTAAGTTTGGATTTTAGCACATTCTGAATTTCAATGGTTTTTTCTTTAAAATGCTTATTTCCCTAAGTAGTGATAAGCAGACAATCCCAGTGACACTAACACATTATTTACAGAATATTCAAGGCCTGTTCTTTAATTATTCACATAGCACCTAATAGGGATTTGAGCAGTAAACTGGTCAGTTAATAAAATCTAAAGTACAGTCCATTTATTTACATTGGCTTCAATCAGCAGTGAATTTTAACAGCTCAAGAGAAGGCCTTGCACCACCCTAGCTGCTAATAATTCTGTCTGAACTTCTATCCAAGTGAAGGTTTTCTTCAACATTGTCACAGCCCTACTTCTTCACCAAGAAATCTAAAAATCCTGTGAAAGGACTTGCTGGGTCTTGAGAAACGCTTTGAACTAGTACCAAGGCAAGTAGGTGATAAGCCTACACACATCCCACCTGGCCACGGGAGGGCAGAGGGATTATTACAGCTTGAAAACTGGATGACAACTCACAATGGCAAGGTGTCTTGGAGAAAAACAGTTGTCATTATCTGGATCTGAAAAGAATTACTGGAGCCTGCAGGACAGGTGAAGGATGGTTGTTACACCCAACATCTGCAGTGCCCTTCCTGGGGTTCTCTCTGGAGAACATGAAACCAAGCCTGAGCACTGCACCCCAATCAAGCAACAACAACTCAGACAAGGGCAGCAGGAATCCACAGTAAATATGGCTTATTTAGGACAATTGAAGAATCAAAGGATCTGGGTTAAAAGGCAGAGAACAAAATGAGTGCCTTGCAAAGTTTCTGCCAAAGCAGGGGCACCACCTCTCCTCATGTCAGTCATGGGCACAACGAGAATCTATGTGCCTAACATTCAAAAGAGATGTTTCAGGCTAGATACTAGGAAAAGGAATTCTAGTGTAAGAGAAGTAGCTAAATGGCAGTTTATCCACTTCTGAAGCTCAAAGATGTAACTTAGCCCCATTTCCAGGGGAAATGCCGAGAAAAACAAACTGTAAACCTGACCTGTTAGAACACATTTGCTTTTCCCATTTCAGAGAGCAAAAACCATGGCATTACATTTTTTAGTTACAATCTATTTTTAAGACTGTTCACAAAGATTAATATGAGCTACAGGTACCATGTTTCCAACTTGGGGAGCTTACAAGAAGGCTACCTCAAGCCCTCATGAACTGGAGCTCAGATCTACATAGATAAGCCCCGTAATTAACAAGAAGTTAAGTCTGCTGGTGTGAGAACTTTTACAATCATATAGCAACTGTTCAGAAGCAATACAGGGCTATTTTTAAATCAAAATAATTTTTGATGTAATTTCAGTGAAGACAGCTGATATCTATGATCAATGATATTGATTGAAAAAAGGTTGATTTAATCTTTCAGTATAACATAAATATTGATGAGAAGAAAATTATAATTAGAGATTCACCTGTGTGGATAACTGAGACAAATTTAATTACATTAAATTAAGCATTATTCAATTTTTTATCTGTTCACACTTTCATTCAACAAAATGTGTAGATGGAGATTCCATTGAATCAAATCTTTTCTAGCATAGTCTGTGATGAGTCATTTAAGTATGCTTTGTCTCAGTTTATTCATGACATTCCAGTAGTTAACTTAGTTTCTTTTTTTTTTATAGTGTGGAATAACAGATACAAGCAAGGGTACATAAAGTTCTTTATTCCACACAGAAACAGTTTCTGTGTGGTTTGCTTTTTTTTCTCCTTCTACTAGAACAGATTTAACGTCAGGGATTCTGACACTGGGATAAGTCAACCTTCTGTATGTGTAATAGCCAGCTTTATCTATATCCGTAATGCCTTTGCATTCCCATTTCTAAGGTCATCATCCTAAGGATGCCAGCATCTTTTTTTAAAACCATTTAAACTACATTTTCTCCCAGTACATTTTCTTGTACAGTCTCCTATTGTGTCAGCTATCGCAGTATAAGAATATGCCTCTCCAACTGTTGTAAGCATAGTGTTCTTCACATTCACATTATAAAAATGTTTTAATTTGGCAAGTATCTTCCAGAAGAAAGAGATTTTGGTTCAGTATTGTCCCTCTTTCAAATTATGTATTATATTTTACCGGCACTAAATATTGCAATAACGAATGTGCTTCCACGTTGCATATGAAAATATAACATATGGTGTCAGAGAATGAGCCAGGAGACCTATGTGTAGATAATAAAATGAAGATGATAAATTCTTATCTTTTGTTTTGAGAAAGAGGGAAACTGTTATTATAGTATCAACTCTCACACAGAGATTCAGAAAACTCAGATATCTTCTCCTTCAGTTTTATTTGATCCCTGATACAACGATCAGTGTTTCTGATTCTATGAAATACGGACATGTACAACAATAACAAAAAAGCAGGCTACAGTTTTTATACTTGGGTCTAGTTCTCAGGAAATGTTCTACCACGACTTTAAAAAGTAGAAAACTTCTCCCTGGTTATATAATAATGTGCTGAAACACATTAGCTCCGTGCCATACTTGAACAGTGTGTTGTGTACTTAAATCTGGCTGAGCTGAACGCAGCAATGGCTTTGCCTGGGACAAGTAACTGAAATATCATCATCCAGTGCAACTTTGGGTTTTTTATTCTTCATTTGGGGGAGGGGAAGTTTCTTGAAATGATCAGCTGCCTATACAGCCTGTGGATGAAATCCCAATCACACCAGATTCCAAATAACCTGAGCCACCCCAGATTTCACGATTATTATTAACCTGTCCTGTCCAGGAGCCTACGTACGTATTTTGGCAAGCCTTAGAGAACATAGTCCAGTAAATTAACCATCTGCAGGAAGGAGTTCTATGTTTCATTTCACCTGATTGTCTATGTCTAGTTTTTGCTATGCTCTGTCCATGTATTACCTTTGTCACTGATAGGCTGAAATATACTCTGTTCACTAAAACTTTTTTCTTAATAGTGCATTTCAACTTTGATTATTAACCATGTTATATGAACTTAAATCCTAAAAATTCTATAAACTCTCATAGTACAGCACAGCCCATCTTGACATTTAAAGAAATACCACAGTTTAAAAAAAAATTATGTGAGAACATGTGGCAGTTATCCAGGAAAATAGTATACATTACCTTGGCTGGAAGCTAGGAGTACTTACTCAAAGTGATTGAGCCAGCTAATTCTCTATTTTTCTAATACACTCATTCATAAGGTGTGAAAATAATGTAGCCAGTGTTCATTTTTGGTATCTTTTAAGTGTTCATGATTTAAAACAATCTTCATATAGCATTTCAGGATCCTTTATGCCACACTGTACTAGTTTGAAAGCAAACTAGTGAGAGACTCCAAGTCAAAAATACAATTTGATAGGAAAAAAATAAAATAAATGCAATAGTACAAAAAAAAAAGAACAACCCACTAACAAAGTCAGAGCACAAACCTGACCCCCTGACAATCAGGGGGTTGGTAACAGTCCAATTAAATGGTGACTGCAGTCCTCCTGGAGTGATGGTTCTGTGGAAGGGTCTGGTCTTCCTCAGAAAGTCCAGTGGTGTAGATCTCGTCCTCTGGAATTCCAGTAGGTAAGTCTGCCTCTGCTGTTCCAGGCCCCAGACTTTATCCAGGTGGGAATGCTTGGTTCCTTCCCCCCTGGGCAGAGCATCTCACAATGGGATGGTGAGTCATGGGGCAAGGCACTGATGGGCCATTAACAGGAGATAGCCCAGGTGCAGGTTATCTCTGAGTCATACAGCAAGGCATTGTTGGGCCCATTAACAGGAGATAGTCCAGAGGGAGGAGGCAAGGAACATCGCTACCCCTGGTCTCAACAGCTCATGGTAATAGAATACACTGTAACCCAGGACACACACATTATGCCCCACTACTTTCTACCAGATATCCACAGTCAAGCAACCAAGATTTGCTGTAAACATTTTGCCTTTTGCCTTTTAACATGACCAAGTCACACCAACATTTACTGATGAAAATAAACATGAAGGTATTTGGTCTGTCTCTGTTTTCCCTTTCCAAATGATAAGAAAAATCACCAAGTGGTTTATTTCAACACAGCTTTCTGAAGCAGGTCACAGCAGATGAACACTGAGTCCAGTGACCTGTGTTTGATTCACAGCTACAGGATGCACAGACACTGGGCCAAGTGCTTGGAGAAGGCTAATGAGTGTCACAGGCAATGTGTAGCAATCCAGTTTTCAAGCTCCACAGAGTTATGTTGAAATGAAGAGTCACAGGCAATAATCTGAAAAGCTGGAAACTGCATGAGCAAACCAAAATATAAATCTGAAATTTAACTAATCATAGAATGAATGATTACGCCTCTCTCTATGGAAGATAAAATGTGGCAACTCCTTTTTATAATGAGGGTTGATCTACAAGCCAGTTTCTCACAACATATGAGAAATGCACAGAAAATATTTCTATTATTGGTCTGAACATGTTCTGGAAAAGTTTCTTCCTCTCTATTTTATATTGCTTTCAAATATTAACAATTCATGCAAACTCTGAGGACAAAATTGAATCTGATTTGCAGAGTTGCAGTCAGTGTCTTCTGTATAGCTGATATTTCATGAGTCTTGTTGAATGCTGACAGACCAGCCATAACCCAACTCTAATTCTACTATTCATTCCTAAGAATTATGCACTCAGAAACTCTGAGTGCACCTGATATTAAAAGACTGGTGCTCCCAGCCTATCCATCCTGCAGAACTAGTGGGGTGAGAATGGGAGGAAGAGAGTTGGAAGGGAGAAGCACCGAAGGGATGAAGAGCTGCAGGCTGGATTGTTGGCCTGACAAATGGGTTATGTGCAGAATGAGTTGGGACAGAAAAGGGAGGCTGTGAGGAATGTGTGTGATGAAAGGCTGTGTCATAACACTTAGATTCTCAGTGGCGCTGCAAGGTGTGCAGGACTGAAGGTGGTCATCTAAGACACTACAGCCTGTGCCATTGCAGGGGTGTGGAATCACCTCAGTAGCAGAGCCCATAGCCTGCACTGAACTTGCCTTCCTTTCTGCCATCTGAGGTCACCTGCACCCTTTTCCTAAGTGTCCAGCACAGCTCAGTTCAACCACATGTTTAGATCAAGCATGGTTTGGGCCGAGCACATGACACTACCCATTTTTATCACTTTATATCCCATCGGTCTATTTCTCATCAATTGTGCCACGTGCAGTTCTCACAGCTCCCTCCCTACCCTCCTGCCCATAATCCAGTCTGATCCATAATCTATTATCTACCCTACTCTCTAATCACCTTCAGGCTTTCCCATCATCTGTCTCCCATTGCTACTCTCCACGCTCATACACGACTGAAGTCTACCCACACGCATCTCTTTCCTTTTGATCCACTGTCCAGATTCATGTCCCTTACAGAAAGACCCGTAAGTTTTCTTGTTTTAATGGTCAGACAGTTTTTCATGTCCTCCTGGCCCTTTGGGGAGGTTAGTACATCTTGGTTTGTGCTACAAATTAAACCTACCTGTACAGAAGACAAACCCTTGCCCGATAAAGGCTCATTGGTTAAAGTTGTTAAGTAAAATCTAACAAGCAAGTCCACTGATACAGAAGCTCTAAAACCTGAGCCAGCAAAGGAGATGAGGCATAGACATTCCGTAAACTAGAGAATGGGGACTGATGATTATGGTAACTGAGTTCAGAACATCTGCTTGTCTGTCCAGTAATGAATTGCTTAACAGTTGCTTGGAAGAACTTGTTCTAAGTAAGGAATGTGCTAGCAAATTATCTNAACAAATCAGGGGAATACAAAGGAGGGACTTACAAACAGAAACCAATCGACAACCGAAGAGAAAAGAACTTTCCAGACCAGAATGCATATGCAACGAAAGTAATGAATAAACATGATAACAGGTAACCAATAGCGGACGGGGAACAGAAGAAGGGTCTGGAATGAAGGGAGGAGATGTCGCAGGGGCGACACCCAGATGGTGGCGACTCTACTCCCCCGACCCGCCCCCCGGGTCGGAGTCATAGACGGGGAAATCCACCCACTGCATGTTGTCCAGCCACGAAGTGGGCTGAGCCACCGCAACAGAAGTGCTCTTCAAAAGACAGGGTTCTGAATAAAGCTTCACAGTAAATTAAATATATTTTAGTAACACTCTAACGTAGGAAACACTACTTATTGGATTGTTAGGTTTTTCTCTGGCTCAGAATTCCTGGTGGGTTTACATTTCAAGGTGTTTCTCATGAGCAGTTTTCAACATACATTTCTTCAAGTGTTTTCAGATATAAAAGATGAAATAATGTAATTCTCCATTGTGACCAGTCAGAAGGAATGAATAGCTGTATCAGTGCTTAAGAGCAACATGTTGCTGCCTGCTGTGATACAAGTTACTGGGAATATCTGTGAAACCTTGAACTTCTCAGGAGTCTGGGGACAGTTCTACTGGACTGCAAGAAAACTGAAGAGAAAAAAAAAAAGGAATTGCCCTCAGCACAAGGATTTAATGGCTGCAACTTTCATATTAAAAGGACAGTTAGTGGAAAAGAAAAAAAGAAAGGAATAAGAAGTCCAGGTAATTTTGTAGTAGAGGAGACAATGAGTTACCTGTGTTCCCAGCAGGATGGTCACTGAAAGTTCTATCAGGGCAGAGAACGTGATAAAACATATGAGAACAAAAGTTCACAAACAGTACAAAGTATAAAGATAAACCTCTTATTTCAGCTGTTCTGCCTTAGAAGCAAACAGCTTGTAAGACTTTAAGAAAAATTCTATATTAATCATTCCACATGGCATAAGAGTAAAGGAAAACTGGCAGTGTTCATCAACTCATGGTCATATGGAGCTCGCAAAAGTGGTATTAGAGACCCAGGCAGAAAAAAGATCTTGAGGGCAAAAGCATCAAGAGAAAAAGAAGCATGCGAAAGAGAAGAATAGCACATTTCCCAGCTTATTTCTAATATTATATTGCTAATGAAAGACAATATTTTCCATTTTTAGAAAAAGAATCTGTAGGCTTGTACTCTCCAAAATGTTTTTATGTGTAGTTTTCATAAAGCTAGGTAGTTACAATAAGCCGTAGATTCAGGATAACTTTTGCTTCACTATACTTTAGTTATCTTCCTTGGAAGATAAATTCAGAAAATCAGTGAATAAATTATATTCGCTGGCAATTTTCTAATATTTTTATCTGCAGAATTGAGGTCACTCAGCAAGGAAAATCAGAATCATACCATATGGTCAGATGTGTTAAAATGTGTGCTCAAACTTTTTTAAAAAGAAACTGGTGAATTATTTAACTTACTAGTTTGTTTCTGAGGAAGAAGATGTCGAGTCATGAGCTCAAGATATCTTCCACATTCATAAGAGGTTGAAACTTCAGTTTTTCCATGTAGTGACTTTTCTCAGCAGTAGGCTGTCATATAATAGATTTTGAGACTTGTGATAAAACTCTGACCACTTGAAATGACATATAAATAAACTACTGCCATCCAAATATTTACTAGGGGCTATTTCATTATAACCTAGAACCTTAAAAGAAGCCAAAAGAACTATAAAATAACAAATAAACTAATTTATATGTGCATTAGCATGGTGTTTTACTTAACAAACCTATAATATTCAAGTCCTTTTCAGAGGGAAAAACAAGAGAACTCAGAAATAATATTCACATTTGGAAAAAAAAAGTTAAATCAAAAATGCTATTAACCAGCCAATAAGAGTAGAAAAGTGCAGAATTTAGCAAACTTCAAATGCCCATGTGAACTACAATGAAGAATCATAGAATCACTTTTCTATTTATTATTTTAAAGAAAAACTGTTTGGATTGAAAAAAAAAATCTATGCCCTGGAAACCTGCTTCTCAATGCATATAATTATATATGAATATATGAATTTATATTTGCACTAGTCTTGGTTTACACAACACTTAATACTGATGGCCTCTACTTTAGCAGTAATCATCCTTTCCCACTTCTAAATGGAAACAACAATTCTGGTTGAAAACATGCAATCTGATCTCTAACCAGAAAGTGTCCTTACACATCAGGTTTTGCCACTAGAACATCAAATAATTGCAGTACTGCTCAAGGCTCCATGATCTGTAATTAGAGAAGGGCAATTGGTTCTCTTCCATTTGTTTTAGTTCTTGGACCGTTTTACCTAATAAGACATTTCTTTGATATTTGGCCTTAGCCAATACCCGAAGTCCTGTACCAGAAGTCTTTATTACTCACAAGGAATATTTCCATTGACTTTACTGGGTTTTCAATCAACATCCACATTTTCTGTTTCAACCAAAGCCTGGGTTGTGACACACATAATAACCAAGTTGTTGTCTTAGTACCTTTATGACTAATCTTTCTACCAACTTGTTACTTTCTTTAGTACTGCTTTTGCTGCATTTTCTTGAGCATCAAATTTCTTAATTATTTAGCTTGTTATTTCCATCCCACTCATCTCCCTCAGGCTGCATTCTTGGTTAGTTTTCTTTAACTGAGTTTTTAATTTGTAGCACTAAATTCATTTATTACTCTATGCCCCTACTTCTCTTCCCTGGTCTTTTCCTTTTTCTTCTGTGGTACAGTAATTACAGTTTTTATTATATTGGTATGATCAATACATTTAATGCTATGTATTTTTTTACTGCTATGAAGTAATTTTGAAAAACTTTTAATAAAGCTTGTGCCAACTTCACCCACTCATTAATTAATTCCAGGCCAATTTTTTTTCATTTACTACTAACATTTACCTCCCTCTGTACTCCAGTTCTTCAGTTTCTAGCTATACTTCTATGCAGAAAAACAGCCTAAAGTACACATTTGTCAGTTTGGTTACTAAATTTGTTGATCTGAGTCAAAAGGCTATGTAGCAGGCAGATTAATTCAACCATCAATCAGCTTTTGTTGAATTTCTCCTTCACCCTCTGAAAGAAATCCTTCTTGCTTGCACCAATAAGCAGTTTAAGTTGTTATTAACTACAGAGATTTTTACTGTGATTTACCTTGACTAATTTTACATCACCTTATGATTTCAGGAAATGTTGTCCAAGCTTCCTCCACTTAATATACAAACACAAAGAGTGTCCTGAAATATACCCATTGCAACAATGATTTTAAGGAAAGAAGGCTGTTGTTTGCAGACTTGGCTTAACCTTTGGCTGTGCCTGTCTATAGCCATGCCAAGCACACCAAGAAGTGAACCAGGGCCAGGCTCCACACAGGACAAAAAGGAGCAGGATCCAGAGGCAGGGATGGAGACCACCCGCAGGACACTCCGTGGGAGGAGGGGTCCATCCAAGAGATATCTGCCTCCAGGAATGGAGATGGAGCTGGAGGCTGGCATTGCTGGGGCATCATTGGAACAGGCGCTGGCAGACTCAAAAAGGGTCTGGTGCCGTGGCCAGGGGTCATGGGCAGACCCAGAAGAAGCCTTCAGGTGCCCTGACAGACTGTTTCTCTGGCATCATGCTACCTTTTTTTGCCCTTAATACTTGTGGTTGCAACCAGCCAACACTCCAGGTCCCACTTTTTCTGTAAGTCCTTAAGAGGGACTCCTGAAATAGGTATCTGAACAAAAGATTGAATATATGATTACTGCTTATTGAAGGACCAATAATGAAATTGCTTCAAATTTTGGTGTGACAGTGTCTGGCATTCAGTGTACCTCCCCATGGCAACGCACTTCTGTTGGAAGATAAATTACCTCCCCATGGCAAAGCACTTCTACTAGAAGATAATTTAGGCTGTTGATGCATTTTCTTATTTCCTGTGGCAAAGATTTTGCTCCTGGCTCTGGAAGCAGACAAGCTCTCACAGTCAGCTCTTAACTCCTTGTAGAATCTTGGCATTGGATCGCAGGGTCTTTGCTGCAGGTTTCTCTCATACAGAGCATTTTTAGGACATAAGTAAATGTTTTATGAGGATTTCAGGACTAGGGAGCTGGCTGGATTAACAGAGAGAGTCAAAGAAAGGCACAAGCCAATTCTACAGCCTAAAGACAGAGCAAAGCTTCAAAAGACCAGAGCTGGTAGAATCAGGATCCTTCCAACCACATGACGGTGAACATTTCTTACTTCCAACCTGAGCTGGGTAGTTCACCAGGACACAAATAAGCACAACATTTGTATTAATCAGTGATAATTCTGGAGTGGTGTTTATAAAAGCACTGGTGTTGCTTTGGCAAGAATATCATTTTGCTTGACAGAACTGTTTGAAGTAGCAATGTTGGATTTTCTGCTATATATATATATATTCCAAAGAATAGTCTCCTTGCTTTTAGCATACTAAGGTTTTAAAAACATCCTTGTGTCTACTTTGGTGAAAGGGCCGTATGTTTGCAAGTTGCTACACTCAAAATGAATTAGACTTCATGCAGAACTTGTGCCAATGTAAAAATAAAAAGCTCTATCACATAATTTGGTTTAATTTCCTGACAGGATAAGGTATATTTTGTGTGATGAGTGCTAATAAAAATATTTTCTGTAATACAGCAGATCCAGGAGCTGTGTGGATATATTTTAGGGGGTTTTAGTGTTCCGTATCATTCTCAAGCAAGCCAACATCTCACTTCAAATGAGTGAAATATTTCCTTCCTGTCATCTTACAAAGGCTTATTCAAAACCATGTTGCCACATCGTTACTGGATTTCTGATTTTCTATTGAAAGTATTATTCATGGTGTTTTCTGGTTCTGAGAAAGTGGGCAATTTTTACTTTAAATTCACTGCACAGTAACGAAATGACTTAGTTCTAACAGGCACCTATTCCCCTTAGAAGGAAAAGCCTTTCAAATCCACTTATAATAGACGTCAAATGTAAAACTTACTTCTATATAGTCTAATATGAAATAACTTTTCAAGTAACTTTTAAAAGTTAAGTAGTTGGTTGTAATTAGTAATTATATTTAGCTGCTCTGTAGATCTTGTTCAATTCAAAGCACTTAAAAAAACCCACTGAATACCAGCAAGAGAAATAGGAGCAACAACAGGCAGGTGAAAAAAAAGCTGACGAGGGTTTGTTCATTGCTACTAGGAAGTCATGCTGAAGTCAAGTCTGAAAAGCAAAACTTCTGTATTACGAGTCTAAACCAGAATATAGTTCCCTCCTTTTTTTCCCTATCCAACCCTCTTCCACCCTTTTCAACTGAAAAACAGCAATTAAGGCATGCCTAGGCACATCCTTTGTTATTTCTCTTTTGCCTTTTTCAGATTTTGAGGTGATTCGGAGGCCTCTGTCACCTGTTTAGACTATGAGTGAGAGAGGTGTGGGTCATTTTTTGACTTCCGGAAGAACAAAATTTAGGCACTAAGAAACAACAGGAACTGGATAGAAAATCAAAGGACATCAGAGGACAAATCCCAGCAGCATGCCAGATGCATTCTAGCATGATTTAGGTCATCTGGATTTAAACTGTCTTCATACGTTATATGGCCTTGGTTTGACAATAATAAATAAAATTTATTTTAGAGTTTCAGATTCCACAAGAGAGAAAAAGAGCTGTCAGTCTGACCAAGGTAAAAAGAGGGAAAATTTAATGTGTTTCCACTAAAATTTCCCATTGTCACTGTTTGGCTTTTTAACTCTATGATTATCAGCATTTGAGTGTCTCTGTAGCAACTATAAGATTTTGATACTTTCCTAATATGGAACATAAAGTCATGCATCTGGTTTCTTTAATTGTCATCTTTGTTTATCTTTGATTAAATTAAGAACCACTGAGTCATATTTCCTTTGTCACAGCTGGTCTCTTGGTCTTTTTTATGTCATTGCTATGATTAAGACAGGATTCCTGAAATGCTAGTATGTTGACCTTGAAATTTGCTTTTGAATTTACTTTTATGCTGTGATTTGAATAATGTGCGTGGTGTTATAATATATGAAACTGTCAGTTAAAAAAAAAAATCATCATTCTTTAAAATATGTATGGCATCTTGCAAGAGAACTTAAAGTTCCATATTCTTCCAGCTGAGACAGCATATGAAAGAGGGGGAAAATAGGATATGTTTTACATATCCTAGGCCAGAACTCTTCTACTTTTACATTTCTTGGTGTATAATCCAAAGCAGGTTATCCGAAGTTTGCTTTGTTTCAATAACCTTGATTAAAACCAAAGGAAATACCTGACCAGAGTGTCATAGGAGGTGAAGGTGCTCTTGCAGCACGTCCGACAGGACAACTCACTCATCGTGGAAAACATGCCATGCTCGGCAATTTCTGTTAACAAGCTTCACGATATCTCAATCTTGTCTCACCAAAACTTAAAGGCCCCGACCATTTTCTTTTTTAGTAATCCAAATGTACATAATTCCCAAAAGCAAAGATAGCACTCTAGCAACTTATCCCAATGCTGAAAAAAACCCCAAAAAACTGAAGAATAAATTTGATTAGATCAGTTTATGACAGATTTAATGGTTTAGTTTGTCAGGCAATTTTAGAAACAAGTTTTTTGAGTGTTATCTTTTGTGCCACAATGCTTCAGTATTACTCATTTTTTAAAGATTCAATGCCAGAAAAGATTCTAAAATATCAAAGTACTGATAAAATACCACTTTTTCTGAACACAAAACTCTCATGTTGAGATTATGATTGAGCAAAATAGCAAGCACTATAGTGCTTAGTAATTTTAATAGTAATTTTAATTTCAAGAAGAAGAAGCATTAATGAAATTGTATCAAGAGGTAAAGATTTGCTTCGGTTTGTTGCTGTTGGTAGACCCAAAGACTGGATGCAAAGCTCAGTGACACAATGGAAGTATGCATAGTTGTTAGGATAGTTTGGATCAAGGCCTAATAACCTATTTTCTTTTAATTTCTATGTCTCTGTAAAGGATTTCTTTTTGGTTTCAACCTATTTTTAGGTGTATAAGTTTAGAGCATTTAAAAGAGCACTGTACAGTGCCGACTTTGAGTCAGAACAGGATAAATTGTGTTTATGTTACTGTGAGCTGGCTAAGATTCTAGGAAAGTAGGTTCAGCGAGCTACGAAAAATCTGAGAGGTGTTATTTATACAGAAAAAAAGGGGAAATATTTTAAGATATTCACCTTGCAGCTAGTTACTATAAAATAAAGTTTTATTCTGCTCACTGTAAATATGTATTGTGTGATTCCTATCCATATCTTTCCAATTTAATTGTTAAGCCCCAGGCCTGTAACAGCTATTTTTATCAATTAAAATCAAAGTGAGAAAAGCCATGTAAGCCCCATATTGGAAATACAGAGTGACTCTGGACCCATCAATTCACTTTCTGTTTAGGGTAGATTTGGTTCTGTCTTCTGCAATAGATAAACGTAGTGTTGCATGGCATTGTTTGGCCAAGACAGAAATCTGAGTCCGTCTTCTTTGTAGCTGAGAACTGAAAAGGCACAGCAGTTCTGGAAAGCCCAGGAGCCTCTTTGGACATTGGCAATGGTTCTTTTGTGAGTGTATCCTGCAGGCACAGGTGGAGGTGGTTCAGTAATGTTGTTTGTGTGTGGTTTTTATACAGAAATGCATCATTTAAAGCAAAGGCCACTATACACAATATAGTCCACTGATCATGGATAATGTGTCTGAAAAATACTTTCCCAATGAAACATAATCAAAATTACAAGACCTGTTGGCCTGAACTAGCCTAGATAATAAGTTCACACAACCCAAAAGTAACAGGAATTCTTTAACATAAACTTATTAACTCATTTAATCCTTGAGGTGAAAGCAATGTTTTCTAATATTTCTACTAAATTCAGTACATCTGCATTTTCTTTTGTTTTTTTTGCATACAAGCTGCAGCAGTAAAATATCATCCTGAATCAATTATTGAATAATACATGAAGAAAATTCAGAATCTTTTATGACCAATCATACAGGTTTGCATTCTATTTGCTATTGGTTTAATGTCCTCCAAGGAGATGATATAATGTTGTGATCATTGAACTTTAAGTATCAGTAGAAGCACAACAGAAAAAACCACTAAAGGAATGACAGTAGCACTGAATTTTGTCCTGGGAGCCTGGTTCTCAAGGCTGAGATCTGAATGTAGATTGCATGATCAGAACTGCATCACTGTCCCCATGTGAGCAATGGACCTGATATATAGTGAACTATATTTGCAAAGGAACATTTCAATGTTTAACTGCCGGGTGATTAGGAACTACAAAAAACTAAAAGAAATAGAAAAAGATGACAAACTAATTCTGGAAATTCAGGTTAATTAATGCTATAGCTTGAGTTTGCTCTAATTAATGACAGAAAATACAAAAACATTCCAGAGTAGAGGATTTATCAAATTATTTTAAATATTTTTTTATCATTTTCTCAGATTAATTTGAAGTCTTCGTCGAAGGATTCCGACATTAGAGGACCTCTAGATTTAAAAATCATATGCTTTTCTTGGAATGCAGATGCACTGTACCTGCCCATTTTTTACTTCAGTTCTTCCAGTTGCATCTATTTTACCTTTGTTTAAATTATTTAAAGTGGCAGATTTGCTTTGTCATATTAAAAGAAAACTGAAACAGAAAGGTACTTTATTAGCTGGCAGATTAAGAAGACAACTGGTAAAGTGACTTATTTGAATCCAGCTGCATGACTCCCCACATGGTCCTGAGCCACGAGCTCTTTCTTCAGCAGTGGATACTTTGAAGGCAAAAGTCGTCTGAGGAAAAGTGAGGAGTGAACATTTGGAAGCTCAGGTATGTGGGATGCAAAATTCTGACATAAATTATCAAAATGTGTCACATCAAAACTCTTAATGCCTATTCATGGCACACGCATAGAGAAGTTCCCTGTTTTTTCAAAGGTCTGATGTTTTGCAGTTTCTTCTGTTTCAGGTTGTAGTTACTCTCTGAACTCAGCTGGAATGATGAAGCAGTTATTTCCTATGAGGACAAAGCATTAGAAAAGCGTGAAGGGCACAACAGACTTCACAGTGATTTGCTAAACAAAAAAGGAGTGCTGAGGTTTAGGGATCTTGCAGCCATTGCAGTGTTTTAGAGAAAGTTAACACTTGTGGCTAGAAACCTAAGCTCAGTATAATTATTGCTTTCAGTGTATCTTTCTACTTAGTGGTATATCTTTGCACATTCTTAAAATATGCTCTATTTTCCATTCTGTAATGAATCTCTTTCCACAGAGTACATGCTGAAAATCACCCAGCCCTTAGCACACCATCCAAAAGCTGACTTTCCCTGAAAATTGTGCATTTTTCATACATAGTTTAATTCCCACTAAATAGTAATTAAATTTAGACATTGCTGAACATTTTGAATTTTCAGTACAGCTTCATTTTAATGAGACACAGTCAGGAGACAGATTAAATCAATTTTTAGTTATGTTTGGACAAAAATTCTTCTGGTATTTATGTATTGCCTCATTGTTTCCATCACCATCACATATTGAGGAGGAAGCAGGGAATCATGCCCGATGAGAATGGGGAATCTGGCCTACTGCCTCACACAGGGGACACTGTCTCAGCAGCGAGGCACTCAGTCTCTTTTGGCCTGCAAACTGCAGAGGCAGGTTCCTCCCAGAACTTCAGAAAACAGAGAACCTTCAATTTCCAACCCCCAAGTCTGTCTCGCCAGCCACATCAGCCCTTTTGATAACCCAAACTTTTATGGCAATATCCCTGTTTGCATTTCAGGAATGCCAGTGAAGGGGACCAGTATCTCTTCAGGGGTCTATGCACAACGAATCTGTACCCGCACACACACATTGATCTGTACACCCATGAATGCTAAATGTTTGCATATATCTCCTACTTATCAACATATGTAATTATGATTTATCACGATGAATCATAATAATAGAATCACAGGAGCAGAGAAGTGTTGAGATTAAAATGGACCCCTAGAACTCATCTAGTCAAAAGCCCTGCTCAAAGCCTGGTAAAATATATCAGATTGCTCAGAATATTGTCCAATCAGAAATAATCATCAGGAAAAGGTAATGTTTTTTAAAAATTCACCACAAATCCCAGGTGTCAGGGGTCATGGTATATATCACGAAATAAATTTATTTATTTGGGGCCCATTCTTGTGAGCAAACAATTTCATTGCAAATGCTTTGAAAAGATCGATTCGCATGTACCTTCTTCACTCAGTAATCGAGCTCGTCATTGCCTTCATGCAATAAGGAGCTATTTTAATCCCACTACAGCAAGTGGTGCATGCAGAATAGAGCTGTCAGACAGTGCCAGCAACAACAAATCTGTTCATATTCGGGTACACTGTCAACTGAAAAATTTTAAATTCAGTAAAAAGTATTAATAGATTCACTGAGCTTTGCCTAGTCAGGACTTATATCGTCTATTGATGGTTAGAAATCTCTCCAGTGCCATATCAGTGGATCTTGCTTATGGTGTACCTAACACCAGAGCAGCTCTCAGGTCTGCTGTGGCTGAAACCAGGATATTTTTATATTTACATTTTTATCTTTTCTTTTAGGCTAAATGGGATTCATGCTTCACCAGATTTGGGGCAGGGCCACCAACATCTCTCCACTTGCAGGACTCTGGCAGTGCCAGGACTTTGGCTTAGCAGAGCATATTGTCAGTCTTGTGTTCTCTGGTATTTTGCAAGCACTTCCAGTTTTGCTGTGTGGAAGGAAGGGCAGTGGCATCTAGACTAAGCATCACAGCTGCTTGCAGTTGCAACATAATGAATTTGATCTTCAAAGTCCTTTCTTCTCCCATATTCCAGTCTAGATCATCATTATCTACAAATTTCCACATCCTAAAGCCGTTTAATTTGACAGTGTGGACAACCCACCTGGAAGACCAGACATGGCTATATTTGCCAGGTCTTCAGAGAAAAATTATTGTGAGCTTACAAAATTTCTGAAATAGACAGTGTGCCACTGAACAGTAAAACACAGTTGAAGCAAAAGAAATGAGTCAAAAATTGTAGTTCAGTATTTCCTCTTTTTTTCATCCAACACTTCTCTGCTTAATACCAAAAGAAAATTGAAAAGAACTTCCAACAAGTCAGCTTATGTGCATTCGCAGTCAGGTCACAGTAAGATCAAAATCTGTCTCATTTCTGGATTTTGGATTAAATTTGGCTGGAAACAGACATATATAAGTGAATCACCTCTCCCATTCCATTTTTTTTTTTAATGTTATAAGAGTTCCAGACATAGACGTATTAACTGGCACAGCAATCAGATAAAACCACCTAAACCTATTAATGACCGATAACATCTTTTAAAATAACTGTTTAATATCTGTTGTGTACATTTGTTTTATTTTCTAGGGCTGTTTGACCTATTCTTTTTCCTGGACATTCACCTTATAAACAAAATGATTAATATATGCACATAAAAAAGTACACTGGTGACATCATTAGCAGACATAACATGCATCATCTGACAATTCTTGGCTGCCATTTGTGAGGAAGAGATAGACAGCCAATGCTTTTAAAACCTTGAAAATACAAATTTATATTATTTTTCATTGCATTCTGTTTACCAATTTGGGTGACTTCTGCCTTCATGCTTGTGAAAACATATCAAGAATGGTGTGATCTGCAATGATTGCAATCAGAAATACTTTATAAATGGCTGCTTTATATTTTGTTATATTCCCAAATGACAATAAGCTCTATTCTGTTTTCATTCCACATTTGGAATTTCCAAAGAGATAATTCTTAAAGTTTAGGCATGTAACTAGGCTTCTTTCAGGTGGACAAGCATCAAGTGGACTTTATTTTTCTGTTTTAATTCCCTCCATCCTGCCTCTAACTCTACACATATACACACACTGCACTGTGTGTCCACCAGGAAATGGCAATAATTATAACCAGTGGAGGGAAAAATCAAAAATACTTGATGAAAACCGTGGTTGTGTGCCAGTAGCAGCTTATCCTTAAGAAATTAATTCCCCTGTTAAAATCTCAGAGAACTTCTTGGATGCCCGATATTTATAAATTAGGATATTGTTTACACAGAATACTTTTTCTCAGAGTGTTTAAATCTCCCTAATCAACATACTGTATCAGACATTTCAAAAAAGATGCATATAACATGAGATGAAGTTCCGTATGGAGTTAGGCACAATGTTTAGCCTTGGCACTCTTCTTTAAATATCAAATTAATAGTCTATTTCTAAAACAGGAATTATCTGGTGGGAAAAAATTTGTCTTTACTCTTTTTTCCCCTATACACTACAGTATTTTCATGCTTTTAGTGTAAAACTTCTTAGAAGATTAATGTTTAAAAAAAATCATGACTTTTTTTGCTTTATTTTTGGGAAACTTGCTTGATCTTCAGAACAGACTCACTTCTATTGTTAGTTTTATGTTTACTGGCCCTAAGAAAAATTGTAAACTTGTTGGGATTTACAATACCAAAACAATTTACTCAAAAAAAGGGTGTTCAAAAATATGAAATTTGTCATGTCATAAGAAAGTCCAGTGGTGAGTGTTGTCATGGACACACGATATATTTGCCTTTTTGGCTGCTGGTATCCTTCAACTGTTTTGTACCTCAATTCAGCTGAGTGTTGTTCCCCCAACTGTACTTTTCTGCTGTTTTTTCCATTTTATGTTGCTTTTTCACTTGGCTGTTGGTGCAGGTTTCTGTCTCATGGTTTTCTCTTTCTTTCTCTTAATGAGCACCCTCTCAGATTCCAGGTCCACTTGTTGTTCCATTGTAATTCTTCTCCATCATGCTTGCTTGCCTTGCTTTTTTCCTTCTCTCTTTCTTGTCTTCTTTGTAGCTGAGAACTGAAATGGCACAACAGCTCTGGAAAGGCCAGGAGTTTCTCTGGGCATAGGCACTGCATATTGTGTGACTGTGTCCTGAAGACATGGATGGGTGTGGTTCAGTAACACCGTGTGTGTTTTTCCATACAGAAATCATGCAATACATAGCTTAATGCAGAGGCACTGTAGACCATATAGTGTGTATGAGACTAGGAGTCCTAACAAGCTCTTTAAAGTGTCCAAATGTCATGTAGATGTGGTGCTTAGGGACATGGTTTAGTGGTGTGCTGGGTGATGATTGGACTCAATGATCTTAAAAGCCTTTTTCAACCTAGATAAGTCCATGATTCTTTAAATCAAGTAATGTCTGCAACACTGCCTGGAGGTGGTGAAAGCTCACGCTGGCCAGTGGAGTGATACAAATTCCTGTGAAGAAGTATTTGCCTTTTGCTTCTTAAGTTTTACCTTTTGCATCATATCCATCCATATATTCTCTGCCACTGTGACAGAGTCGTGAAAAAGGACTTAGCAAAATAGCCAATTTACAAAAAATTTCTGTGTAGTCCTTTGTCTACAGGTTTCTGCTGTTTTAGAGAAAGTTTCCATCTCCTTTTAAGAGTGTTTTGAACATTTCACAGAGAAATATTTTGTTGAAGTGTGAAAGGAATTACATTAACAAATCTTCCCAAAACAGAGGCTATTCACCTCCAGAGGCGTCTCCAGTCCAGAGTCCAACTCCTGCAGATATTGGGCTTTTTGCTGAGGGCTGTCAGAAAGATAAATTCAGGATCTGCCCTTTGTTAAATGGAGGGTGTCCAAGGGAAAAAGTAGAGATGTTAGCCTTAGCAAGGCAGCCCTACAATTCTTTTTGCCAGTGAACTAATGAACAAGATCATATTATTTGTAGTCATACTACTTCACATCATTTATACTTAGGAACACAAACAAAGGAATTCACAACAGAAATGAGCTAATGCTGTCATCTGGGATTTAGTATAGTGAAAGCATATCCAGATATCTTTGCTATTTTAGATACTCAAGGCTATGAAGCAATAGCTCTTGCCTTTCTTTATGATTCGAAAATTCCTCTGCATCAAGTTATAAATAAAGCACAGTGAAGAAAGAAAAAATAGAGTGAATACTGGGATATTAATTTGTTACTGAGTGACAAATAGCTTTTATAGGAAAATAGTGAAAGCATTCTGTGCAAAGAATGCTCTGCAGAACATTATGCCATTGAAAACTGTGCTGACATGTTAGCATTTACCTTATTGTGAACTTGTATTAACAAACTTCTCTTACAACTGCAGTTAGGTATATCTTCTCATTCATCAGTGAGGTACCCACAGCACTTTTTTGCATAGAAGAAGAATATAATACACTTCCTATACAACAACACACTATAACAGAATAAAGACACTGATCAAATAACCATTGACCTCCACCAAGTATTGGATGACCCACAGAAGGTCTGTCCCAGGTGAAGAAGGAAAGCATAGTTATCTACATGATCTGCTACATATGTGACTAAAGTGAACATAATAAATATTTTTTTCTCTTTCTTCTAGTTCTTTTTTCTTTGCATTACTGAAACTGTTACAATAATATACCTCAAATATACCATGGGATAACTGGAAAAGTTCCTAGCAGTTCCTTGAAGTTCCCAGCAACTGTGATTACTGTGATAATTTCCTTATTCCTCTTGCTTCTTCCCTTTTACTGTACCTATTACTTGTATAATTTAAATGTGTGCCCTCAGTAGTGCACAATTTATTAAACTCCTAAATTGATGGTGTTTGCATAATTGGTATTTAATTTATACCACTGTATAGGTTACAGATAGCAATCTTCAAAGATTTTTGCGGGTGCTTTATATTTATTAAAAAAGTGATTTTACTACTGACGTGAGAAAGTGAAATTTATATCTGAATTCTGTTTTTCTGACCGATGCGAAACAATAAAATATAATAGCTTTGTCAGATAACTGGTTCTTCATCATTGTTAATCATGGCTGGAAAACCTTTTTGACACACTGGCTAGAAAGTGATATGGAAAAAAAACACGTGAATGGAGGAATCAGAGTTATTTTAGTGAGCTGCAAAACCTTATTCAAATGTTGGCATAGAAGTGCATGCAACTCCAGTGCAGAGCCATAAATTCGCTGCAAAGCCACAAATTCACCACAAGATTCCTTTTAATTTCTTGGAATCAGGGTAGTTCAGCCATTTCACACTGAATTCAATAGAGAATTTTTAAAAAGGAGCTCTTCTGAACCTGAAATATATCTGCATATAGACCTATATATACACCTGACTTTTTAGCTGTTGTAATCCCTTAAAATCCTTCCCAGTTGGAGCACAGAAAGCTTAGGTCTAGGCAAAATAATATGATTAACAGATTTTTGGTGCTGATTCCTCCGTAATATGAGTAACACTTGCATTTGAAAGATGGTTTTGATTCCCAGACACAGTTCTCAGTTTTCTAGCTCAGCTAATTTTAAGAACCAGGAAACTAAGAAGGTGCTATAAACCTCATGACACTTCCCTCAATAACTTTTCTCATCAGCACATTCTTTAGCTGTTTTTACTGCATTGTTCTCTAACTGAAGTGGTACTGTAGGTCAGCTGTGGTACACAGAAGGAATTGCTTTCACTGGATTATGTACAGAAGACTGAAATAAGGAAAATTTTAAAGAGGAGATGTACAGAGTTCCCTAGGACAAGCCATAGTTAGTTATTATGGGAGATTCCACCAAAATATTTAGGAAGTCCTTTGTGGTTTTCTTTTGAGAGACTATATTCAGGAGGCAGAGTATTGGAAGTTCTACCTAGCAAATTTTTTTACTATTATTCTTATTGAAGTGGATCTCAGAACTGCACTTCTATATCAGCCATACAAACAACCATAACCTCTTCCTTATTAGGAGTCCAAGTTATAAAAATTACAAGCTTCTTTAGTTCTGCTCTCAGGACTAGTTGCTCACTACAGAGGGACTAGCATTCTTAGTTTGTCCAATTTTTATTTGCATCAACTTGTCAGATGTTCTGCTTCCACAACAGAAAATTCTGAAACTTGCTTCCTTCTTGTGTCAACATCCAGGCCCACTTCTCATATGCCAGCATGAATAGAAAAGTACTAGAAACAAAGCTTTAAAATACTCATATGCTTCATTAAACAGGCATGGACTTAAATATCTGAATAAATACTCTGATGACTTAAAATCCTAAAATATTCTCTGATTTTATCAACTGTTTCTAGTGGTAGCAAACAAAATTAACTTTTCAGAGAACTCAGAAAATATTTTCCATCACTAAATTTAGCCATTATGCCTTTTAACCACCTCTATTCAAAAGAAAGCCACAACTTTGACTCTGGACTTGCTATTAGCTGTGTGTGGTCAGTCTGCTCTACCACATAGGTCCACTTAGCTACAGTCCTTACTCACTCCCTGACTTCCTGCTTTGCAGTAAGAAACAGAACTGTGTATCTCCTGTATGATTTCTATTTTCTCTTGCTTTCCAGAAGGAGAAGTGTTCTGGCAGGGTTTTAAGTTTCAGGATTAGGGAAGCTATTACATATTTACATTACAAAAGGCAGAGTGGAAGAGGAGATTAGAAAAGGAAGAAGTTCCTGAGGAACAAGAACTACTGACATTCTTTTGACCCTGCAAGAATTCTAGGTCTGTTTGAAAGCTCTGAGAGATGAACTTTATCCCATTTACAATGCACTGTCCAGAGCAAAAGAGCAGATGTTGTAATCAAAGAATGGTTTTGGTCGGAAGGTACCTTAAAGACCATCTCATTGCAATCCTCATGCCATGGCTGGACACAACTTCCACTAGACCAGGTTTCTCAGAGCCCCATTCAGTCTGGCTTTGAACACTCCCAGGGACAGGGCAGCCAAGACTTCTCTGAGCAACTTGTTCCTGTGCCTCACCAGCCTCACAGTAAAGAATTTCTTTTTAATAGCTAACTAAACCTGCCCTCTTTCGGTTTAAAGCCATTCCCCCTTGTCCTATCACTACATGCCCTACTAAAAGTCTATCTCCATCTCTCTTGTAGCCCCCCTTTAGGTACTGGATCCATCACAAGCTTCTTCACAGATAACTTAAAAGAAATTTGGGCTTGAGCTGAAATACCATGGGTAATCTCTGCGGCTTGGTGGATCCCAGGGAGCCAGTGTGGCTGTGAAGATGTGTTCCATTCTTCTCTATTAGTTGGAGTTTCCTAAGTGCTGTAGGCATCATGCTGAGGTTTATCACACAACTGTAGTCTAGCCAAGATGAAGGTATCAGTAGCAATAGAGGCCAGGTCATCACCCACCAGAATGCAACACAGTCTGGGTCAGCTGGAGATGGTGTGAAATATTACTCACAAATGGTGAGATGTGAGATTTTAGCACAGAATTCAAGAGAATGAAGCCTTTGATCAAATGTTAGCTTGGGTCACCAGTTAGTCCAACTTATAGGAAGAGTTTTACTGTCCTCCTCCACAGAGTTCCAGGTCCAGCCCCAGTGAGCAGTGTGGGAAACATTCACATAACAGTTTAAAATAACCTGCTTAATGTCAGAGCCCACTGGCATGAAAATTCAAATTCAGAAGTTTTCAAAAGTGCATTTATAATTGTACTTAGTTAACTTGCTTGTGGTTTTGATTTACATCCTGGTTTTGATGCACTGATTTTTAAAGAAAATGCACATGTCTGCTCTGGGGACTAGCTCTGGGGAGGCCCTAAACATCTCATCTCTATGACTTTGCTTTATGCAGTGGAGGATTTCAGGCCCAGCGACCTTCTATTCTACCTGGTGAACAAACTGCTTCTCCTCTCACACCGTATTTTCCAGCACCCCCAATTTTTACATGGCCCTTTGTGTTTATTTCACCTTGCCAGTAACTCTCATGTACTGGGGGAACCACTGTGGCTGAAATTTTCAATTTTTGAAATGTCTCAAGCACATTTCTTCTGCTTTTCAAGATTCTATTTTAATCTCTTGGCCTGTGATATTTTGCACCATGTTTCCATCACTTCAGGAATGTAAGGGGAGAAAAAGGCTTTGAAAAAAACAGATATGTGGGGTTTTTTTTCCAAAGGACACATTCTAATGAGGTTACTTGAAAAGTATAATTCACAAATCAGCCTGCCAGTATACAGAAATGTGCATCTCCACAGCTGTTACAGTTTGTTTTATTTTGGCTACTCCTTTGATATGTCCAATGTTAATAATGAGCCTGATGAAATACTAGGAAAAACAGCACACATAATCCACATAACTCTCTTTGGAGACACATAGAATTTATTATAGCCCTCAGAGGGGCTTTTTAAAGAAATGTGAAAATAACAGAAGTCAGTAGAATTTAAATGCTCCCATCTTGCAATGGAAACAAAAGGTTAAAGTTTCACCCAAACCTGAATTTCCCAAGGTGTACCAAAGTTAAGAAAACATATCTGTGATGTTTCTCCTAGCCACTGTTTTTCCTCTAAAAAATAACCATTTGTAATAATAAAGGGACCAGGAACTCATCAATGCATTCAGGGTCAAGATGAATCTGATTTCCACGGAGCTCAAACAAAGAATTTAAGCCAGCTGGAAAAGCAAGTTAAGAAAATATTTTTAATGGCAAATTGAGATGATCTAATGCTTCCATTGTTGTACCCTGGAATTATTGGACCTGCTTCCAACTTTGCCTTCTCTCTGAGAATGTCTCTAACACATCAGTTGGAGACAGAGGTGTACTACATAATCCATTTGCATACGGTGGAGATTAACAAGAAGAACAAGACTCCTGTACTGAAATTAGCAAGAGGCCATAATGAAGAAATGACTACACAGGATATTTAGAGTAGTGGATCTCTGCTGCAAGGTGAATGTAATTCTGCTTGCCAGAGTCTGTATTTAGATAGCTTTAAAAGTAGCCATAAGACATGAATGTATTTCTGCTGAACCTTTAATGCAGCAGAGTTCAAACATCAACCATTTGAAAGCCAAAGACCCCAGTCTACAATGTCCCTCAGTTGATAGCACTGATCATTATCTTATATTTTTCTAGTGGTTCGAGCCTTCGTCATGCATAGGTGTTAGTAATTTTCTAAATGATGTTTAGACATGTTTACGGTTCTCACACCAATGACAGCCAGTCAAGCCATGTTCTCCTTTTTCTCATTAAACAGTCAAAACAATCAAACCCACAACATGCCTGGGTTGCAGGATCTTTCACTTATATAGAGCTATTACTGAGGTGTAACTCCAATGAGCCTTTGCTTAGAACCATAGAATCATGGAATGGTTTGGGTTGGAAGGGACGCTAAAGGCAATCTAGTTCTGACCCCCTGCCATGGGCAGGGACACCTTTCACTAGACCAAGTTACGGCTCCCTGCAGCCTGGCCTTGAACAACTGGTGAACACTTACTCACTGGTGGTTTGAATGCCTCACTGAAAATAACTAGGGGTTTTTTTTTTACTCACTATGGAATGACTCTAGGTAACTGTATTTATAACCTTGGCATGAAACATTCTTGGTAGTCCAGCCCTATGTGTACCTGTGCACTTCTTTTATTTTAGTTATCTCCTTCATTTTGCAATATTTACAACTATTTGACTCTGTTATGACAGTTTCATTTTACTGGAAGCAGTATTTTCTTTATTTTTATTTAACTTAACACCACTGAAAAGGAAAAACAGTCTCCAAAGAGAACTATTGTGTGACATAATGCAATTTTAAAACTCCAATAGGAAATGGTAAGTTATTTCCATAGTTACATCATCTATAGCAATGCAAAATTCAACTCTCCAGATCTGTAGTTTCATCACTTCTTCCTTCTTCCTTGTCTCATGTCAGGTCTGCTCCTTCTAATCTTCAGTCACAAGGTATGTTCACACTACTTAACAAAAACAGAAAAAACCTTAGCACACCTTGGCTAAAACAGCAGCTGAGTCAACATCTCAGGGCTTTCACAATTGAAGGTAGCAGGCTGGTTTCAGTTCTAAGTGCCTGAAGTCTTATTGGCAATAAAATGGAAAAGCTAGGTTACCTGTCCCAGTGATTATTTTAAACCTGACTTGCCACATTAGACCCTTTGCTAGGACGTAACTCTTAAAAAAAAAAACCTCAGCTCCAAAAGAAATATTGTTGAGATGTTCATGCTTTAGGTTCTACAACTTTTACACAAAAACAGTAGTAATATTGCAGTCCCACAAAGGATCTTTCATACACCTCTGATTTAGATGTACTCCCAGCCACTCTCTTTCACTAAGGCTTGTATTGAAAAAGTAATAGTGGGGTGTACAAGACCCATATCCATGACCCCTGTTACCAGATCCTGTCTTAAGTATTGCCACTGCTATTGTGTCTAAGTTCAGAAGAATACTTTGTAAGCTTGTATTCAGCCACTGCTTTCTGCACAGTCAGAGAAAACACAGAAATTATAACCTTTCCTCTGTAACACTCCCAGAGGTGTAACATGTCTGTATGCACTGACAAGTTATTGCAGTCTTTAAAAGACAGACAGGTATCCACTTGAGGCCCATACCTTTTAATTTAAAACCTTACTGGGGACATGGACGTAACTCTTAACTTTTAGAACTTTTAGTACCTGAACTCCAAGAACCCTGTCCTCACTGTGCATAAATCAAAATTTTGGATGCTGAAAAACAATTAAATTCCAGAATTTGATACTATGAATAAACAGATTTCCCAAGGCAATTGAAACTATACATATGTTCTGGAATATGGCCCCAGTCCAAGGTCCTTAGCATGTCCTGAGCAATGGCAGGGAAGAAAGCTGAAATAAAGGGGTTAAGGGAGTCAGGTTAGACATATAGAAGGCAATGAAAGAGCCTGTGCACAGGAATTCAGAGGGTCTTTATCTTTCAGTTAAGCGTAGCAAAGAAGCTGTAAGCTGGGAGCTGTTAGAATAACGAGACACCAATGTAATTCAGAAAAGTGTGAAAATTGCTAAAATTATTTAAAATTATTTGTTTACTACCATCACATGAGTATAAATTTTTTTCCTTGTATAATCAGGATTATTTGTTTGGACTATTCTTGTCTTTGGGACAAATTCTTTAATTAAACTTTTCTGTTCAGGTTTGAGGGAGTGATCTTTTTCCCCTTTTTCAAAAAATAAAGCTATTGTGCTTTTTCTTCATGATTTTCCTATTAAAAACAATAACCTTCATCTATGAAGACCACTTCTTTGCAAGCTACACTTCCAAGAAAAAAAAAAATCACAGTTGTATAAGACAAATCATGGGAAAACTAGACTGCAGTTTGAATTATGACAGACCATGTCATGTTTAAATAGACCATTAATGTGAAAAAGGTTTATTTAAAAAAAAACCAAAACAAACAACAATGCAAGTATTTAAGTGGCTTGAAACAATTTCTTCCAACATTTTTGGCAAACACATAAGGAAGGAACAGATGTGAGGAAATGCTATTCCAAGGCACTGGCATGGACTCATGGACCATAACACTGCAGAAACTGCACATCTCTCATATTTAGACTTGCAGCACAGAGTGTTGTGTGAAAGGCACCACCTTTCAACCAGTTTGATTTTCACAGTGAGTCGGGTTTTCACATATTTTTTTTTTCAGCAGTTATTTCACCTAGGAAGAATTTCTTCTCCCTGCTAGTGTATTTATTAATAGACATCTGAAATATATGCTGGCAGTCAAGATGCTGCTCTCAGCTTACTGATGTTGATATCAAGACACACATAAAGATTATTAAATCCTTAGCAAGTTCATGAAATTTAAAAAAAAGTAGCATAGCAGAATGCATGGCTAACAGACAATGCTATAGGTACAGACCAGCACTGGGGCCATAAATCACAAGTGAAAGAACGTTGAAACAACATTGAATGCTACAATTTCAAAATGTGTTTTACATTTTACATATACACAACAATCTACATTTTTAGAAACTGAATATTATACTACAGTTCCTAATTTGTCGAAACAATTGCATTCTTTTTACGCGATTGTCTAAATAATATGAAAATTTTGAAAAAAACTTGATAGTCATATAATTTATCTGCATTTTACCATTTCTAACTGCTGTAGATGAATAGCAGTTACTTGAGCTATACTCCTCTGCAAATGACCGTGGAAGCATAAATTGATAAAAGAAACATGGACCAAGCAATTTTTTTCCTAGGGCTATACTAGGCTTAGAAATTCATCAAGTAGGCAAGATCATGGAGCAGATCATAAAAAGTGCCGTCCTCCAGCATGTGCAGGACAACCAGGGGATCAGGCCCAGCCAGCCTGGGTTTTGGAAATGCAAGTCCTGCATGACCAACCTGGTCTCCTTCTATGATCAGGTGACCTGCTTAGTGGATGAAGGAAAGACTGTGGATGTAGTCTACCTGGACTTCAATAATGCCATTGAGAACATTTCCCATAGGATTCTCCTGTAGAAACTGACTGCTCATGGCAGTTTTACTCTCAATAACTTAGTTTTCTAGTGTCGGAAAGCCATGAAGTTGTATATTGAGATAAAGCACAGAAAAATAGGAATGATGGGGAAAGCAGAAGGGGTGGAACACGGCAATACATGCACCTTAATTATTTTTCCTGTTGACATGGGATTTATTTCACCTATTGTAGACATCTATAGTAGTAACAGTGATTGTAGGTTATAAAGTCTATAGTTGCAGGCCCTTTTAAGTGCAAATCATTTCATCCTCCAGTGGACACATAAAATTGTCCCTCTTTAATAGTCAGTTTATCTTGACTGATAATAAAAAAGCAAATGCAATAGGCTACTACATGTGAAATTCCATTTTAATTGTTCCTCACACTTCCTTTGAGACATTTTGTCAAATCTAAGCACTGAGTTGACACTAGCAAGTGCCCCTCATTAGTGCTAGTCTCTTACATACCACTAAATGTCATAAACTTACAATTGACTGTGGATTTATTATGCCTGTACAGACACTGGAAAAAATAATGTTAACAATGGCAATAGTTCATGTCATAAAAATTACAGAATTGTTTTTATTTCTAGATAAAAAGATTAATTTATACTGTTCCTTCCCAAGGAGCAATTTGCTTTCAATGGGATGATACTTCATGACTAAAAACTTACCATTTTTAATACTTCTGGGTTGTAGTAATTGAGAAATCTCTTACTTCAAGCAACTCAGATGCATATCAAAAAAGAATTTGTGACAGAAGAGATTCCCTGAACATAGTTTTCAGGCATAAGTGAATATTAATCATGGGAATGATAGAATTGTTTGTTTTTCTTGTAATTTAATTATTTCTTTTGGGCAGGGAAGTCTAAGACGTTGTTCTGGGGATGAGTTGTTCCAGATCAAGCTTCAAAGACAGTTTTGGAAATAATAGTGAAAAATTAAGCTGAGTTGGTATTTAACAGGCAAAGTAGACAGACAGTCTAACTGTTTGCATGTGTGCTCTAGGTACACTTTGGTAAGAGATGCTATTTTATCACTGTAATCTTGTTTTCTTTAGAATTTACTATAACAAAATCATGACAAGAATTAGGCCTGAGTCATGAATTAAAGTAAATGTATTTACTGAAAGACATTCAGCTTGCTTTCATTTTCCACTATGTTTCTCATCTGTGTTACAGCACTCATGTTTTTATTCTGCCTTACAAATAAATAAATCCCACATTAATATAAAGGTGATGAGGTAATTTAATAGCCTAATCTGTTTGTATTTAGGGAAGCAAGAGATAGCTCAGTCACTGTCTTTTTCAAGACATGAGAAGTAAAATCCTTGCATTGAGGTCAATGAGAGTTGGGCCAGGTTCTTATCCCCCTGCTTAAATAACTTATTAATAAATTTCCTAAACATTAATTTCCATTAATATAGATGGTTTAAATGCTAGTTAAAGGACAAGATGAGTAACTGTAATATGAAAAGCCCAAGATGTCTGTGGCAAGAAAATAAGTTAGTAACTGTTGCATAGTTCTCTTGCATCTGCTCAGCAGTTCTCAGGCCTGATGTCTGCAATCTCACTTTCCTGCTATTTTTCGTTCATAAACCAGGTCAAGAGGTATCCAAAGTAGGACAGAGGCCTATAAAGCCCTTGAAGTTTTTTGAAACTCACTTTTTCTTTTTACTGCACTAATCCTTCTGCCAAGTCTTGTATATAAAGATAAGGGCAAGCCAGACTATGAAGGTGCAAAGGAGCCAAGTGGCTTTGCATTTGAGATTGTAGACATACTTTAAAATGTTATGCATTTCATTAACTAGAAAAATAAGAATTAAAGTATATAGAATTAATATGGTAATAATCTAGGCTAAGTATATTTATCTTTTCCCAGGATATCTTCAGGAGTCTGACCTTTTTCAGTAGTCTCATGAATTAACTGCATGGGTCTTTGGGTCATCTCCCACTACCATCCCTGGGTTCACCTTGTGAGGTGGCACCAAGGCACAAGCTGAATTGAAAATAAAAAGGGATTGAAAAGAAAAGAATGTTCCTAATGTCCAGCACACACAGCATTTGGACTAAATATTTTCAAATGTTTCTTCTAATCCAAACTGTTCTATGACTGATTCTTTGTTCTAATCACTATGATCCAAGAGCCCAAGTGTGCATAGAGTCAGCAGCAGGGCTTCAGTATTCCTGATTTCATTCTACAAATCTGTTCATGTTCATTGTTCGGTTAGTGTGGTTTGCTACATATGGCAGGACTAGACTCAGGTGTAGCACAGAAGCACATTCTGTGCTACAGAGTCTGTGGGACAACAGGTGAGATGAACATTCATGCCAGGTATAGCTGTTCACTAGCAGATTACACAGGACCTTATTGCACATTTTTCAGGTTACTTTCAGTTCTCTGAGTTATTATTTTTCCATACACGAGGATCACTATATGTCAAACACACACAACCAGGAATATTTTAGTCAGGGTTTTTATTAATGGAGGTAGATCAAACTTTTTTTTTTTTAATTGAATTAAATAGAACTTTCTTCTGTTGCTAACCTAGGGTCATAAGATGTCATTTCACCATTCTTCAGAGTTTATTAATATTCTGTCATATTTTCATAATATCATCTGACTTGGTCACAGCTTCCTGGATAACTTCCTGTATGACTGAATGGGAAACAAACCCTGAAAGTTTCACACTCACAAGACTCAGTTCTGCTAAGTGAAAGCCAAGATCAGCATTTTTGAAAACTCTCCTACAAAAGCAAATGAACCAAACTCAAACTCCAAAGTAGAAATGAAAGTGTACTTCTGTAAATTCATAAATAAACAAGAGAAAATCAGGCAGCAGAAATGAGTGATCCTTCTTTCCTTGGCATGTTGGTGGTTTTTTCCTACTTCTGTTTTTCATTCTGGCATAACACTGCCCTTGCCCAAACTGCTCAAGTCACTGGGGTATGAAAGGTCAGACTGAAATGCAGATGGAGAATGAAGACCTCAATCTCATTCAGTAGTTCAAGAGATGTCTTTGTGGAAATACATACATGCTATCCTGCAACCAGATCACATTCATGTCCTTTATCTCCAGCTTTTGTTTCTTCTGTTGAGAAACTGAATTGTGAGAGGCAAAGCTCAGGTTTTGGACTATCAGCAAAGTGCTTGAGACAGTTTTCCACTATCTTGTTTTCTGATTTGCTTTTGTAGAAGCCCTGTAATTTTTTTGATGGAAAGGCTAAGATCATTGGTAACCAATTTGACAAATGACTAGTTGCTCAGCCTCTTCAAAAATCATGTTGTATTTATGGATATTCCATTATTTCATCTGAAAACAGGCATTGTGCGTTCTTCTTTCCAAGTATTGACCAGGCTCTGAGTGTACTCCAGCCAGCTGGCTGCATATTAAATCAGTGGTTGGACTGGCAGTTTGAAGCAATCCACAAGGAAAATGTGGGGAGCTAAATGCTGGATAGGAAATTGAACAGCCCTGCTATAATCTGGCCTATGCCCTGAAGCAGTTTGGCTCACACAGAGGAGACAGTATGTGAGAGGAACCTGATACCACCGGCAGTCACAGATATAGGACTGACTTCAACTGGTCATGCATTTTCCTAAAATCCAGATGAGCATCAGTGCACCACATGTCATCTTTCAGGTCACACTTGTCCCAGACAAGAGCTGTTTACCAAGAATGAGTAAAAAGTTGACACAGCAGGGGAGCATGCACATGAATTCCACAGGGCATGCAGCATTATTGGTAACCTCCTCATGGAAAATCTGGCTTAGACATGTTATGAAAACAAAACAAATATTAGCAGCAATTAGGGGACTTAGAGAGAGAATTATTCACACCAACAAACTTATCTCTCAGGGCTCGTATAAGACAGTCATAAACCCTGCTCACTGCAGCCAAATCAACAGGATGACAACTGAAACTGGGAGCATAATAGGCAAGGGATCAAGCTGGAAAAACCAGGCACAGCAGGAGGCGGAGTTGGAGAACGCAGACCAGAAGGTTCCATGTGGCATCACAGACTGAGACATGACATCTTTGTCAGGAGATCTCATGGCCTTGTAATAGTTTGTCCCATGCGGCCACCCTTGCAAGCTTCACAGTGGCTATTAGCAAGTTGTGGTGGTGACTTCAGCTGCTTACTGGCAGGGAAGGGACTAGATCTCACACCATTGCCATGTTTACTGCAATAAATCCTGGGTGACACATTGGGTAGCTTTGCTTACTGGTTATCACTGTCTGAAAGTGGCATGACTTTTCATAAGTGGGTACAACAGCAACAAAATCAATGAGGCTTTCAGAAATTTTGAAAGGGAAGAATTAGCAGAAGAAATGAAAGTTGCAGAAAAGACTCAGAAAAATTATGTAAGTTGTGCAACAGCTTTTGGTCTATGATATAAGGTAACTTTTATATATTAGTGTATTCAATTTAGGATACATTTTTTATGGTATTTCTATACTGATCGACCCTACATCTTCATCTTCAAGAATAAGTTAGATGTCAGAAACCAGTTCAGACCATCAAGCAACTGGGGGCTTCTCAGATCTACATAGAATTGCAGCTGAAGATTCAAAGCTGTAGCATAGTTCAGCTTTTTTGTATCATATCTTGAAATATGATACAAATGTGTGTGAAATTTGCCTACCAGTTCTACTGAAAGCCATATAGAAACTTTTGTTTAGTCTCGTAATGAAGAGATGGGAATGTTTTCCCTTTCAGTCTGTTAACCACTAAGTTTGGAAATGGAGACTATTAATTGTGCATGCTCTGCAAACACACCATTCTGGATCAAACTCAGCACTTGTTATTTTAGGATTGATGGCACTCATTCCCAAAGGCCCCCTCCAGGGTTGCGTCTTGTACTAACTTGGGAAGGAGACAATTCCTGCTGGGAAGGATTTACCAAATGAATATAAATAAATGAGGTTAAAAGTCCAACCAGCCTTCTTAGCTACATGTGTCACAAGTTTTGTTTCTCTTCTTTGTTTTGTCTTGATTGTTTGAGGGATGGAAGAGATGGATTAATCAATGAGGCTACACATGCACCAGTAAAGTAGAAAAGAAGAAGAAGGAAGAAAAGCCTCCTACTAGCCTAGTCACGACAGTCAAGCCTAGGCTTTGCTGATGTAATGCCAGAACTGTGCCTGAAAGGCTTGTCTGAGAGAAGGCAAAGATTAAATCACATAGCTTTTTCCATACTCCCAAGACATTCAAAGCATCTCATGTCAAACCGTGGATTTCAAAACCCTGACATATGTCAGCTGTGCAATAGGAAAGGTAACAAATTTGGAATTTCAAATTAAGAATGTTTTTCAGGGATGAGACATTAAAAATACTCCTGTTGAGTTGGTGCTTCAGATGCCATAAATAGTCTACCAACTCAGAAGTGACATAACTTTTTCTATAGCAGTAGATCTACATTATAAGGTTTATTAATTGCCTGACCATTTATATAATGCTGTAGTTTCAGGGCTTTTATCTGTGTCTCTAGACCATTATCTTGGGAAATCAACAGTAAAACTAATTAAGTATGCTTAGTTACTTCTGCTGTTCAGTCTCTTAAATATTACTCTTGTTTCATTACTGAATTTCCAAAATGCCTAAGATTGTTACAAAGTTTTTAAAATTAAAAGTAGCCAGCTAGACAGTTTTCTAAGGAAGCAGATTCATCATACCTAAGCTTAGTTTTCTCATCTTGGATGTAATTTTCTAAACAAAAGTATTTGGTATGATTATTGTTACTCTCCCTGCTATCAGCTTTCCAATAATATTTTGTACCAGTGGAACATCTGACATGGAAAGAGGGTGTTTACCCTACTCTTAATGTATTCTATTTTTTTTGCTTTCAGAACATGGAGTAAAAGCTGGTATCCTATTTTAATGCAAACTGTCAGGCTAATGAGACAAAGCTCTAATGGAAGAAGAATTTTGGAAAAGGCTCATCAATACTTACAGGTTAAGGAGTAGTATTTGAAGTGCCAGTACAGTATATGTCCATTTTTTTTCCAGTGATGGGTTCCTCTGTCTAAATGGCCAATCATCAGCTATCAATCATGATGATGTTTAGTGGTGAATATATTCTGTTTCCACTAGAGTTTAACTGAATACAGACATACTGCAACTTGCAGTACAAGCAGTGCTACTGATTCCTCCACCCACTGCTACAGAATGTGGTGATTAATATCTATACTGATAGAAAAAACATTGAATAAACACATATCCAATAACCAAGCAAATAATAGACTAAACTGAGCTATGGTCTGAGAATATAGATCAACATTTGGGTTAATGGTTATGGAGAAAAACTGAAGTACAGTTTTCCCTTGTAGACTTGAGACTCTATTGCCACTGAAGGATCTCAGATTTCTTAATGTGTAGCCCTACAGTTATCAGTCTGCATAGAAGGGATAAACCTTTCAGTCTTGTGTCATTATTACAGAAAGATCAAGGAAAGACCTTTGTCAACTCCTTTTTCTACCTTACCATAAAAAAAACATAGAGCAGAACATAGCTACCACTGATAAAAAAGCTTCATGTTCCTAAAGCCATTGAGAACAAAAAACTAAAATAGCAACATGCAGGTAAATACTTGGATCTACTCAGTGGATCTATTCTATGAACAGAGCAAGAGAAAGACCAAAAAAAATGCAGACAGGCATGTTGAACTCATTTGTGATTATGGTTTCACCCATGTCACACTTCCATCACCCAGGAAGTTGTAGGTATTTTACAGTAACTGCGCAGCGCTGGTGGTTCTGTAGGCGTTAAGCATGACCAGCAATCCCATTTGGGAAAGCCCCCCGAAACACGAACAGAATCCAGAATAGTAATGAACTTTCATGTAAATAACTCTCAAGAAATGGCGTACAAAACAGATGAGCCATCTGTGTGATGAAACACAGTCTTCATTAGAAAATAGACATAACTAAATAGATCATCTTTAAAGACATCAGTAAGAGCCCTGTTCATCATGCCCAATGAGACATGCCTAGTCAATTCTTTTACAGCATCAAGGCATAATTCTCTATCTCAAAAGAGCCCACACTAGTGAAGTCAGTCTATTCATTTATCCCCATTTCTTTTGAGAGAATATTGGAAAAAGAAGGCTAAAAGAAGTACCGAACAGTAAAAAAAATGAAGATCTATTTGTTGTCATGGAGTAAACTAGGTTAAAATGTATCTGAAAACATTATTTAGTTATTTTAACTTAAAAAGTGGTTTGATTAATTTCGTAAAGCCTTTCATGTCCCTCAACTATTATGTAAACAGTAAGTGCATTACAGGACTGGAATCCCATTTGGTTTCAACTGTTCAGTGTGCAGAAATTGGAGTAAATCCAGAGATCCTGTGTTTCAAGAACTTTTAGCACCAAAAGTGTTTGGATTTTCTTATATCATCTCTGTAAACTTTAAATATCACCTCATTGAGTTTAAGGGATTGTGTGATTAAGACATTATGTTTTAAGTACACTGGCAGCAGTTTCCAGCTAAGGAGAGGGATTATCAAAGTGAATAAAGAGCAAAATATGCAGCTTGATGACACTTCTATTGATTCTTTTCTGTCGCTAGGAAAAATCAAAGCACATGAATATGCTTGTCCAATTAAAGCCAGTGGCAGAAGCATAGCATGGTCTCAAATCATACTCTATTTAGTCTGTGACTATAGTTTCTTGGGTTTTTAAGTTTAGAGGCATGTGTTAGCTGGGGTTTTGTTTTTTCCAGCTCTCATGATGGGACTTCCAATGCAGCCTGAGGCAGTTAGGCACTCAAGTGACAATGAATGTCCATGAGATCGAAAACTCCTTTCAAAATCCTCCCACAACTTTCTTTTCCATCTTTCCATTTGTTTTTAATACTCTGTAATTTTCGTTGCAATTAGCCAGGTCACAGACGCATCCAATCCCTCTCAAATATTACTAAACAATAGAAAAAGCAATACAAATCTAATGGCTTTGATGCCTGTTAGAAACTTTCCCATCTGTGAATCATTTTAAAGCACAGTATCTGTGGATTTATCATGCCAAGAATGGTGGCTCAGGAGGTTTTTGCAATATAGCACCTAAATAACTAGAAAGTCACAGCAGGATTTGAAATATTATCAAAAAGAAAAAAAAGTCTTTGAAGGCTTGATCTGGTTCTAGCTTTATGTCTGTAACACTTTTTATACATGTTCTCACAGAAGAGAAGATACCGTCAAAACAGCATATGAGGCAGCTTTACTGGTTTTGGAATATTTTCACCTGCAAACCAGTTACCCACAATAAAACAATTCTGGGCTACAAGGAAGAAGTCCAAAAGCTGGTAATGCCAGTATCTATAATGGTCTGCTCCATAGCTGACATTTCTGTAAAGGCATTGCAACACAAAGTATTCAGTCTTCTTCAGTTCCTGCAACACACACAGCTTTTTCCCAAACAAATGCTGCATAAACTTATTTTTGTGTGTTATACCCATAAACTAAAATAAATAAAAAATAAAACACAACAATATTTTTTTAATCTCCTCTTATAAGGCAAGACAGGCCAATACAGCTATAGGAGCCATGCAAGCATTAGATTTCTACTCTTCTTATAGATCCTCATTGCCAGATTGCTTGTACTCTTGTATAGCTGGATTTTGTTCCACAATCTTAATTCCTACATCTAAAACTTAAGCGTAGAACCAGTATGAGAATACTCCTGTGATCGCTTGCACGTCTTTTATTAGGATCATATTTTTCACTACCACCAGAAGAATAAGACACAGAGCCAAGTTCTATTCTCAGTTGCTGGTGTAAATCCAAAGTATCCTCATCAAAAGCAGTGAACTTATTCCAGATTTACACTCCTGGGCCTAGAGCAGAGTTCAAGCTGTCTTGTTTTAATATTCTTCAGTTCAGAAGAATGTCTGGCTTTCCAGAACTCAGAAACTGTGAGTCTCTGTACTGCCAGCTTAACAATAAAAAATCAGATTCTTTTGTGTTCTTTTTCTGAACACAGATAGAGTGAAATTACATTAACTTCAGCTCCCACACTCCTGTTGCCAGAAAATAGGAACATGTTAACAACTGTCTTTCTGTCCAAATGCATCCATTACTATTATTTTATCAACTCTCAAGGCAATTCAAGAAGTTCTTTTTGTACTCCAAGGTTGGCTCTCATGGAGGAGATTCAGACTGGTTCCTCTAACTCTTTCTCCTGTATTGTACCGAAATACTGAGTTTGGTGTGTCTTAAATCCTATAGCGTAATGACCGTGCTTCCTGGTTTCATGTGTGCATCCTTAGGTAGCCCCAAAAGTCTGTGGCTTTTGCCAGGAGGCATTTTTTTTCCTTCTATGGTCAAAATATCCAGGGAAATCTCTTGACTTAGGAAGAGACCTTAGAAAGAATCCTTAGAAAGAAACCTTAGAAAGAATGATCATTGAGTACTTCCTACTAGACAAGAGAATCAGGGAATGGAGAGAAGCTAGAATTTCCCTCTGCCCTATTTTCTTGTACAAAAATACATGTATAGAAATGAGAACTTGGAAAAGCTTGCAGAGATTTAGAAAATCATCTCAGGCATTCAGCCACAAGAAAAATCTCTGTGTGGGACGTGACAGTACAGGCTAGCCTAGAACAAAACTACCTCATTGCTAATGCAGGTCAAAAAGTTACTGGAATACAATAGTAAATCACAAATCTGTAATATTTAGCAAAATGATCAGACCAGAGAGCAAAGATGCTGTGGTCTGCAGGCTAGAAAAGCATGTGGGATCAGCACAGGAGTGGATCGATCACAGAGAGGATTGGTTATGATTGTAAGGGAAATAGCAAGACAAAGTACTAATCTGTGCAAACCAATGGAAATGCAGGGCAGAGAATCAGAGTTTGCCAGTACCTAGCAAAGGGGATTTCATTTCATATGAAAAGAAGAAGCCTTAGGCATTTTTAAATGGGATTGTCTACTACTGTGGGAAAGACCAGTGGAGTAATAACACCACAAACCACTTACCAACGAATTCTAAGTCACCCCAGTCCTTGAATGCTCTTCCTCTCTCAATAGTACCTATCTGTGAGTTAAGACTGAGGGCTGTAGCCAGAGGTTTGCGTTGTTTTTTAAAAATAGATTTTTATATTACCTAAACAACTGGGAAAAATCCTCCCTTCTAGAGGGGGGCTGTAGAATAAGGTGCCTGGTCAAGGTCACTGAAGAATATTAATGGCTCATGGATAACTACTGTGCCACTGAAAATGCATCAGCAAGGGGGCTAGGGGTAGTGGCATAGGAGTGCTATTTGGAACCCATCTCCTGAGGAAGTATAAAGGCATTCTTCATAGAGGAAGAAAACATATGTGTTTTAGCTGGAAAATGCTACCATTTGCTAGAAGGCAGCCCCTTTCTAGAAGTTAAAGCAAGATCTTTGTGATAGAAAAAGAAGTCAGTGGGGCAGAGGCTGTTATTTCAGGCCAGACAGCAGGAACAGCAAACCACACATGTCAAGAACTGCTGTGGAAGTGAATGAGGCGAGGAGAAGGGGGGAACCAGAATTGCATGCTTTTCTGATGGCATGCACATCATTCTCTGGAAAATTCAAATAAGGGAGCAACACCAATCCAAGTAACTAGCAATTGCATCTCATATTCCAAAATAGCTCAGTAAATTAAGGGCAATTTTTTTTTTTTGTTATTCTAGAAGGAAAATTATATTCTCCATCTTAGGTTTAAGGCAGCATTGCACTGCAGCCAGCTTGCAGGCTGGGTCTGGCCCATAAGGCAGTCTCTGCTGCCCACCAGGGATGAGGCAGTGTACACCTTTCAACTCTGAACTCCCCAGCTGGTGCCAGTCAGACTATTTACATCTCGGGACTGCTGGCTGGCTGGCCTAGAAGAAACTTCTGCCATATACTGGCCCTGCCAGAGGACTCCTATCTCCTGGTTGGCCGCTTTCCTCTGCTTCTTCTCCCTTCTTATCCCATCTGGGCAGCACATCACACACTGTCTCACAGCCTGAGCTAACCTGAGAAAGGGGAGAGAGAAGATGCTGGAGTGAACGAAGCTGGAAGGGCAGCAGGAGATGTTTGGATATGTGTTAGGAAGTAGAAGTCATTAGCAGTCTCTGAACCCGTTTAAGCTGTAGATTTCTGCAATAAAAATTCATTTAAGAGGAAAAGGTGAAAAACACTTCCTGTGTGTGAAAGGATTCTTTCACCTCTGTACCACAGCCAGGTTGGTGTGAGGGAGAGACAGGTGTTGCAGGGTAGTCAGACAACACCACCAGTACAGGAGCTCTTCAGAGCTGCACGCAGGCTGCTGGGGCACTGGGTGCTACCGAACAAGGGCAAGCAAAGGAAAATGTTTTAACTAGTTCTTTTTCAGACTTATGAAAGACTTGAATAATTCCAAACGAGGGAGGTCAAATATCTAAAAGTATCAATGCTGCTTGGTTCCAGGCTAGACAAAGGTAAACAGAATAACGCAAAAACCTGAAACATGGATCAATATTTGCTTTTCCTTTTTGGAAGAGGAAACTGAGACTTACATTTCTACATCAGCAACAGGGGAAGCTGAGACTGTTCTTGCAGGAGCAAGTGTGTTCAGTGAGGAGATCAGACTATATCTGAAGGGACTTACAGTTCAGAAGACAGATCCAGCTGCCTGGTTGGCAAAGCACTCTTGGGTTTGTCTGTTGGTTGGCAGGTGGGTTTTTGCTTCATTTTATTTTTTGCGTACAGAGATGTTTCAACAAATAAGGGAGGGATAGCATGACAGTGCCAGCTGAGGGTAAAAGGCAGGTCCTCTCTAGTGCAGAGATTCCCAAAAGAAAGATGCAATCTTCATGCCAGAACTTAAGTGAGTAGTCGGAGACTGGCACTGACTCACTTGACGGATCCTGGAGGCTTCAGAAATTTCAACTCATTTTATACTTTTACATTAAGCCCAAGAAACTTCAGCAAGGTCTCCTCCATGGGCATTGACAGGACTGGGCGATAGTCCTGCACAGTTTTCCCAGCACCTGAGAAAACAAACGGACCAGGCATCCAGCTTCATATACAGCCTTGTGGGATCTAGAACAGAGAAGAAGGGGAAAAGGGAAGCCTTTAGGCATTGGAGAGGGCAGATTTCTATTATGGTCTTCCCAGTTATCACATAGCCCTCCAGAAAGAAAACTTTGGGAACCCTTAATTTAATATATTTTGTTCTTTCCAGAGGGAAATGTTCACCAACTCAGGAAGCTTCAGGGGGGTTCCTGCCAGAGGAGATCGAAGAGGAGCCAGCAGTGGGTGGGGAGCTGCCTCTGCACCTCTGCCTGAAATCAGGACACGTTTCGAAGCTTGTGCTCACATCCCTGTGCCAGGGACTCTGCTGGCTGGTGCTAAAGCACCTAGGAGAGGTCACACAGTACAGCCTGCCGCCAGCTGGCCAAACGCATTTCACATGTTTAAGGCCAGCCATTATTTAATATCTGCTGCCAGGAGCCACCTTGTCTGTGCTGACATCATCTGGTCAGGTTTTTTGCACTTTCTAACAGAAACTATGACACACTCCAGCAAGAATAGACACCTAAAGCCAAGAAACAGACAGTATAACTCAGGTCCCCAGATGGGTTTGAATAATTTATTACTTATTCAGCTTTATTTTTACAACTTTTGGAATGTTTTTTGACCAAAACTTCCATGCACAGATTTCCTTTTCACAGAGCACTGAAAATTTTGAAAACATATTCAATAACTGCAAGCTGAAAAATCAAATATTTCAGAATGTGTTTCCCTGATAATATAATCTATGCATTCACTTGATCATGACAGACTTTCCTGTGGTAAGTATGCTACTTAAATATAGCACTCCATCACATTTTTATGACAATGCTTTTGATATACAGTGAGAACTGTATCAAAAGGGTTCTTAATAGCTGAAATTGATACCACTTACATGCTGGTTAAGAAGTAAAAGGACATTAACTTTGTTTCAGTAATTTACTATGATAATGTTGAGTATTAAGGCAAACAGTTCAAAAACAGAAGTCAATTGGGAATGTAACTTATTTTGCCTAAAACTATATGTAGTCTTACCAATAACTCAGAGCCATCTGAAACCTGACAAAATAAGGGTAACAAAATTGTGGCTGAGCTGATGATTTTCATTTTCTAAAGAGGACAGAAAAGGTCCATTGCTGCTTAGTACTACTCCACCTAATTCCTCAGAATAAATGCAGAGATGTATGTCAATTTGACACTGCAAAACACCAGTTACGTGCTAGATCTGAATTTTACAGAATTCTTCTGTTGAAGGATTCATCATCAGAGGCAATGACAAGGAGCTCAAGAAAAAGAAAAAGGCATATTTTCATACTACAGCAGAAGGGCCAAAGGTTAGAAGACTAGTTCTTCTTGTTGTGTCAAGAACCTCTTCCAAAGCCAGAGATTTCCATGGAAAGATTCCATGTGTGGAACATGCTGGATTCTGGATCCACATCTCAATAAGTTTACTGGGGTGGCACTTTTTTCTGTTCTCAATAAAAGACAGATGGGTATTAAAGGTAAAGGAGAAAAAACAGGGATGACATGGGAAATAGTCAGGAAAAAAGGCTATGGGTAACCTCCAAGACATCAATGGAAAGAAAGGAGCTAGCAGTATCTTCAGGGAAATTGCAAACTACTCTGGCCTGCCACAGCAATGTCCATGGTGTCTTCCCGCATAATTTTTCATCATATCAGGAATGGCTTTCCACTTCATTTTCTGAGTCAGCAGCAGAACCCTTCTCCTGAATATTACCAAACAGGAATGTAAAGGAGTGAAGGTGCCAGGAGCAGAGCTGCTCTCCAGTGGGAGGGTAAAGGTCCTTTGAAAATGTGAGTTTGTTTACAGAACAAGAAGTAATTCTTGCCAAAAGACCACATTGACTTCAGTGTAGCTGAACACATTACTTGGTACAGTAAGAGTATTTTTTATAGAAGCTTAAACTGTATTAACTTCCTATGCTAACTCTATAGATCTTTATTTCAAAATAATGAAAGAAATCATTAAAAGTGCAAATGAATCAAATAAAAATAATCACAATACATTGGTCTTTCTCTAAACAAGAAAACATTATTTAGTGATAGTAAAAGTAAAAACATGAGGAGAGGACAAACTGTTCCTACCTCCTTAAAAATCACTAACCTCAACAAGGTTGAATTTTCTTTCATGATGTTTAAAATTGGCCCTAGATGTCTAATAACTCAAAACCACCTTGTCTTTCTAAAAGCCAAGTCTCTCTTTGTTTTCCTCCTTAAATCATTTATTATAATAATTTTATACATACAGGTTCTCCTCTAATGCTGGACAAAGACTAGAAGAATTGTCAAGGATTTTCAGGATATTTATTTTATTATGAAGTCATAATTTTTATGACTTTATAAACTGGAGTTAAACTGTAACAGAAGTACTATTTCATTCTTCATATGTGATTGTGTGAAAAAAATTCATTTGTGTGAAAAAAAGTTTTTTCCTGTGTTGTGATGTTTTGCAATATTAATCAAAATTTTCAAAATAGTCATAGGATCATTTTTATTATAAATACAAAGAATTACTTTGCTAATAGCCAAGATGGTTTGATTGGAAATGTTATTGTAAATAACTCTCACCAGATTATAAAAAAAGAGAAATAAGGCTCCAAATGTGGCAGAAATAGATTTCTGAATTTTAATGGCAAAAGAGCTCACATGTTTATCAGGGCTGCATCCTCAAAGATGCAACATGGATTTTTATTCATGAAGTCAGTGTCTATATCTATGTCTTAATTTATGCTATAGTTCCACAAGCAGCCTGTTCTAGCAGAAGGTAACAGCACTTCTGCTAAAATGAGTGGTTCTGCCTGTCCTCCAATGAACATCCCCAGTGGTCACTCAATTTTGTAGGTGCTAATACATACAGCTGTATAGGAAGTCAATCAAACGTCTCACAAACACAAACATTCCTTTGAAACATGACACTTTGGGCCTTCACTGGTCAGCTAAAAAGAACTGGGAAAAAAATGGAAATGGGGCAGAGCACAATAGATTTAGCTGGACATACCAGTCAAAATTCATCTCATTAATTGTCCAGCTCCAGGTCTTTGCTATAAACCCTTCTCTCTGCATTGGAATAATACTATGCTTATACTGGTGTGTGTTTTCACATTTACTTCGCAGTGGAGATGAAAACTAAAGAAAGGTATAGTGGGATTGCAAAGCACAGCCTGTAAGAGCAGTGATAATCTGTGGAATTCATTGCCTACAGTTTTAAAAGATTCTAAATCTGTTTCTCATTTCAAGTTTTATTTGAAGTTTAATGTTTTGGATATGTCTTTTTAAATATATATATGTGTTTGCACTTGCTTCCAGGGTTACCTGTATTTTACTTTTCAAAGTAATATTAAATGCTTACAGACTGATCTAAAACTCACTGAAATTAATGGAAAACCTCCCAATGACTTCATTGGTCTTCAGATCACATCTTTAGGGAACTCTTTTCCTATAACCCAAGATTATCAAACCCTTGTAGAGTATAAATCAGAATTGACACCTGTGCAGTAAGAGGGATTTATAATACCTGAGTAGCCAATTCTACATCCTGTGAGCCCAGTTTTCATAAACGTGAATCACTGTGACTGCCTTGTATTTTAGCCATACATTAGTTTGCAATGGACCACAAGAGGGCTTTGAGAAACAACTGTAAAAGACCTGCCAAAATCTGTTTGAAGTAGCTTTGTGGATACCCTGCTGAGCTGCTCTGTCTGATCATGGCAGCTAAACAGGGCTATATTTTCACTTCTGGAGTTGCATAGAGAATAAACTAAGCCCTTTGTGCAGTATGGATACAATTTCTGTTGCTGTGTAGCTTTCATTTATCCAGAAACAGTTCTTTAGAATGACTCTCACTGTGCATGTATAAGTGCAATGTAAAGAAAAAAGCAAAAGTAGAGAAAAAGCAAAAGATCTATCTTAGCATTTTTAAAATCTACATTAAAATTTCATCTCTTTTGAAATCTGCTATTACTGGGACTGTTTGAAGACAGAAACTTGGGACTTCACAGTGAAGCTTAGTTACTTATACAACTGAAAAAACATGACAGAAAGAAGACATGCACTACTTAATTTCAGAAATAAAGGCATTTCACATGAACTTACATTAATTTAGCCCTTTCTGCCATTTATGTATGGCAACCCCTAAAAGAACCACCTAAAATAAGAATAAATAAGCTGAGTTTGTGTATTAATAATGCTTTCCATTTCTGTGTTTATAAAATACAGCAATAATTTTGAATAATAATTTTACAGTGTACCACAAACTCTTTTCTTGCCAAAAGAGCTTTGAGTGTTATGTTTTGCTTACCTAAATTTAAAACAGTAAAAATTAGATCACTGAGACAGAGAAATAATTCTGTGTTTTACGTGATGTTCTTTAAAATAGTTGTACTTTTGCTTAGCACCAAAAAAAAAAAAAAAACTCCTTTGAACACTGTTCAAGCTTTGAGATATGTTGAAATATGGTTACAATGGGGAGCTGCTATAATGGCAAAGACATTTCATTTCTGCTTTAGGCCAATTAATTTGAAAAATGTCTCAGTTTTATAGTCCTCATATTGAACCTTTGACAGTTACAAAAGTAATTTTCCTGAAAAAATAGAAAGAAAAACTGTGGACTATGCAAGATGATAACCTTTTGAAAGGGCAAACCTTCATTTCTTCAGTAGATTTGATTCACAGCACCATAACAGTTGACAGTTTATCATTACAGTGGTTACTTCACATGAAAACTGTTAAAATCAATCATGCTTAGAAATTGGAACATCCTTCAAGTTAGCAAATCAGTTTTTGTGTTTAAAGCCCTGGTCTAAAATCAGTTACAGCCAAAAGAAAGACTTCCCCTCTATCAGTATCAGAAGCAGTTGTAGTTTTGGTGACATATTTTGCAAACTTCACCTACGTATATCTGGACAAAAGTAGACTGAGGGAAAGAGAAAGATTATGGTCTTGATTGCATGAAGCTCTTCAGGTTTTACATTTAAAATGTTATTTCCATGGTCAGCAGCTCAGCAGTAAAAGCAGAGTGACTTGCCCCAAATGTTCCCAATTTTTTTTATCCCGTAGGTGTATAGCAGGGGACTCAACCATCATGAAGATGAATTTGACAGGAGGGATGCACTGCTTTGTGGGTGACTACTTCTGCCAACACTCTTAGCTTTCAGCTTGCCACAATAACCCCCTGCATCACGACAGGCTGGGGCAGAGTGCCTGGAAAGTGGCACAGTGGAAAAAGACCTGGGCGTGCTGGTTGACAGAGGCTGAACATGAACCAGAGTGTGCCCAGGTGGCCAAGAAGGCCAATGGCATCCTGCAGCAATGGCATCCTGCATCAGCAATAGTGTGGCCAGCAGGACCAGGCAGTGACTGTCCCTCCACACTTGCCACTGATGAGGCTGCACCTCAAATCCTGTGTCCAGTTCTGGGCCCCTCACTGCAGGAAGGACATTGAGGTGCTGGAGTGAGTCCAGAGAAGGGCAATGGAGCTGGTGAAGGGTCTGGAACACAAGTCCTGTGAGGAGCAGCTGAGGGAGCTGGGGTTGTTCAGTGTGGAGAAAAGGAGGCTCAAGGGGGACCTTATCACTGTCTACAATCACCTGAAAGGAGTGGTTGTCGGAGAGTTGGTTAGCCTCTTCTCCCAGGCAACCAGTGATCTGACAAGAGGACACAGTCTTAAGCTGTGCCAGGGGAGGTTTAGGCTGAACATTAGACAGAAGTTCTCCACAGAAAGGGTGATTGGGCATTGGAATGGCCTGGCAGGGAGGTAGTGGAGTCACCGTCCTGAAGGTGTTTAAGGAAAGACTGAACATGGAACTCAGTGCCATGGTCTAGTTGACAAGGTGGTGTTCAGACTCAATGATCTCAGAGGTTTTTTCCAACCTAATGGGTTCTGTGATTCTGTAATGATTGATGGTCCGAGCAAGTTACCAGGTTTGAACACTACGAATGGCTCAGACAGGATGGTGCATCAAGCATTCACTTTGACAGCATGGAATTCCACCAACATTGGTAAGAAACCTTGAGCCAGCAATTGTGAAAAGGTGAACTATGGAAAAACTGAAGGTCTTTACAATAGGTGAGGTCTGAAGGCCTCACCTGAATGAATACTGAAGGAGCAATGTGTTATGAATGGATGATGTAGGTTTAAATCAGCTTTTGCCTTTGCCCAGGCCTCTGGCAGCAGGCAGTAGCTGTATTGAGGTGGCCAGCACCCCAAAGATCTACTCTTATTTGCAAGTTCTTTAATAATGGTTGACGCGGTCTATTATAAAATGAATTTTTTATTTATAGACACAAAACTAACAGACATAAGGCTTAAAACAGGCTACTACTATACAGGGAAAAGATTTAAAAAAAGGTGTACTAGTATTACATGCGGAGTTAAAGGTACCATTAAATTTACAGCTAGCTAAGAAACAGTATAACTTAGGATTCAATGTTCCATCCAGTTCTTAATGGGGTACACATCAAAGTCCTTTCCCTCAGTTTCCGGAAGAGTAACCTCAAAACTGCGTCCAGCTTTGGGGAGAAATATTCTCACATATTCCAGAGGAGCGTGTAAGAGACTTCTGTCTCTGTGATAATTGTGTGGGGTTTTATAGACATAAGAACCATGTCTTCTGGTCAAGAATATTTCTTTCATCTCTTCCCACATTCGCTCTCCAGACTAAGATGTTGATTCTTAGTTGGGTGTCTGAGTCCTTTTGGCACCAGAGATACCCCATGCTGGGCCAGTGACCTGCCCGAGTTATCTCTTGCGTATGCACTGGCTGTCTGTGGTAGAGAGAGGGGGTAGACATGTCCTGCCACACAATGAAGGTGGATGGGAGTCTCTGGGATATGCATGCTGAGTCCAGAAAGCAGTAGGCATTGGTGTAGAAGGCATTTGGGACCAGGTCAGGAGAACTGCTCAGAATGCTGCACAGCACAAGGACCCACCCTGCTGGCATCATGCAGAGGGGATCTGCCTACCATGTATCTGTCAGAATAACCAAGCAAAATGCATTTAGTCCATACAGTGAAAAGTTTTGCTATCACTGTGCTGTGCTGTAGATTATAGTATTTCAAGAGAAACTGCTCAGAATGGCCCTTTTCCCTGCAGCTTCCCTTCTTATAATTGACTGTAGGTAAAAAGCTCAAAAAAAGCATAAAAATAAATTTAAGGTATCAGCCCAAATGTTAATAGACTCCCAAAATATATCTTTTTTGCATAAGGTAAGTGAAACTAGAATAATTCCCCTTTTGTATTGTGCTGACTGCTAGGTTTATTGGGCAAATATTTCAGGGTGATGGCTGTTAAGCTCTGCAGCCCAGTTCAGCAAAATGCCATAGCACATGCTATAAATTATCATATTGTCTTAAAGGGTCGAGCCTTTAATTTCTTTCTAGTGTCTCAAATATTAATTTAATAGGACACCTTTCTATTTAGTATTTTATTCACCTCCACCTTGTGGGATTTTTTAAAAAGTCAGCAGTTTCCATTTTCCTAGACTATCAACTCATGAACGTAACAAATAATTACTTTTAAAGAAAATACATTATCCATACCTGGACTTTCTTTGAAAGAAAGATTCATATTTCACTTAAAACTTAATTTTTATATGTTACCGCATGTCATTAAACTGCGAGAGAACTTGGAATTGCTGGACACACATAAAAAGTTGAGCTTAACAGAAAAAGGAGAAGAGAGGGTCTATCAAGACAAAGCCCTTAGCAGAACAAAAAATTTTAATTAAATTGCCTAAAGACCATTTTGGTCCATTTTTTGAAACACATATTTAACAACAAGAAACTTGACAGCTGGAAGGTAAAAGAGTAAAAAATCAGGATTTCTCAGGAAGTCAAAGATCCCTGAGGGGCACACTTTGACTGTGTGTTTAAAGAAGCAACCCTGTATTGCTCAAAAGGCAGGAGTACCTACAGCCCTTATGTGAGGTGGGAGAGGGACTGGGGAGGCATCCCAGTCTTGTGCTTGCTCCCGTTTCACATGGATTGGGACCATGGGCTAGACTGTCAGTGCTTCCAGACTCCAGTGCAGCTCAGAAGTGAAATTCTGTCATTATTATGCCTAGTTCTGACCCTGGTTCTTCTCAGGAAGTTTTCAGTTCAGTACCACTTGCAAGGTGCCTGCTGTCTCAGTCCACTCTTGTCAGAACTGCTCATCATGATGGAAGAACAGTAAGCCCTTTAGGGGAGCAAAATAGGGCATTGTGCATGCCAGTGCAGATGTCAGTGCAGATGAATGCTGCTAACTTGTGGTCAGGAATTAACAGGCATCCATCACAAGTGTGATTGTGTCGGCCTTACCTTTCCCAGAAGCTGTTGCCCAGAGCTAGAGATGTCCCAACATCCTTAGAAAAGGGAGGTACAAATGGTATAATCATTAGACTGAAGGTATTTTGAGCCAGGTTTCTCAAATGTGAACAATTTCTCAAATTTCTCAGGAGTCTATACCCTTGATTTTGGTTTTTTAATACTTTCCCCAGTGGTTAGATTATTCTAGTCTTTGTCTCAACATCTCAGTGCAATAAAGGAAGCAATTTGAGGACCGTGACTAATTGCTGTAGTATTTTGTATGTCAGATATTAAAGCAATATAAAAATCACACGAAAGAAAAAGCACGGTTTCATGTTATAACACTATGCAGAATGAACACCACTTAATGACTGAAAAAGCAAAGGTTAAACCACCCACCTTTCAATTCTCTTTGAGCAGAAAATATTTAGCAGATGTTTTCAGTTCCTGTAGGAAGATCAGCAAATTCAGACTTCAGGGAAAGGTGTGGATGCGCATGTATACATGTATGTACCTGTGCTCTGGTCTCACCTGAGTGATTATTTATATGGGACAGAAATGCATAAACTGAAAAAAGTAAAGATTTAAATAGCTGTACTTCTTTAAATTGTGGACAGTTGTATCTGTCACCTTAAAATTAGTGTGTACTGGTAGATGTGTGTGTAAATTAAAAGCAAGGCCACTGTTATTTTCCATAAGACCGTAGGGAGTCAAAGTCATCCATTCAGCTTCAGGATTCCCTCATTAATATTTCACATTTCTGTTCTCAGGCAGGAAAGTGTGAGAAGTTACTCATATAAATTAAAAGTTACCATGGTTATCAATGTCCAAGAAATACTTTAGAAAGCTAAACAAACCTGTAACTACTAGAACTTGGGGTGAAACTTTTCTGGTATAATCTTCCACACCTATAAGCCTATTTTCAGTTTTTCATATATTCTTTTGAAAAAGCTGATGTGACTCATCATCAGAAACAGGATATTAGTTGGACAGACTATGAGCTGTTTCTCACTCATGCCACATCAGCTCCTTTATTTGACTGGATTTGAAGAGATTAAGGTAACATTTCCTATTTGGTCATCATATGAGACTATGGCAACGTGATCTACCCATTTCTTCTGTTTGTCCTCTTTAGTACGATGGCTGTTCCCACCTCTCTTGCTGGAAAATTAAAATCTGCAAGTAACAGTGAGATATCAGGACAATCATGTTCATACATATCTTGATGTAAATAAGGTAGATAAAACACACATTAAATAAAATGTATGAGCAAAAAAGAAAGGTAAATGTTGGCCCACCTCATCTGAATGATTCACTCTAAGTGAGTTTCAGTGATATCATCCTTGTCATGAAGCAGCCATAAAAATGCTAGCAATAATTAGTCACGAGGTTTATGCATACTGAATTAATGAGCCCTCCATTCCGGGATTCTTCTAGTCAAGGAAGAAGTTTTATGTTGCCTGTTTTAGCTAATTTTTTGTCATAAATCATCTATTCATTATATTGAAAGGAAGGCTCTTAGACAGAAAAGAGGCCCATAAAAACCACCATGCTAAGCCTGTTCTAGCCAGACTGTTTAAATAGGGGTGTATCTTGCACTCTCTGTCTCCCCAGGACAAAGCTATCACAACCTTTCAGGACCTACAGTAAAATGTCCTCTCCTGCATAACTCAGAAAGGTGTCATAAGATAATCAAGTCCAAGTTTCTCCTCAAAGCAGAACTGACATTAAATTAAAGCAAGGTTACTTAGAGCTTAGATCTGTAAGGTCTTGAAAAACTCCAAAGGAGACCCCGAGGAGCAACCTGAAAAGAACAGGCCTTTAATCATGGTCATCTAAACCCTCTCTTTCTAAAACTGGGGATAGATCCATACTGTTTTTCAAAAGGTGACAGCATCTATAAGCTGTCAACTGGCATATTCTTGCCCACTCAGATAAGGCACAGATAACTCATCAGCCCCTTGAAGAAGCTTTTACTCACAGTTTAGAGAACTTAATGGAATGGCTCATAAAATGATAGAATATGTTGAGTTGGAAGGGACTCACAAGGATTAACAAAGACCAACTCCTGGCCCTGCACAGATCCATCCCCAAGAGTCCCACCATGTGCCTGAGAGCCTTGTCCAAACATTTCTTGTACTCTTGTCAGGCTTGGTGTTGTGACCACTTCCCTGGGGAGGCTGTTCAGTGCCCAGCCACCCTCTGGGTGAAGAAACTTCTTCTAATATCCAACCTAAACCTCCCCTGACACAACTTCAGGCCATTCCCTTGGGTCCTGTCCCTGGTCACCACAGAGAAGAGATCAGTGCCTGTCCCTCCTCATCCCCTCACGAGGAAGCTGTAACTGCAGTGAGGTCTCCCCTCAGTCTCCTCTTCTCCAGGCTGAACAGACCCAGTGACCTCAGCCTCTCCTTGCATGGCTTCCCCTCAAGGCCCTTCACCATCTGATCTTGCTAGTTTTCCTCTTTTCTGTTGTATAGCTTTCTTACAAAATATTTACAAGACGATCTTGCTCCAAACAAGCATTTTTGGTGCAGTATTTTATCATTTTGTTTGCAATCATTCCACATTGACAAGAGCTTTCGCATGAACAAAGGCTTGTCTGTATATTTTGTTTAGTTTCTTGTGAAAGTACTTTTCTCTTAAGTTTCTCAAGATTCTTTTTAGTCTGGAATTGAATGAAAATGAACATTTTAAAGTAAAATGAAATCTTAAACCCCTTATTTAAATTTGCTGTTGATTTACAACCTTTGAATGTCTATTTTTACTCAGAAGGGACCTGACTTTACCCACTTTGCCCACCATTGGAAATGTTTGTGAGGGATAATGAGCCTTTACTGGAGGAGGAATTAGAAAGTCAGTCCCTTTGATGTTTCATTCTGTTAGGTAAAGCATCTACAAGCATTACAAACATTTATAATTTTCACACATCTCAGGTTTCAACATTCACATTATTTCTTGATAAATACACTTCAGAAACAAAGCTATTACTTACTCTTCTGAAGGTGAAAATTTTCCTTTTTTTTACCTTTCCAAACCTTGCTTTGCCAATTCCTTCTCTTATTCTTGTTACTCACTCTTCATGGCCCATTATCACTAACATAAAATTAAACTGACAGTGTAGTGAGATATGTTACTAAAACTAGATCACAACACAAAGATCATTATGTTTGAAGTGGAACAGAAGATTAAGATACTGATTCAAAAAATCCAGAGTGCCAGAAGAAGTTTTTAAGAAATGCTGCAAAATGACAGCAAAGAATGAGTTTATTCTTTTTTAGGTTAAATTTGAAGCCAGTAAATGCTAAAAACATAAAAGAAAATTTCTATATTGTGACATTCAGTTCAAGTTTTAAATTTTCTTTTTGCAATTTCTTTTATATGATACGGTGTTGTGGGAATCTTTTACCTCCAGAGGACACAATGTATTATTGATCAAGCTGCTTAGTAAGTGGAGACTGGACAACTATTTATTTATTAAAAGTTACATACTGCACTCAGCCTCTTTTTTAACACATTCATCTCAGGTTAGTCCATGCCAGTTCTGGGGTTCACAAGGATCATCTAATCTCAGTTAAAAATTGCCAGACTGCATGGGAGGTGTCCAGCACATCAGAACACAAGATGTAATCAGTTATTGGCAAATTACGTTCACTTATCCCATGTAGGTCTCTCTCCTCCAGGAGGTTAAGCAAAATTATCAGATCAGAACAGTACTTTCTCCTTCCTGTTGTACTCTGGGATAATACTCTTTAACTGACATAGCTTAGTACCCATGTTACAAACAATATAAACAGAAGCTTTTTCAAAATCTGATGCTACACATTTTGATGACTAGTCATTTGAGAGTGTTGAAAGTTGCTGTTATCTCTTCATAAGCCATCTTCTCAGTATACTTGACAGAGTTCCTGAAAGATCCCACTCATAGGAGGATAGACTGGATGGAAGCCTATCACAGAAGTTTAGGTGTCCTCAAAAAATGTCTTCCAAAAACACTGTCTTACCAATGGACATTGTGAAGGTGGAAGTCACGGACATGGTATCAAGGCCCAGCCCTTAAAGAGGCAAAACCATTACTGAAAAATTCTTTGCTTGGGAACAAATTTTAAGAAAACACCTATTTTGCAATGAATAATAAGTACAGTAAAAAACACTAGTGGTTTAATTACAGTGTTGCAGTTGGCACTGCTGACAGCTGTATTCCAAGTACAGCATAGAGAGGAAATAGACATTTCCTCTAATGAAATAACCTGTGCCACTTTTAGCCTAGAGAGCTGGGGGAAGGAAAGGGAAGATATGGAAGCTTTAAATCCAGAGAGACTCCACAGACTCTCCTTTATGATCAATACACGAATGCAGACAGAGAAGTGCTGAATACATCAGTCAGAGCAAACCATTCTCCCCACAGCCTCAGAGAAAAGAGGCAGGCTTTGAGAGTGCAGCTGCAACAGGTCTCTGAGTGCCTCCAGCTCTTCAGCCAAACACCTTCCACACTCCATGGATTCACAGAGGCACACACTTCTCCCAGTATTAGCAGGAAATTATACACAAGCAAAAGAAACCTGTCAGCAGCAGCAAAGCATCAAAAGACTGATTCAATATTCAGTGTATGAGCACAGGCTCATGTTTCCACAATTACCTTAAAAGTAGAGATCCTACACAACTGAAGCACATTTACATACCTGCAAAACCAATTTTGCTTCTATTGGACCAGTAAGCTGTGAACTATAATTGAACTTCCAGTTTGTGGAGCTGGTGCTCTTCCTCCTTCAATATGAAAACCCTAGAAGGTGGTTTTGGAAAATAACCAAATCAAGCAACTCTTTTCCTCTCGTAAACAAGAAGAAAACCTGTCAGAACTCACCAAAGCAGTAAATTCAGTCTAACAACCACTCTTTCTTCTGGTCACTACTTAAATTGGTTAGTCTGGGGGTACCGCAGCTGTTATATTATAGGTGTCCTTACATAAAGGTTTCCAAGACACTTCTTATCAAAATAAGCGTTGAAAACTCACGTACTTATAAACAGGAGGGATTAAATTTAAGATCCTGGTTCTTTATAAGACATTCCAAAAATCTACAGGCTGTGCCTGGTGAAACAAACTGGATATACTGGTGTCTCTTGAGCTCCTATGAATCTATGGGACTTTTTCCACTTCAACTGCGTTCATGAAAATATGAACATATCTCTTCCATCTTCCATGCTGGTGATCATATCTATTTACCTTCCTAATACCTGGTCTTTTGGAGAAGTTAAGCCATGGAACACTGTGACCTGAAAAAAATTACTGCCAGCAATAAGTCAGAGAACAGCAGCCAACAGTGTGGAAATAATGTAATGGAAGCAACAACGGCATAGTCCAAGCAAAACATTTGTCCAACACTTATGTCTATGATAAATAACTAATGAGGCATTCATGAATGGGCACCCAGCTCTGAAGTCTTCAAGGCATTTGAAGGCATTTGAATGATGATGGAAAGTACAGGGGTAAAAGTGAGAAAAATACTTTTCCCAACATTAATCTACTTATTTTTGGCTATTTATATGACAACAAAGTAAAACTTTTTTCCTCCAGCAGTGTTGTATACATATTATATGTATATATGTGTGTTGGTAGCATCCTTGCGCTGATTAGACCTAGAGTTTTGTTATTGATTTCATTGGTTTATGAATTTGGCCTTCAAAATATTTATCTGTAAGTTAGAAATATATGATAAATATTACAAATAACACTATTTTCACTTGGAAGTACAAACATCTGGGAGAGATGTTATTTTTCCTCATCATTGCCTTTATAAGTATCATATTTCACACATTCCTCTCATCCTTGTATAATTTTCTTCTCCACAGAAGTCCTGGATCTCCAACAGCTCTTCTACCTTCCTCTTCCGTCACTTCTCCTTTCTATGTCTGCTCATATATAGCTCATTTAGCTACATTACTGCCTCTGGCAGGGTTTTGCCTCTCATGTTTCCATTTCTGTCTGACATTTTCTATCCATCTGGATCACCAGACATCCTGGGTCCCCTATTTCCCCACTTTGCTGGTGGATGGTGATCCTAGCTGTTCAATTCCATCCTTCTTCCAGATCATTCCTACCAACAGTCTCCTCCCAGCCTCAAGTTCTTTTTTGCCAGCCATGCTGACATTGCAACTGTGCCAACTCATTCCAAAGAGATGATATTCCCTGGTATTACTATCTGTTTCTCTCACATACCTGAAAGAGTCTCTGCACAGGCGAGGGCCTCTAATCAATGCATAACTCTCAAACTGTTCTGGTCTGGAGAGCTCTTGGGGAATCACCACCAAGCTAGATGTAATCTGACACTGTCTCCCAGGAAATAAAGGCAGAAGCATCAGGCACTGGTGTTTCCCTAGACACCATGAGTGCAAGGCATATTGCATATTCTTCTTGAGATGCTACATATATTGAACATGTAGAATACCCTTGAAGGCAAGAGGCAAAGAAACACACATTATACAAAATTTTAGGTGTGTGGTATGCTTGATGCAGTTTGTCACTGTTTTGGAAGTCTGGGATGGCTTCTGTGATGTAGCTGGAAATTGTATCTTGATCATCGAGTGGGTATCATTAAAGGAAACTTGAAAGGCCATCTGATGGTCATGGTTAAAGGAGGCTCAGAAGGGCTGACCACAGCTGCAAAATAAAAGCACAAACAAGCACCATGGCCAGCCCTGCCACTGTGTAATTGTTTCATCTGCTGACAAATGCAAACAAGAATGTGCCCAAGATCTCAGTCTTGAGAAAGAGTATGGCAAGGCAACAGTTAAGACTATTTCCTTGCTGCATGGCAAAACCAAGAGAAAATGTGATTAAGTCAGAGAGTGGAGAAATTATGACCTCAGGAACTGGTCCAGCATCCTGTAGACAGTAGCCTGGATAGTTTCACTGGTCTGATCTATCACCCACTGAAGAGGTCTGTATTCTGGGAAGGCTAGATTAGTCCTGATTCCTATTCAGCATATGACTTGTACATACAGTTGGAGCAAAGTTGAGATGAGGACACAGGCATCCCTTGTTTGTTACAGTTCATGTCTTCTTCCACAGATTTGTACTGAAAAACAACTGGGCTTTGCATGACAATGCTAAGTTTCACCATCTCATCTTTATCAGGATCTATAGAATATAGATGGCACTGTAAATTGCATTTTTGCTTCCAGTTGGCTTCCAGACTCCATCTTTTTGCTCCATTGTCTGGTAAACTCTTTACTTTGTGGTCCTGCCCAGCCTTCATTCTCACTCCTAAGAAGTGTCCTTTCGACCTCCTTTCCCAAACTAAGATTTTCTCCTCACACTCTTAGCTCCTCAATTGCTCCTAAGCTTTTCTCTAAGCATCTCAGTAATCTTTCAGTATTAGCTACTCTTACCCTAGCACCAGCATCTCTGAAAGTCTTTTGGGGTTTACCTTGTCCAGTAATACCAAAAAATCATTTGGGATACTAAATTTCTCCCTGGTTTTTTTTTCTGGTTTCCAGAGACAGTTAGTTGAAGGGTTGGCATCTAGTCATTAGGTTATATGTTGGGAGTTTTCAGGATGAAAGAGGCATTCTTACTGACATCCAGAAATCTCAGGATAAGGGAACTATTAGGTAAGAGGTAAGGAGATTGCTTCTCTGAACAAAGTAGACAAAAAGTCTTATTCAGGCCTGGACTCCTTGTTAGATCTCGCTCCTACTTTTAAACCTTTGTCATAATATGGGAAGCAATTACATGCCATCTGATTTGGAATGATTAGCAAATTATACTGTTTTAAAATAATCCTGAAACTGAAATTTTCTTTTTAAGTCATGTATTGAATTGATAGGAAAAACATTGCTTCTCTGTAATAGAATTAATTAGTTTTATATACTAGAAAAGAACAGAGATGAGAAAATAGTCATTTTCAGATGCTTCCTACTCAAATTTCACCATAAACTTGGATAGACATATTTTAATATCCTGACACTATAAAGCTATCTTGTACTTATGTTGGCCTTTTTTTGTCATTGTCATGAAAATAAGTCATAAAAACATATCCATAGTCTTGAATTTATATTAAGATTGTAATAAATCTTAGACACCTCTATACTGGAGATGGAAAAAATGATGAGGTCATCTCATTGAAGTCCCTGCCAATGAAAGAATATTTTCTGCAGCGTAGTGTCCACTGATTTATAGCCAGATCGGACAAATGGCTTAAGTGATGGTTTCCCTTCTGAGAGCTACTAAGAGAACAGTAATATGAAATATATTATGGAAACTAACCAGTGTACATTTTCCAGAAGCACTTTCATATCAGAAATATCTAGTCAATCATGTTTGTAATATATTGAGCAAATATATTGCTCAATATACTGAAAGTAAAACACAAGGACACTTACGAAGATGAATAAAAAAATGACCACAACTTTGATTGAAACTGACGTCACTATTTTCCACTCGGTGGAACAGAGCTGTAAATCAGTTCTATCTCACAATCATCTGGAGTTAATATAATAATCTCTAGTAGTTTTGAAATACAAGAGGGGAGATGGAAATTACAGTACTTACACAAAACACTCCTGGTCTGAAGATGACGTTGTGTCTGCCTTACCAGCAACCAATTCTGTGATGGGATTTTAGGGTTGGATTCCCTGTTCATTTTAAAGTCCCCTGTACATCCTCTCCTATGCACTGTGGTACCCTGGGGGATGGTTTTTGGAGACAGTCTGAAGATACAAACTTATAGACTGTGTGTAGAAGAAACTAACAAGGCTCTTTACTTTTCTCCAGGGTTTTTTTCACATTCAACAAAGCAACAGACAAGTTATTATTAAAAAAAAAAAAAAACCCTGATATTTTTAATCTATTTCCTTTGTTAAAAATTAAAAATTTCCCACCCAACAGCTGTTATATAGCATGTCTGGTTCCTCAGAGCAAAAATTGTGAAAAAAAAAAAAATACTCTCTTAAACATAGTAAATTTGCCAAATGAGTTCTGCCTAATGCAGTCTCATAGTGGAACCCATGCACTTCCAGGATTTTCTTCAGATCTATTATTCATAGTCTCCTTGGCACAACTTTATATACTTCTACTTACAGTGCTTTGGAAAACTTCTATTACAGCTAATTCTAGTGCATTAAAATGAAAACCAATAGATGTTATCATCATTTGTTTTTAAAATAAAAAAGAGGGGCCAAATACATGGAAAATTATGTGAGTCCAGTTCAGGACCATTAGCTTAATATTCAGCTCAGAGACCAGCATTCTGTGGTGCCATTTTTGTATGAAGCTATAAAGAGAAGGAGGAAAATTGCAGAATAAATGTTTAACCTTAGTCATAAAAAATCTTCAGGAATAATTAGCTGGAATACACAGTCAGCTCCATTAAGTGAACTTGGAATATCAGCTGTACATAAAGGAAGCTGATTTAAATGAAAACCAATCACTTTTTTTTTTGCTAACAGCATAGGCTATATAACCAAAGTACTATAAACGGTATTGTTCTCTTCCTGAGGACCACAACCAATTTCCCACAAATCAGGGCCTTCTGGACACTTTTTTTAAACTATAACTAATGAAGTCCATGCTCAACATGATGGCACTTTTTCCTAATTGTTCAAAAGTTGGGGATAACATGCTCTATTTATTTTTTAGTAGGACTCTGATTAGCTGCTGTTTATGTTACTGCTCCCAGACCACAAGCTTTCAAAACAGGCCCAGCTGCTCAGTGTCAGCTGTGACCTTCCACTGCTCACGAGCATGTTCCCGAGACCAAAAGCTTAGGGGTCTTGGAAAGTCATCTTTTTCAGTCTTAGCAGACATCAGATGCATGCATTAAGCTTTCACGTCTCACACACCCATTGGAAGCAAGTGAAAAAATCTGTGAAATCTGATGGAATTAGTCTTATTTTCATGTCTCCAAACAATTCCAAGATCCATCACCTCTATAAGAAACACAAAGCCGTATGAGAGGAACCAGTGGAAAAGCACTGCTGGGATCTTTAAGGTCCCTTCCAACCGAGGCTATTCTGTGATTCACACCACTGGAAAAGCATTTAGGCAGCCACCATTCTGCATGAGCATGGCTACTTAATCAGAGACCACACCCTATGTTATTATTACTGTTATTAGCATTATCATTTTTATAATCATATCTTCAACATTCAGAATAGGAAACAGGAAGACATAAAGATCAAATCTGCAGATGTAAATTGTCAAAATTCTAGAATATCCGAGTAAAAGCTCTGAATTTATTCCATTTGATGACGATTTTCTGCTCAGTATTTTGAATTCTGAATCTTCATTTAAACAAAAGTGTTGGGATGCAAGACAAATATACACTCAGAACCCACATTATTTCTGCTGAAAAATGTAATACACATAAGGCTTTCAAAGGTAAAAACAAGTACAACTTGTTTGGCACTTTTATTTCATCCCACGAAGGAGACATTACCCTTGTAGCTTGCGTGCTGGCTGTTAACATTTAACAACAGCTGCAAATTGCCTATAAGTACTCTACAGCAGCTGCTGTCCCTGGATTTCTATTAATCTCTTCAAACACCAGTTTACTCCACTTTTATCCAATATTTCAAAGCGGATAATTTTTAGTTCTATACTGCGCATGTCAGCTTATGCAGTGAAGAGGTCACCTCCACAGAGGAAAGGAGCACAGGGGAGCAATGGCGAAGGAGGGAACTCCAGTAACACCCAGCCCCAGCTCCTCTCAGGCCCATCAGAGAACAGGCAGCCCTGTGGAGAAGCCCAGCTGCTGGGCTACCCACACTAACAGACATTTTCCTCATCAGCCAGAGAAGGGAAGAGGATGGTAATATTGATTCTGTGTTTGTGCAGGTGCTGAATGTCTATCTGTGTGACACATGTACTGTTTGCATGGACCCCTGTGTCTGTGTGCCTGATGGGAATACACACTCTGCCTCACTACCTGCTGGACCCGGGGCTGGAGGTGCAGCAGCATCACTTCTGTCAGGCTACCAGATTCAGCATCTCCTTAATTGCTGTATAATCATCTATCTCTTTCCAGCAAAAATCAACTAGGTTACTCAATTTAAAAGTTCCCTTTCACAGACTGCGTAGAGTGAGATTCCCTGCCTTGGCTGCCACAGACAATTCTATGCATCATTTCTACAAAAGGTGCTGGGGTAGCCAAATTCAAATACAAATCACATCCACTATCATTGTCCTTATGCTCACACAAAGCTCTTGTTTTAAAATTGTGTGTATGATATGTAGAGGCTGTTTTACAGAGTAGATGACATAGAGACATGTTACTGGAACTGAAAGCAATGCTTGTGCTGGAGCAAATTTTCTGTCCAGAAGACAATACTTTAACAAAGCTATGACTTTAAGTAGGAGTTTGTTGTGATATTTCACATTTTTAACCTTGTAGCAAAACCAGCATATACCACTCCCTAGAAGAGATTTTCTTCATGGGGAATGTGCCATGGCAGAATTTTTGCTACTTTCAAGCTGTAGAATTCTTATTATTTCTTGGAAATAACAAAGCTGTAAAAAACATGAATTTATGTAGTAAATTTCAAGGGGGCTGTGAGACAAGAAGGCAGAAGGCATCTGGAGGAGAATGAAGACTGACTCTGTTCTATAGGGACAGTAAATTATACAGATGGGCTGGGGGCAGACAGGCTGGGAGAAAAGGATACCATAGGCTTACTCAAGTTGAGAACAAAAATATTTTGTGGTGGACTCCAAAAACTGCAGCAGCTGATTACAAGAGAGTAGCTCAGAGATATTCCCAGTTGTTGATCAGTCTTATTGAGGACAATAATACTAAGGGAAATGTTCTCAGAAATGTTTTCACTGGATTTCAAATCCACTGAAAATCAATTTCTTCTCGCAGTGTTTTCCTAGTGCATCGTGAGAGCAGCACACTTTTACAAGTATATCCATTTCTGTGGTCTAAGACTGAGTAAAAGCTGGAAGATCTCTGATCTGTGTGGACTACATACCATCCCTACTTACAGATTTGAGAGCTCAGCTACAAAAATCTCAATTTCAGAGGTACTATATCAGAACTTCATTTCACAGATTCCTCCAAGGCAGTGGAGCATTAAGGATACAAATAGAATTAGCAATACCTTTTAGACATGGTTGTCTTTCAAAGGCTCATTGACCTTATAGCTATTGTTCTTCATCCTTGCTGTCTCTCCACAGATTCATTCCAGGCTCAGTATAAAACAAGGCATATTGACATAGGTTTGGCCTGCTAATGCCCATCACAACCTCCTGGGACCTATTCCTTCACATGGATAAAAATTGTTGTCTGGGGAATATTGAGATTAATACGCAGACAGAGGCAGTCACTAGACCTTTCCTCAAGAGCTGTACACATACACAGGAATACCCTGTCAGAGTTAGAATAGAGCACATCTTTTAAAGCAAACCAACCCAAAATTATATAATACATGGTCTGTCACTCTGCTTCTCTAGCTGACAAGCTATTTATAGAGTAATGAATACTTTACTTTTGGATGAACCAAAAAAATATAAGAATAAGTGTTGCAGAATTATCAAACCACAGAAAAATGTCTAATCAGTTCATCTTGTTTCCCTAGAGACCTTTTAGTCATAGTGCTTTTAAGATCTTTTCCCTAATATATTGCTTTGGATGAATTTTTGAAGAAAATGGAATTTTAAAGTGTCTGAAGAGCCAGATCAGGTTGTGATGTTTGTTTGGAAAAGGAAATGATCTCCAGCTGTGTCTGCTATTTCAAATGCTTTGAGGGAAACTATCTCCAATGCACAGCACAGGTTTGCTCTGACTGTTCTTCACACTGTCTGTGCTGCTAATTGAGGATGACCATGAAAAATCATGATCATCTCAGAGCAGTTCACAGGAACCACTCAGAGAGAGGCTTCAGCTCCTCCATCACAAATGTGCCTTGGAGACTGTGTTTTCCTTAGAAATGGGTATGAAACACAAAAGCTGAGCCCTGGATTCAAACACTTTCAGGTTTGAGTGTTCTAATGTTTGGCCAGAAGAGGTAACTACACTTTTATTTAGGCTCCATAAGGGCTATTGAGATGTATATCAATATAAAACTCTTTCTTTGGTTATCTTTCTGTTCCAGTATCTGGCCTCTCTGAACGGGAGATAGAGCACTATCAGAGCAAGTCAGCACATCATAAGTCATGATTGAACAGGAGGAGGTATTCACACAACCTTCGCTCAACCTCTTATATTAATTTCAACACAGTGTCAGAAGTCTGAAAACTATCACACATTCATGTAAGAACTTTTAGTCAGGGACTATGAACCTGCCTCAAGCAAAGTAGTCACAGACTTCTGGAGAGAAGATAATTTCGGGGAATGTCGCCACCTGCTTGATATTTTTTTTCACCTCTCAAGCACTTACTGCACCATAGGCAAAGGCTGGGTACAGCACCAAAGGGAACATTGTTATAACGCAGAATCCATGTAATTGGTAATACAAATTGTCAAAGTGATTAATTTTTGTACTGACTTCACACAGACATTGAGGCATTTTGGAAAGTTCAGTACATTTCTATTTATCTTTTATGTCCAAAATACAAATTTACTGACATCATATAGGAAGAAAATGAAACAGATTTTAAAATTCATAGGAGCTTCTCAGAGGTTGCTTGGATTTGTTCTGTATTTCTTTTCTCTCCATGTTTCACTGATTTTAGAATTTCTGTTACTCAAGCATCCTTAGGTCATGTCTGTCTTGTGAAACTAGGTTTATACCTGCTGAACATCAAGATGTTTCAAGCCCAGCTATATCCTGCCTCCAGCATCTATCGAGTGCATAGGAAGAGTCATGCACAGAATGCCTTCTGATAGACTGGGCTGCAGTAGTCCTGCCTTGTACCTGCTGCATCCAAACAGCTGAGTGAGACCTTGGGCTGGCAATATGTGACCATGAATGCTCCTTCTTGAGGTATCAAGTGCTTGAGCTAGGCTGCTTCTGTGTGTGCCTCTGTTCAAATATTTACCCAGGAATGACAAATGATAAACATGATCTTGTGAGTACTCAATGGTTCAATATTTGGTGATATACTAATGCCACTCTGGGTGCAAACAGCTGGCTTTAACTTCCCAGTTCATTCTGCCTGGAGGCTTCCTTTCTCTCTAGCATAACAGTGTACATGTAATTCTTAAGGACTGGTGAAATAAATGGTTTATTGAAACCCCCTTTTGTGACCCTCCATGGGCCGGAACTGCCTGTGTTCTGAGATGACCAGAAAGAGCCAGTTCACTGTAGCTGTGCTTGCCTGTAAAAGCTCCCAGGGGAGTAGACTGAGAGGGGCTGGGTTGCTGTTGGCACAGCAAGACACTCTGCCATCACAAACACCAGCAGAGCCAACAACTCCAGGGCAGTTTGATCCCCACTGAGGTGTCAGATGCCAAGTATTTCTTTGCTGTCATGTACTTTTTTTAAGGATGTGCTTACTGTCCATACAAACCGATAACACACGAGTCTTTGCTGGTCCTTGCAGAGCACGTGCTTCTGCTTGCAGATATCTGCTATCTTTATCAGATATTTGGGCTATGGAAAACAGCATACATTAGCAGAAAAATAAGGACCTCTTGAAGAAACAAAGTCATAGGCCTGAGCAATCAAGCTGTTTATAGTCAGTATACAGATTGTGTTAGCAGAAGATTTTACATGCATGCACCAAAATCACCTTTTTGTACTACAAATAATAATTGAAATTTTATTTCTGCTGAAACTGTTTTGCATTGTTGATACAAGCCGAAAAATTATTGGACAGATGTTAATCCAAGAATTACATATCCTTATAAGCAAATATTTGTGTAACAATTGAAGGGTGATTTATGAACTATAATCTAAAATGTACAGGATTATTTTTGAAATATTACATTATACTGTAGTGAAAAGAGTAAGGATAGTGAAATGCAGCACTAACAATCTTTACCTGCAGAAGCCATACACAAACTAGTCTTGTATGAGCCATCATGTGCCCAGGTGGCCAAGAAGGCCAATGGCTCCTGGCCTGTATCAGCAATGGTGTGGACAGCAGACCAGGCAGTGATTGTCCCTCTGTACTCGGCACTGGTGAGGCTGCACCTCAAATCCTGTGTCCAGTTCTGGGCCCCTCACTGCAGGAAGGACACTGAGGTGCTGGAGTGAGTCCAGAGAAGGGCAATGGAGCTGGTGAAGGGTCTGGAGCACAAGTCCTGTGAGGAGCAGCTGAGGGAGCTGGGGTTGTTTAGCCAGGAGAAAAGGAGGCTCAGGAGGGACCTTACAGCTCTCTACAGCTGCCTGAAAGGAAGTTGTAGCCAGCTGGGGGTTGGTCTCTTCTTCCAGGTAACAAATGACAGGATCAGAGGAACTGGCCTCAAGCTGTGCCTGGGGAGGTTTAGACTGGATACTAGGAAAAAACTTCATTTCAACAGAAGAACAAGCCTAGCGCAGTGGTTGATCTGTTGAGCCACCAATCCCAGAGATATTTAAAAGACATGTAGATGTGTTGCTTTGGGACATAGTTTAGTGGTGGGCCCAGTAGTGTTAGGCTTACAGTTGGACTCCAGGGGATCCTGAAGGTCTTTTTCAGCCTAAACGATTCTATGATTTAGTCCATAAGTAAGACAAACCCAGTGCATAACTTGTGCTATGAAGACAAATATACCTACTCCTCGTAGCACCCTTTTCAGAATTATATTGTTCATGTATCTCAAGCCCAAATAGTGCCGTGAGACAGAGGCAAATACCTCGTGTTTAGGTAAAATGCAGTCTCATCTGAGTTTGCCTGCAAAAATGGGATGGGATGGCATTCAGTTAACCAGGTTGTCCAGGCTAATGAGGGCCATAACAATACAGTTCCACAGTAAGTAAATCTCATTCTTCTTTTTCCTTCACGTGTTTTGATTCATGATTAATCCTTGGTGCGTACATGCCCTGTCTGCTGGCTCCAACACTGGCTCAGCTCTCCAAACGACCACCAAATTCATCCAAAAGGTTCACATAAAATGCTTTGACATTTTGCAGTAATTGCTGTGTTTTATAGTGTGTTTTTCTCTTGCAGGTCATGTTCCCTGGTCAGCTCCAATTTGCTCTGTGTTTATCATTACTGCACAATAAGAGTTCAGTGAGTGAAAAGTCAAATAGTACAGACACTCCCAGACTCAAACTACATTATTTGACAAACATTCTCCAGCCTAACAGAGGCATCTATGTCCTTAATTAATCCAAGAACCAGCTATATTAACACCAGTGTGAAATTCTGTTTGAACCTTGAAAATACCAACTCTAATCATTTATTCTAGAATGCCCAGCCATTTCAGACAATGATGACATATTGGTGGAAGGAAGGCAGCTGCTTTTCCAGGTGAGCGGAGCAAAACTTGGTGCTACTCATTGCTATAACTGGATTTAAAAGTGCAAATCTCCTTCCTGACTTGTACAGACTGACTCTTCTCCCAGGTGATAGACTGGAATATTGTCTGTGTGTGGATGGGGACTTGCAAAAGAGCAGAGCCTGAAGAATTCAGCCCTGCATCACTTGCTGCATAGAATTTACCAGAAGGTTTGTATCATCCAGATCTGTGCTTATAGAGGACAACAAGATAATGGCACAGAGAGGTAGAGGATTGTATTAGAAAAAGTCATCCTGGAACTGGGAATTAACTTATCTGATGGTGACCAAAAAAATATCTAGAAAAGAGATAGAAGTTGTGATTGAAAGGTTTATTTTGAAAAAATAAAAAGTGTAGGATACAAATTGTGAGTTTAAAAGGTCGTCAGTTTTGAGTAGTGCTGTTTCTTATGTATAAGTACCAAGTTTTTAGTGGCCTTCCACAGTGGAACATTCTCTATACACTGGGCACACACCAATCAGCCTGGCTTTCTTCACAGCATTCTTGATGCAAACATGGTAAAGCCTTCATCTGCTTAGTCACTCTGTAAACAACACTGAGCAAATAAATTATGAAGTACAATAAAGTGAATTGGGATGAAGTTCATTTGCTGAGTAAACAACCACCACAGCATTAAAAGTGGTCATTTATCTAATGTAAGGGCAAAAATCAAAATAGAATACAGATTTGTTATTACCATAATCCTTGGTCTCAGCAGAAGCCCTAATGAAGTAATTCTTTTTGTGATTTTTTGGCTGATGATGTGTTTAAGAATTACAGCAAACATACTAATTAAAGGGTTCACAAAATAAATCAAGGCATTCAATATAAGCCTGTAGCAGAGGCTTCATTTATAAGCATGGTCATGCTCTAAGTTATTCCAAGATATTCCAAGCCTTCAGGCAGGGCAAGCAGTCACAGTCTTCCACAGGACCTTTTCAGTCTACACAGCCAACCTCCCTTTCTGTGGAAAACAAGAGTTTATGGAAGGTACACTGATGTGAGCTTGGGTGTGCCTGTAGATATACCAGGCACTCACAGGTAGAACAGTTTAGAGTCTTACGTCTCACCTTTGGTTTGAGCTATCCAAGGCTGACAATGCTGGAGGACATTGTGAAGCTGCCTTGTGGTTTGTGGTGTGGGGGTTAGCTATTCTGTGAGCCCCACCAGGACTGTCCATCCCTGATCTGATACCTGCAGCAGAAGGTGCTCAGTCTCAGAGAAAATGGGAGAATTCCCTTCCTCTCCTGATTCTCAGGTTTCCATCTGACAGCAAAAATGTCTTCTATCAGAAGTGTTCAGCAAGTCAGTGCTTAGCAGTGGAGCATCCACCCTGACATAAGAGGAGGTAGGGGACACATGGAATTGCTGAGAACAGGGCTCGCTGATCCAGCAGAGGTGGTCTCCAGCCAACAAACACACAACAGCAGATACAAGATTTGGGAGAAGAAAAAGAAGACTGGGATGGTATCAAACTGCTCCTCCAGGCTACAGAGCACCCCCACTCACCTGGAATTCTGCAAAAGTTCTATCATTCACAAAACTTGAGGGGAAGCCTATTTGCCCAAGAACTATCTAGAAATGGGTAGGTACTTCTCAAAAGAGTGGCTAGGATATATAAATCGTACTATTTTTATTTTCTCTGGACTCTGTGAAGTTTAGTGATTTCTGAAGGAATAAGTTACAATAAAAAGTTAATTACACCACTTGCACTGGATTCTCAGTTATGATTTATATGGAGTAACTAGGAAATTGTAATTCTACAGTGGTCATTTGATCAACCAATAATTTATAAATACTTTCCTATTATGATTTCTGGAAAACATAATCTAAAAATATTTATGCTATGGCTAAGGCTTAGTCTAATGAAAAATTTAACAAAAACTCCATTCCTAGAAGTTTGATCTGTGTTTCCCCATACTTGGGTTTCCCCTGTTATCTGTTTGGCCAATTCTCACAATTAAACCAGTCCTTTATCATATTGCCAGATTGCCTTCAGCTTGTTTATTTTAATCTTGACATCATACGTTTTATTTTATGATTACTCCACTATAGTCTCCAAGATGTAAACCGATTTTTATTGTCTGGAAGAGGGAATGTAATATGAAACAGTGACAAAGAGAACCTTGTTAAACCTTATTTCAGGGAAACCCTTGCTAAAAATATAAAAAAGTGATTTTACCACTTCTGTTGCTATCTAAAAATAACTATACCTGAATAGATTTTCTTCTAGGCACAATGAAGTGCATTTTAGGGCATTTCATTCAAGCAAGTGGAAGGAATTCTGAGAAGATGTGCAAAAGTCTACCAAAAAAAATTTAAGAAAACACAACTTGAGAACTTAGGGATATTTAGTTTAGAGGGGAAACCCCCTGTTCTCCACAGAGCAAGTTTAGGAGACATGGCATAAGGAGAGCACAGCAAAAGTGATTTCTCTACAGTCAAAACATTAGAGAGACTTATTTTCTGGTTGTTCAACAATAGAAATAGTCACACTTTTTCAATAAATATATCTCCAATGTTATAACTTTTTCTTGTTATGAAGTAAAATACCTCTTTCCTTAACTTGGGAACATTACTTCAATAGTAATTTTGTATCTCACTATGTGTTGCATTTGTGGTACTTAAATAGAGCAGAGTACAAGGCTGTTGGTTTGGGTGGGGGAGTTTTTAATTTTGATAGGATGTGCAAATTAATCAGTGTTCATCTCACCAGTTAACCAGAAGAAGGATGTATATGTGCCCAGCTACAAAAAAGTGTGTCTAGAACTCTGCCAAAAATCTCTAAGTTTGTTTTCTCTGTGGTACAAAGGCACATGTGATTTTCCCTTCTTCTTTTTTATAACCATGAAAGAAAATTCATGAGCCTTGTTCTAATTTTTTTTTCCTGTGGTTACAAATCTTACTTATGAAAAATCTGAATTATTTTTTTAATTAATGCAATTATATTTTCATTCACAAGAAAAAGACAGTATCTCTAGTCTCTACATTTATACATGCTGAAAATTAATTTCCTGGATTTGAGCCTACTCTGAATTTACATGTATATGACAGGACAAAATTAAGTCCTTCAATTACAGACAAATTTTTAAGTCCAATGCTGTTGCCCAAATTACTTTCTGATTAGTTTGTAAAATAAAAATATCTACAGGAAAGTTGCATATGTTATGGCTTTTCTGTTTAACGCATTCTTGATTTTTAGGCTCCAGATGAAATGGACTAGAAATCTTGAAAATTAGAGAATACAGGTCTGTTTCTTTGTGTACACTTTATCATACCAGAACACATCTTAGTGAGAAACAACTAATAACTCCACAGGATAAGTACAGTGTAATCTATGTGATTGCTACATCACATGATTTAGAACTCTAAATTGCAGTGCATGGGTTTATGCCAGCCTACACTGATTTTTTTTTTTTTCCCATGAGCGATAATTTCTTCAGCAATAGAGACAGGACTAGCTTTAAAATACCTTTTGATGTCCCACAGGTCTATAAGCCCCACAAAAAGCAATTAATGGGCCAGGCAAGTGAGCCCCCTCCAATTCCCATGTGTAGGGGAGAGCTGGGCATTACAGGCTGTATCTTACAGGAGCCAAGATGCTTTTTTGATAACCAGAGAAACACCGGCAGACTCACCCTCACTGAGGCAGGGGTTCGTGTGTCCTGCTATCCTTTAAACAAGCAGTCAGAGCCCTCTTCTGCCACCCAAGTGGTGGCCTCTTTTGTTTCCAATGCAGCCATCAGTGACCCTGTCAACACAGCCTCACAGGAGGAGAGCTCCTCATGCTCGAGCTCTCAGCAGAACTGACAAGGCTTCCCTGTCTTCAGCTCCCCTCTCTGCAATTCACGATTTTGACCTCAGCTCACCCTGGAGCTCACCGCTGTGAGCCTCTCCAATGGGTACTTCTGGTAACCCCCGAAAGAGCTTAATTCAGTTTGTCAAATGAGCAAGTTGGGTGGTGAAGTACCTCATTTTATATGACCCTCCACTTTCCTGCCCTTTCCTACAGAGACAGATCTGTTTGGCCATTGCTGAGTCTGTGAGTTGACAAAATTACAGGCAAACCCTTAGGATCTCTGGTGGAGGAGAGATCTGGTCTATCTTTACTTGGCATCAGCTCAGTGATTCATAATAAAATCATTCATAGCCTTTCTTTAGAGTTGCAGCAGGCTGGGGTAAAAGCTGAAAAATAGAAGGTGCTGCTTGCACTGCCCCTGGAAGCTGTTAACTTTATGAGTTGACCAAAACTTCTGAAATGGTGCCAATTTTCATGGTTACAACCAGTAGTTCTTCAATGCCTTCCCTTTAGAAATAGGATATTGTTTACAAGAGACCAAGTAATCTAACCCATTACAAAGCCCAGCCTCTACCACTTATCATCTATTAATAACTCATGTAGGGAAGTGTTTTTGGCTATCACACATAATGAACCCATTGAGATCCACTGTGTCACCTTTCCCAGCCAGCATGCTACACAGCAGGGGATGGAGGGAATTGCTGCTTGTCTTGATGGAGGCGCCCATGAGCCTAAATGTTGTGCTGAAACAGAACTAAATGACAGGACTGATGGCATGTCCACAGAGCAAAATAAAACACCATGGCTAATGCAGAGGAAGCAGCAATAGCACTTTTGTTCTGCTGAGGAAAGGAAAACAGACATACTTTGGTAGAGCACGTCATGTGAACCCAACAGAGCCCACAAGGAAAAATGCAATATTGTAATCACCACTTTCCCATGTGGTTTTCCGCACAGCTTGTGTCCTAGCACTACAGTGTTTTAGAGTTCAATGCTGCTTTTTAAATTAAACTTATATGTTCTTTCATTAGATTATAACTGTGGAATGGAAATAGTGTCCAAGCTAACCCACACATGCTTTATTGTACCCTGGCTGTCACATGCACACATTCTGAACTCACACACGTACACACGGCAGCCTGATGCAAGCAGATTCTAAAGTACAATAATGAAGCTTAGTGCACTTTAATGGTACCAAAATTACCATTAAATCCACAAAGAACTGTCTAAATCCCTCTAGTTTTCAAATACAGCTTTAACAACTTCTTAAGCTTTATATAATAATGATTGTATAAAATAATTTTAAATAGTTTTATACCAGGAACGTTACATATTTCTGTGGGAATGCAACGTGAATTTAAATTTGGTTTTTGTGTTTCCCAGTGACAGGACACCAGCTTCATTCTGATTTAGTCTGCCTGGAGAATTATCAACTGCTAATTCCCCCATAAATGCCACCTTGGTGCCAATATTTTCTAGCTTGTGATAATGAAAGGATTTGCATTCATTCTTTTATCTTGCCATGTATCTGCCAATTTATCAAAGAAATTAAAGGAGGGAAAGGCTAATAAAGACTACAATTATTTTACGTTTTACAGAAAAAGCTATATTCCCTCCTAGTAGGAGTCTTGACCATCTTGACATTCTTCACAGCAGTGGAATGATCAGGTCAGCATTGAATATTCTTTAACACCCCACCTTCATTTAGAATTTATGAACTCTAGTACTGACCAAGTTTTCCCTTCAGCTGTTAATAACTTGCTAAGGTACTGACAGACCTGAGAGATTGATCATTCTCTTAAATATCTTTGAGCTACCTTCTGATAAAATATTTACCTTTTTTACCGTATGTTAATAACAGAGGTTGGTAAATTGCTAAACACTTTACTGGTAGAGTGGAAACACCAATATAACCGTAATGTTTAGGGACTAAATGTCTAGGAGAAATTGCTGGACACTGATAGAAAATGTGATAGTTATTTTCTAATAACAGTATTAGTTCTAATTATACCCAAAATATCAGGTCAGAAAAATATTCAAAACATCAGGTCAGAAAATTTTACACACAAGAACAGATCATGAATACATCATGTCTCAGTGGGCTGACTGTGCCTGTGACAAAGATAAAATTCTTTAGGGATTCTACCAGTAATCCTGCTATTCAGAATGCTCCTAACTACAGTCCATGTGAAAACAGGAGGGTTCAATTGAAATGAAATTGATACAAAAGAGATTTAAGTGGTTCTCTACTCCCATTAAAACTCAAAAGAACACTTACATTCATACCAGAAATAAACATGAAATACATGGAATTTCTAAATCCATGCAAGACTAATTAATAAATCTAATCCAGAATAAAAAAAAAATTGTATTAGTTAAATTCTAAGTTCTCAGAAGTTAATGCACTTAAGCACTTGGTGGGGATCAGCAGGCAATACCCACAGGGACTGATATAATGGAGCAATAATCGCTGGATCTCCAGACTGTCCAAAACACTGCAGAAAAGACCTTGAAAGTGCAGCTTTATTACATCAAAGCTCTTGGTCTAAGCACTTAGCCAACACTGTCTCTGCCAACTCCATTACCAAGTTAGTCACTCATATCACTCCCCAAAAAAGAAAGTCTGCATAACACTATCCCAAACTGTTCAGCACAGGTTTTGAAAAATGTTAAAATTATTTTCTCTGTGCTTTGCCATGTGTGCATGCACATTTTCTTAACTAACTTGGAGATAAATAAATAATACACAAAATGTAAATAAAGGCAACTACTATGAAAACCTGAGACAGTACAAAACTACGAGTGAACTAAACTATGCTAAGATCCATTTTCTAGCACAGAACATCCTGTATCCATGTTGCTCAACTTCCTTTCCCTCCATAATGTGATGACCACATTTAAGGTGCCTTTTATTCAGCCTGTGCAATCTCTGGTCCGTATCAACCCCACCCATGCTCAAACACCACTTAAGAAATTGTTAGCTGACTTGGACCAAAATCACAACTATGACTGTTTTAGCAGTTCATGAATCACACAAATTATGGAAATTCTTGATCCCAGCATCATTCCTTGGCATACTTAATCATCACATATAACTGTGCCTAGAGACTTCTTATCAGAGATTAATTGCCAAACTGGAAGTCTCGAGGAATTCCACAGGAATCGCTTCTTGATTTACAGTTGTTGCCCCTGTGATCTCAATGATGAAGAGAGCAGTGCCACTGAAACTGCCGGTGATGCTGGAGTAGGGAAGAGCTGAAATAAAGTTTGTGATGGGCAGAATGGGAATTCTGATTGATCTTCGCAAAATGAAGAGCTGACCTCCTAGGGTGCATTCAGGCACAGCATCGCCAGCCGGGCAAGGGAGGGGATTGTCCTGCTCTGCTCTGCACTGGGGTGGCCTTACCTAAAGTGCTGAGGGCAGTTTTGGGTGTCATAATGTAAGAAAGACATTAAACTATTAGTGTCCAAAGGAGGGCAAAAAAGATGGTGAAGGCCCCTGAGGGGAAGCCGTGTGAGGAGCAGCTGAGGTCACTGGGTCTGTTCAGCCCAGAGAAGAAGAGACTGAGGGGAGACCTCATTGCAGTTACAACTTCCTCGTGAGGGGAAGAAGAGGGGCAGGCACTGATCTCTTCTCTGTGCTGACCAGTGACAGGACCCAAGGGAATGGCCTGAAGTTGTGTCAGGGGAGGTTTAGGTTGGATATTAGAAGAAGTTTCTTCACCCAGAGGGTGGCTGGGCACTGAACAAGCTCCCCAGGGAAGTGGTCACAGCACCAGCCTGAGAGAGTTCAAGAAGCATTTGAACAATGTTCTCAGGAACCTGGTGTGACTCTTGGGGATGGTCCTGTGCAGGGCCAGGAGTTGGACTCAATGATCCTTGTGGGTACCTTCAAACTCAGCTTATTCTGTGAACATTCTGTGGAACACACAATGCACCTCAGTAAGAGCACTGTAATGCGCTTGAGCCAGCATAATCAGCAGCACTGAAGAGCATCTAAGCAGCAGTTCTACAGAAAAGAAACCGAAGATTAAAATGACCCACTAATTAGGCAAATTCATGTTCAGAGGCATCCATATAGTAGTTGTAAAAGACTCAGTCAGTCTCACAGAAATACCTCTGAGTCCACATCTCTGCAGCCAGGCCACTGTGTGCTGATGGTCCTTTGTGAGGAACCTTGGGCCTAAATGACAACATAGAGGGATTATGCCAGGTTAGCTGTAGTATTCAGGCCAGATCTCCTTCTTTGAACCCCTTAATTCCTTTCAGGCATCTGTGCCTTTTAAGCCAGTGTCTCACACCCTTTTCCCGGGCCATCCTCAATGTCCAGCAGCTTAATGATTCCATGAGATCCAGCTGGCCCTTAGACACCAGAGCATATGAACAAAAGAGCTGGAAACTAAAGCACAGGTAACTACAGACTATATCTGATCTCCCACACCAACAGCTGCTGACAGAGGCACCATTAGTTCCTGGTTTGCCACTAAATTACACATTATAGTGACTACACAATATATTCCAGGCCATCATTGGCAATTATTAAATAGCAGCTCGAAGAATGCAGTTTAATTTACTGATTTGAGTAAATCAGTAAATTCAGGACTTGGTCCCCAGTCGTCCATTGCTCCCTAACAAGACAGCTATTCCAATGAAAAGCAAGGTGATGGAGTAATGCTGTTCAAGCAGATCTAGCCCTAAATGAGGTCGGACCACAAACAATACTCTTACTTGCTGCTTACTTACAAGCAGTCTACTTGCTGCTGGGTGCTATGAAGTGACTCTGAGCAACACAGTTGCTCCAGTGACCTTCCATTTTTGTACACAGGGAGTATGCCTAGGCTCACTAAGCAAGTCAGGAATGAAATCCATGCAGTTTGATTCTCAAATCACTAAAGAACTCTGTAAGTCAGGTGCAACTGTACCTGGGTGCCATTCACATACTCTTAAAATAATTAGCACCAAGCCTGCCAGGGTTCAAGAAGTGCCTGGACAATGCTCTCAGGCGCATGGTGTGGTTTTGGGGTTGTTCTGTGCAGGGTCAGGAGTTGAACTTCAACGATCATTGTGGGCCTGCTCCAACTCAGGATATTCTCTGATTCTGAGTACAGCAAAGTGATACATGCTCAGAAACAGTGAATTATTTTCATTAAGCTTCAATCAATGCTTTCATGTGGTGTAAGAATTTCCAGGAGAAGACAATGATAAGCCAGAAGTTGCTATAAAATATTATTTTACCAATTCCTTCCTATTTTACCCATCCCGAACTTGAAACAAGCAATTTAATGGTTTTCTGAAGTAAAAATTTGCGAAATCTGCCATAGTATTCACTGTTAACTACTCAAGTTTTGGAAAGTCCAGCCTGGGAAGTATCACTCAAATATCTTTCCAGCAGCTCTACCTTACCTGGATACATTGTTTAAATTATATTTATTATATGTGTTTAAATTATATGAGACATCACATAGATATAGTTTAGAATGCAGTAAAAAGAGGTCTATTAGTAGCACTTGGCCTAAAAACTATGTAAGATCTACAACTAACTTTATATTTTGAGGTCACTAAAGTTGCTGGTTTCACTATGTCATATGCAGCATAAGCTATATTTGAAACTGAGAAATCTGTGAATAAAATTAGTAACCATTGCAAGAGCAACCATTTGAATTTTAAGGGCAGCCACTATACCAGAAATGGTTAATACTGAATATTCAAACATGGTAGTTGAAAAACATCACCTACATTCAGTTAACAATCAAATCCTGATATAAAATTCCTCTTCTTGCAAAGAGTGGTTTTGTACGGGAAAAAAAAAAATGAAAACAGGTGGAGGAAAGAGTGGAAAATATCTTCAGTGTCTGGCACAGGCTGTGGCAATATACTTTAAAGCTATTCTGAATTACTATTTCGTCTGATATATGGAACTCAGTGTTTTCTGCCTCTCTGTAAGATGACCTTATTTTACGTCAAATTGGAAACATATGCTCTTCCTTGTTTTGTAAAAATAAGGGGTTTGTATGACTAATAATTCACATAATTCATACAATTTCCAGTAAACATACAACTTCAGAATTTTTCCTGTGGTCATTCAGAAATAAACAGACTATTTTACACATATCAGACTGATGACTACAGAGAATGTTTTCTTTTCCTGAAAAATAGATTAAAAAAAACTGATTGAGACAAAATAGTAATAAGCATTCCTTCAAATTTCAACACAGATGTCTTGTTCAATGTATTAGACTCTTTTATAGTGCTTGAGAAATCCGCTGGAGAGGAATTCACTGATTCAACAGATAATTATTTCTTTCCATTGATGGAGAACACAGGACAAGGACTCTGACCCAAAAGCTAGACTGTAATTTGTTTTTGAAAGATTAGGAACATTTATAGTTGGATTTGTCCTTTTGGTTTTTGTTCCTAGAGTGAAGGTTAAAATTGCCACAGCCCTTTAGCTGCAGCAACAAAACATTCTGTTCTACATGGGCAGAGGGGATTCTCTAGGCACTGGGATCAGAAACTGCTGCCAAATCTGCCAGCAAAACCAATCAATGCATTGCAGACTAGGGGGAAAAAAATTTAAAAGTCCAAGTTCATGTGAGTCTCACTGACATCTTGATGGTGATGGCTCAGCCAGCGTGTTTGGCTCACAAGCTGCCTTGAGAGCACCCCTGGTGTCTGTAAGAACAAAATTCCTCTGGTACAGGCGATGGAGCCTCAGCGCTCCTTCAGTACTTCAGTAGCTTTCTCAGCTTGGTCACTGCACCCTACTTCCACTACATCCCCACACAGCTGATCAGTTTTAAGCAACCCCCAGGATGTTACAGCGTGAAAATAATGTTTGGCATTAACTGACTTTCCTTGTTGGTGTTTTCACTGCTCACATCCAATAATAAAACTTTGAAAGAGTATTTACTTGAGATGTCCCAGCAACATAAAGGCAATGTCCAGTTCAGACGGGGTCTGCTGCATCTTGTTCAAATTGCTGTCAACCAAGAAAAGACTTAGAAAAAAATCGTGCCTAGACAAGTGGCACATCAGCATACCCAGAGTTTAAGGAAAATTGGAACTGATACAACACCTACAAATGCCAAGCTTGTGATTAGTCAGATCATGAGGCCAAAGAAAAAACATCTAACTCACAGCTTTCAAGCATACACTTTGGAAAGACAGGACATTACCAATGAAAAGACATTCATATTTGAGCCTGGTTTTAAAGTCCCCCACTTCCCACTGAGTTCCCATAAATATAAAATCATCAATTGTGTAACTTGCAGGTATTTTCTTTTAAATACCATTTATTTAAGGCATATTTTCTGGCATCACAAAGGTAGCTTCCTTTGTTACACTCTCTTAAAACACAGAATATAAAATGTATATGTAAGTATTTATGCTTTACAATGATTTTTTCATCCAAGTAGTCAATATATTAACGATCGTACCTGTTTGAGGGAAGAGATGCTACAGAAAGATACATATGATGAAAAATAAAGTGAGATTAGGTTCTCTGGCCTTGTATACAAGTCAGAATTTCCTAGATCATTTTATCAGTCTAAAACCCCTGTTTAACTGTTTCAGATGAGCAGCAACGTGTCAGAACAATCCCAGGATCAGAGAATCATGGAATCATTGAATCATCAAGGTTGGAAGAGACCTTTAAGATCATCCAGTCAGATCATCCACCCAGCACTGCCCCTGTAACCCCTGAACCACTAAACCATGTCACCAAGCTCCAGATCCAGACACCTCTTCAACATCTCCAGAGATGGTGACTCCACCACCTCTTCAGCAACTTCAGAAGAACTGCAGTTTCAGAAGACTCAGCTCCCTAGTGCATCCATGAAAAGAAGTCTTGGAAATACCAGGGCAGAGCTGATGCAGCTATTTTTATCGTTTGAAGATATGGGTTAGGTCCTTAGATTCCTGTTGCAGCAGAGGTACTGCAGAAATTCCTGAACATTTGGTCATGTGCCTCATAATGGTTTCTATAGCATGACATGCTCTCTGCTCTATCTCAGGTAGATCCCAGCCGTGCTGTACCGGGCTGGGTTAGCTCACAAGGCCAAAACCAGCCAGAAAAGAAACTTAGGAAGGATTCCCAAAAAAACAGGAATCTTCTACATAATACTCATTTAGGCTTCTTGTGTGGTCAAAAGAGAACTGGCTTATGGTGAGTTGAGATGAAGTATTCTCCAGAGTCTCTAGCAACAATGAAAAGAGTCAGAACAACTGATTTTCAGTGGATACTTTTAGATGATTGGAAATAGTGAGATGTATCCCACCACCTGGACTGATCATTTCTGGCACAGAAATCACAATGACTTCAGCTTTGCTTATTGAGTCTGCAGGAGAGACCTAGGAGAGAGCTTAGGAGTGTACAAAGGGACCCTACTAAATTCAGGATTCAGCTTAGAGATAGGAGGTAAAATGGAAGAACATTTAAGTAGTACATTCCCTTCTGCACATTATCAATCCCAAAGCTGAAATACAACTCAAGAGCATCACCAAGTGACTACAGATTAAAAGTGTATTTTATAAGATAACTGTGGTGTATATTCAGATATTTCCCTTTGTGTATTTTTAGACATCCCTACCCATTCTCACTCTCTTTTTGATGGTTGGTATTTACACCAGTAGCAACCTTTCTCTAACCTGATTCCACACTGACTTCATTCCTCCAGTAATATTTACAATTTATAGATTCAAGACAAAGAACCAGAACACCAGAAGAGTTTTTCAGCATATCACAAAGCCTTTTTCTTGGTCCTGCAAGACACTGTAACACTGCACACAGCACTGAGGCAGGTAGAAGTTTGTCTTGTGGTTCCTGGAAAAATGGAAAAAAATTAAAGAGAAACTTCCCAAATCTGAAAGAAGCTCCCAGATTTTTATTCTCTCACCTCTAACTAATTCTTCTTTTCTGTATATTATTTTGGCTTCTTTCAACAAGCAAAGAAAACTGACAGAACACTTAATGGAAAATCAGTCGAAAGTTGTCTAAAACATGTGGGCAGTACAGTTTCCTCTCTGTTAATGATACCTGAGGGAATCAGTTAGCTGCTTACTATGTTATGACCACATTGGAATCTCCTGCAGTTGTATTGTGAGAGACTAAAACTTTAACATTGCTGTTCTTAATGGAAATTACTTGTAGTATATGTTTGTTGGTGAATAGCCACATACAAAAATTAATGAGAACACAGAGCTATAAAATAACTTCATATATCTCTAATGGCAAGAAAAACACATTTTAGTTTTGCCAAATTTAGTTGTGCATCTCACTGTCTTAGATAAAAGTCTAATGTATTTTCCATTTTTTATGTAGTAAGATTCACTAAATAATATCACTTTGAAAATGTAGAGACCTGACAAGAAAAAGCTGTCAACAAAAGCAAACAGACAAATATACGGCAGATCAAATTTAATTTTGTAGGGTTCAAATCCTGTTGTCCTTGTACTAAGCCCATAGACTTACTTTTCTTGGTTCTGCTAAGAGTCTTTGTGAACACATCGCCCTTGTAGCAATTTCTGGAGAGGTTACGTCTTTACTACAAAACCCTTTATCACAATTATTTACCAGCTGCTGTCAGTCCTCATATAATCATATCTGAAGCCTGACTAAGCAGGGTTATATGCAGGTGTGAGAGAGGAAGGCAGCCACAACAAATGGAAGTGGAAGGGAGGACTGCTGAGAGGTGAAAACTGGGCTATTCAGCTCTCTGGACAAATAAAGGTCAAAGCATGCTGATGGCAAAACTTGACCCAATTTTTTGTCTTGAACAGTAGAACCCATATTTCATTACCATTGCTCAGCCATCACAAGTATAACCCTGATATAAAATACCCATTGTCTATGATTGTAACTCTTCCAGCAAAGTAAGTACAGAAGATAGCTCTCAGTTTGGATGCTGCAGACCTCTCAGCCTGCAATAAAAAAGGGTGAAGCTATACAAGAGTAACTTAAGTTTTCCCCGTGCTTAAATCACGTCCACAGAATTATTCAGTGAACATGTAATAACTTGTCAAACTCTATCAGTTGGGATGGTTGTCTGAATCCTAAGGCTGCTCTGCTGTTACTTATCTAGTCAGGCACAGAGCTTGTGAAGAGCTGCCACACCTCTTCTGACAAAGATGGCACAGTCAGAAGGGCATTACTTACCACGCACACTAAAACTGGGGGAAAATACAACAACATTACGATTTTTCTTCCATGTTCCAAACAGCATACTGAGAAAATCCCCTGCGTAAAAACCACAACTGACATGGTCTATGAAATCACTTGGTATCCTTCTCACTTCTGATGTAATTAACCCAGCTGAACTTTGCCATCCAAATATGAAAAATGTTGGCTTTCGTATTTTGGAAAGTGAGAAATGAATAAGCAATGATGTGAACTAGCAAAGTGCAAGCTGGCCTGGTCCAAACCTCTCTGCACTGTCCCAGCAACACTGACTTGCCGCAATGTGCCCTGAGGCTGCCAATAATGATGAATTTTGGCATTCCCCTGTTATTTTTCTATGGGCGAAACAATTCCATTCATTTCTTTTTGTGACCTTCTTAGAGCTTGTGTCACAATCTCCCATTCTGAAAAATCTCAGAAGGAACAGTTGATTCCTGGACTATTGTTTGTAGAAAATAACCTTGCTAAACATTGCCCCAGCAGCAAAAAACTCATCCCTCAACTATTTTCTTGCCCCAGACCACTCTTATCAAATTATAATATATTCTTATTACATATAATTAAAATAGATAATCACTAACACGTACACTAACCATCTCATTTCAGGCCTAACACTCATCTCAGACCTAACACAAACTTAAAACCATGCCTTGAACAAGAATCAAATTTTGTCTGCCAAGCATTGCTCAGGGCAAGAACAATGCTTGAAAAATATCTCTCAAATTTGTCTTATGCCTTTCAGGCATCTTTGATGTTCAGACACGAAAGTTTTTGCTCTCAGCCTGATTTCAACAGAAGGCTGCTGCTAGTCAGCCCCTTTCATGTTCCTTTCCAGCTGTCTAAAGGCAGATTGTCCTGGCAGGGCAGCTTGTTTTACTCTTAAACATCTATCCAGATATTTCTACATCCTCTTCTCAGCAAATTGATTCAAAGAGTTTTTTGTAGTTGGTATCTTAGCAGCATATTACTGCTTTTGCATAAAATGTTCCACTCCGCTCTCCTACCTCTCTTTTCTTTTTCCAGTCTGCAGTATCACAGGGTCTGCCTGCAGGTACCTGGCATTTCCCCAACCTCAGGCAGCACCAGTTTGTTGTATTAGTCTGTCCAGCACCTCTGGAGAGTGCTCTGCCATCATATTCCCCCATCTTCCCTGTGTTCTGCACTCTCACTCTGTTCCCAACGAGCCAAGCAGTGCAAGCCTGGCACTTAGGATCTCCCTTGAACTGATTGAGTCTTTTACTACCTCCCTTTCAGCAGCTGATCCAGCTCTCCAGCAATATCATCCCTGTGTCTCTGCCAATCTCTCACCTTTTTGCTGTGTCCTATGTTTTAAGCAATCTCCTTAGTGGCTTTCTTTCTGGAGTTGATCTGAGGAACTGCTGCTCCTCAGGGCTGCTTTCCTCTCTCCCACAGATATGCATTACTTTGCTTATTCAGACTCTGGATTTGACCAGCATTTGCTGCAGGAGCATAATGATATCCAACCAGACCTTAAAGGTCTGGCCCTTTTATTTACTGTCCCAAGGTGATCCACTGTAACATTTTGGAGGTGGAGTCCTGGCACCCTTACAGGTTCTTCTAAAGTGCCCAAACAAGTCTACCAGTTGCCCAGAAATACCTATTGCAGCAAAGTGACAATTATGTGTCTCAGTTCAATATGGGACTCAGTCACTTTTGTGTGCTTTAGGGAGAACTCTGACTCAGAATTTCCTGGCCTCAAAAAGAGGGTCCAGTGGTCAGCAGCTTCTCACTTAGCAGCCATCTTGACTCTTCTTGGTCACCAAGGTTATCACACCAAGTCAAGATGCAGCGTCTCAGGGCATTGGAGTTACTCCCTAACTTCTCCTGTGGAGCAGATATCATTCTCAGGGCTTTGTAAATCAGCATTTTGGCTGCTGATCTTGTCTCTTCATTCACATTGGGTGCCAGTGTGTAGCATGTTCTAATTGTCATTTTCAAGAATGGTTTTAAGAATGGAGCAAATCAACCTGCTGCTAAGTGGCTTCCACTGTAAAAATACATTTCTCTTTCAGAAGACATAGTTAATATTCTTCTTTATGGATGCCTCCCTAGATTGACTGAAACTTCTCTTATTTTTAGTCACTTATTATCACCTTCCAACCAGCCACCTTTCTTCAGTGCAAGGGCAGTACTATACCTTGGTTTTCATTGTACTAACACATTGGAGATCCATTCCTATTCATTTGCAACAGTTTTCTTTTTCTTAGGCTACTCTCTTTCTTCTGCTTCCTAGTGTCAGAATTCTTACACAAAAGAATAATTTCTAAAGAAATTGCTACCTGTGGAGAACATACATCCCCAGGCAGAAACACTTCTTGGGTTTCTGTGCAAGAACAGGATGATGATTCATTTTTCTATTCAAAATTTGAAGGATCACTGGGTCCTTCAAAGAAGGATCTTTATCTGATCCTAAATCTTTCAACTATCCAAGCTATGGTAGCCTTAACATGAGCAAAACCCCACACCTCATAATTTCTAAGCCTGTGGGAACATATAAGCCTTCACATTATTTCAATGACACTTTTCAGGGCAAGGGTTATTAGAATAAACCCTAAAGATAGGATTTATCATCTAGAAGGATTACTAGCAATACATTTCCTGGAAGATTCTTTCCACATGAGTGATCAAACCAAAACAAAATTTAAAAACAACAGCCTTGGATTTTTTTTCTCTTGTTGTTACAGTTTGTTGAACAAACTTTGATGCCTAAAGCATTATTATTTCCCATCCGCTAGAGAGATCTGGACTACCATTAGAAGAGTTAAAGCTTTCTGGTGACCATCTAAGACAGGAGTTGTACAACAGTGAAATTCCAAAGGAAGAAAGCAAGTTATCTCCCTTGTCGTTTCAAGTGCTTGATTACTGTGTGTTCCCAAAGACCTGAAAAAATACTTGTCACTAGCAGACAGTCTAATCATCCTGGACCTGACGAAAAACAAAGACCCACCTGAGATGTCACAGCTCACATAAACTCTTTCAGTTACTAGGAAAATCCCAAATGATGATTTGAAGGTGTTAGGCTAGAACAAATTAAACAACAGTTTTACAGTGAACCTCTTTAAATAGGAGTATGTTCCAACTTATGAATAACTACAGAGGACCAAAGGTGTTGTATCATATCTTCCAGTACACATCATGTGTTAAGTCTCAATAGGCAGATTTATCCAATTTCATTTGATCTCTGCTGTCTGGAACATGCTACACCTGTGAGACAGACCCCATGTGCAAAGCATGACTTGTAAATGAAAGCCAAATGTGCCTGGAAATAGTTCTTGCCAGTCAGAACATGTATAGAGCTGGTGCTTTCCCCAAAACTGTTGCTGCTGATCTCTTCAGGCTCCTTTTGAGAGAGTTATATGTGTATGGGTCTTGTTACTGACAATTTTTTTGGCACTAAGGTCCAATAAACACCAAGCAACCTAATTTATTAACTACCTTTTCACACTTCTCTTATGCAAGCCACAAGTTTAATTCGTACAGCTCAGTCACAGCAGTTTCTTGGGCAGAAGATGAGGCTTCAGGATTTCTAATTAAATGTGCTCCTCTCATTGCCATCATAGGAAGGGTGGCCAGCCAAAACTGCCCCTTGGTCTCTCCCACAAGCATTACTGTGAAGCATGGCTTGATGCCCACCACTAAGCAGAGCAAGAAGGTATTTAACACAAGGAGGTCCGTTTCTCAATTTTCATTCCTGCATTCTCTATTCTGTAAGGAAAAGTTAGGCTTTGAAGTTTTATGACTAAGAGGGTTCTTCTTTTCCTTCCAGTTTTGCCTGGTCTTGCAAACACAAATCCGATACACACATTTTTTTTTCTTTTCCTAATTGACTGTCCGTCTCCCAGTAACCTGGTGTTAAAAAGCAGAGGAGCTATGTAAACCCATGGAAGTCAGCAGCAACCACTGGGTGCAAAATAATCCTACAAAAAAAATCTTCAGAAAAAAAAATTTACGTTTCTTAAGACACAGAGTTTCTTCTGAGAATGAAGAAATCACAACTGATCACCAAGAAAGTTGTCAACCCAGATGTCCTAAGAGATTCTGTACTTAAAATTTTGCTCAGGTGTCTCTATGTGCTATTCAGAAAAGCTGGCTTGTCATATACAAAACACTCCAAATCTGAATTGCCCTTGTTATTATATTTGTATGTGATGTGAAAGGGAGTTTTGATCTCCTGAAGATTCAGATTCTAATTCAGCAGCAGAAATATGTGAGCAAGCCTCCTAAAATTAAAGTTTTGTATCTAGGAAAGAAAGTGCCATTCTGATCTAAGGGCTAAACAATTTCTCCTATTGCATTCCACGCCAGAGGTAAATGCTGTGCATTTTTCTTGAGACAGAATAGATATTGAAGAAGGTGCAAACAATATGGATGCAGACACAAGAGGCAAACTATACTGAAACAGCCCACCACCCAGACCACAACTTTTAGAAAATATTGGCCACATATTCTTGTGATACAACTGTCACAAATTCCACTGAAGTCAATTCAGGGATGAAAGTCAATGAAAGCACTTTACAGTATCATAGCATTTCTCACAGGTGGTGGGAAGATTAAACTTTTCTGCAGTCATTATCTCCAAGAGCTTTTATGGCCTTTGTTTGGAATACCTGAATCCCAAAGTGAACGATTGGCTGAGAGCAGGAAAATCATAGCATTTTTTTAAGAACTGTGTTTCACAGAATGCACTCTGTTTTTCTTCATGTGTTGGTATCAGGATGAGAGGTGTTTGCTTCAGCTATTTAAAATATTGCAGAAATGATTTTTTTTGCTGTGTACCCATACCTCAGCTAAATAAAGTGCTTGTTTCTCTGTCTCTAGAAAATCTGCAATGATTGACTGAAAAGGGGGAGACAGGGGACTACAACAATGAGTGGTAGAGAAGTCAGGGGGGACTACACTCCTTTTATACGCTGCTCAAATGTTGCTTAAGAGTTTTTTTAAGATCTGGGGACTCAAAGGTCAGTTAGGGGTTAGATGTGGTAGTGGAAAAATATCTGGCTGGCATAGTCCATGGAATGTGTTGCAACGGCTTTGAAAAACTCTGGAAATACAAAGCTTAGGAATTTTATAGAAATTAAGGAGTTATTGGCAACATTTTTGACAGAAGACAGCTCAGTGGAAATATCCTCATCCCAAAAAACTCCTGATGACATTTCTGGCTCATTTGTTTTTATTGCATGGCAATAGACTGACATCTAGTGGGTATGGTCCTCTTAGGAATGCTGGGCCTAACCAGGACTGGGAAGGAATTGTCTGATCTAATAGGGTTTTTTTTCATTTATTTTATAATGGAACAGTATATTTTTGACTAGACAAAGACTTTCCTGGAAATTTTTCTCTTACTTTTTCATAGGAAACCACAATTTTTCCATCATTTGCGATTTTTGGCTGAAAGCTAAAGTGATGTTTTCTATTTTTTTTTTTTTAATTAAAGTTTAATGTTTTCAGTTTTACACTGAAATTTTACAAGCAACTAGCTCTCCAGTCTCTGTCCCTGTGAGACATCCATTGCTGCTCTACCATGTAAATCCTCCTCCTTTTTCTTACAGTTCAGGGAAACAGAATGAAGGAGTTACAGTTGGACAACTGATTGTTTGCCTTTTCTCACACACAAAAGCCATCTCCGTTAATATTTTTTTGGTTTGGACCGAGGACACAGCATCCAGCCTGACTGTCTGTGAAAAGGGAGAGGATTTATCCCCCAGGGAGACATCCATGGCCAGAGCAGGACTACAAAGCTCACGTCTCAGCAGCTCATGTGTGGCAAGGTGGTGCTAGGGTACGGCATTCCCTGTGTGATTTCTGCTTTGTGGACCAAGAAAAACACATGAAAATTAAAGCCTCTGTCACTCTCCCAGCAACATGGCCTTTCCCCAAGTGCTGGGTTTCTCTCTGCGTGATGAATTTATAAATCCTTGTAATCAAAGCCACCTTTTCCCTTTGTTCTGCACTTCCAGTCTGTCATTCCTACCCAAGGTGTGATTAATCCCGTTGCTTACTAAACGGTTTTCCCTCTCAAAGCCCTTGTCTGAGGCAAGATGAGGGGCTTGGCTGCGCCCCCCATCAGGCCTGCTGTGGCAAGGCTGGACCACCCCCACAGTCACCACACATGCTGTTGGGGCAAAGCTCAGTTTCCCTGACATCTGCAAACAGGAATGATTTGGGGGTTCTCATTTTCCAATGAGTATTTTACTGCGTCAAACCAGTGAGAGAAAGGTGCGTGGTTTGGAGAGTCTCAGTGGGAGCACTGAATTGGGGAGTACCATTCCTAAACCACAACAAATGGTCACCCCTGAATAACTAAAAAGGCAGCGAGTCCCTCTCTGTACCAGGGAAAGAACACCCTCAGTGATATCCAGCTGGGGTGGTGGCTCAGCAGCCCAGTTTCTGACAGCACGGGACATGAAGCAGAAGACCTGAGTGCCTGGGTATAAAACAGGGGGAAGGCTGGTGGGACTGAGAGCTGTCTGCCATTCCCCGTGTCAGAGCCACAGGCAGCGAGCTCTAGAGGGGCACAGCCGCAGTGAGGGCTGCACTGCTTGCTGAGACACAAACTCACTGAGGGCTCTTACCAGCTGCTTTACTCTTTTCCCACTGCAAATGCCAGCAATCCAGATTCACTTGCCTTTATTTCACTGGGATCTCTGCTTGAAAGAAACAATGTATGTAATGCTGGGGTTGTAAAATATATGGACTCAGCTGTTCAAAAGTCTGAGCAAAAGAGCTTTATTCAGACAGGAGACTGTGAAATATTGGTGAGAAGTTCCGCTGAGTTTTTGCACTCCTCAGATTTATTCAACTAATAATTTTATTCAGCAGACCAATTTGACTATAAGCCTGTGTTGTTCAAGAGCAGCTGACACAATAAATCACACCATGTATGAGAATTACTGTCCTTTGCTATAGAGAAGCACACAGACATTAGAGCAAACAATGTAGTAGTTCAACTGCTGCAGAAAAATTAGTCTGGAAGAAATAATTGCCAATTAAATTTGATTCAGTTTGGGTACATGTGCACAGAAATTGCTGTGGTCCATGAGTCTTCTTATCTCCTGGTTTCTGCACTACAGCAAATATTTTTCCAGGCTTGTTTTGATGCATTTTTTATAGTATTATTTCATTCCTGGAACTAGAGGAAAAATGGATGAGGAGCAAATTTCCAGCACTGCTGCAGCTTGGAATTTCACCTTGATGGTGAAAAGCAGTTGAATCCAAGCTTGGATAGAGACCAGCAAGAGGTCTAACAGGTGCCCAGCCTGTTCGTATTTGTAAACCTTCTTTTCTGTAGCCTGAAAATACCCTGAATCTATGCTGAATGCATTTTAAACTGTAAACAAATGTGATTACACTGGAACACTGCCATTCTTCCTGTAGACACTGATCCTGATAATTCAAGGTAAGCCATTATATTCATTAAAATTTGATGTGATTTTTGTCCTTAGCTATAGTAGCCACAGTAACAGTTCGGATATCTTTTAAATATTGGAAGACCAAAGGTCTTGGTTTACAAATCTTAAAATGACCCAGCATTTTCTTGGACAGAGGCAGGCGGTGGTGGCCGAGCAGGTCGGTGCGGGCTGGCATGCTGCCTGGCCCCGGGGCCAGACGTCCTGCTAGCACTCAAATTTTCCTCCTGGCATTCCCCTCCAGCCTTCAGAGCAGAAACTCGTGTTTGATTGCATTCAAAGGCAGATTGTCTTTGCTGCTTGGCCCCAGTCCCTGCAGCAGCAGAATATCCTAATGACTTCTGCAGACTCGGAGCAGCGCTGTTCTGCCATCGCGGCAGGTTCTGATGTCAGGATGCCTGAGGGGCAGCACACAGGTTAAATAAGGCTACTGTGCATGCCGTGAGCCTTTCTCTTCCAGGAGCAGCAGCGAATGTTTGCGGTCTCATCCTCCCCGAAAGCTCAGTGGCCTTTTTACTGGTGGCAAATTCCTCAACACCAGTCTCATCAGGATCAAACAGAAACAGAGCTTTCCGGGCTCAGAAAAAAATAAAGACCAAACCCTGCCAAATGCTGTGTCTGGAGAAGTTCCTCCCTAAATCTCCATGGGAATAGGATGGGAAAACAAGGGAACATAATGCCAGTTTCTGAACTGTTTCTCCATCCTTCATAACTGTAAAACGCTACAGATAGAATCCCCATTTAGAAAGATATGGAAGAAACAAAAAGCAGGAAAGGCAAATTTACTTTGTTAAAGTGAAAGCCTATAAACAGGAGATAAACTCACCCTTTTTTTGTCTCCAGTGCATTTAACTACTGATAATAAAAAACATCCCCACCTGAGCTGGGTTCAAATCAGGCACCTATTTCTGGCAATCCATTCTGTCATTTCCTTTTACCTGTGGACACAGCTCCTTACAGAAAATGATCCCTTCCTGATTAAAGAGCCAGGCCAAGCAGGTGAGTCTTTTCTGCTGCATAGTTCTTGCCTGAGTCACTTCCCACTGGATGCAGTCCTAGAGGGCAGAGCCCTGGCCAAAAGCCAGCTCCAGCCCTGCCTGCCTTGCCAGCAGCAGCAGCCAGAGGGTACCCCCAGACCCAGCCTCACGGCTTATCAGGGCTCTCCTGCCACCCTGAGCTGCACCCCATGTAGCAAAGGAAGGCAAGGGGAGCCCAGAGCTTCCACCTGCCAGCCAAGCTCTAAAGGCAGGCATGTCCCTTGGAGCACTTTGAAGCAGGCTGGGTTTGCTGTTGCCATGGACTGAGACCAGCCTAGCACTGCTTTCTTATTGATGGCATGGATTGTGGCTGTCAGGCACTCCAGTCTATCCATCTCCTCATCAGATATGCACTGGATCAAGTCCAGAGAAGGTCTAGAGTGCTCTGAGGCTCACAAGATAAAAGTCTTAAGAGTCTGACTTCAGTTCACCATGCAGAGCATGAGGTAAGCTTGCAGGAGTTTCAAAAAAACCAACACTGAGTGGGAAACCAACCAATGTCATCAGGGCTTTCAGGTCAGGGTGTGCTGTTCTTCCCAGGTTGCTTCTGGTGCCGCGCTTTGAGATTTTAGGATTTTCCCCCATTCCTTCAGGACTCATAACCCAGATCCCTGGAGACAGAAGCCTAAATATTTCTTTTCAAAACAGGAGCAACGGTTCACTTGCTTGCTGCCTTTCCTTCTACTCTTCTGCAGACACGGCAAAAATAAAACCCAGTTGTCTCCTCTACTCCTCTCCCACCTCACTGTCCTCTTGCTGAGGACAGGATGCTCACAAAAGAGGGAATGAAAAGGTGCCTTGCCAGCATTATTCTCAGATTTGTGTAGCATCCTCAACTCAGAAGGCATGCGGACCCCATAAATGAACAACTGCGGGATGTGGCGAGGACGATACACCAGTGACAGTCTGATTTAAAAGCACAGACTCCACTGACTGGAGCTGCCAGCTGCATTACGTAGCATTTTGAGACATGAGGGGTTTGGCTCTGGAGAGGTGATACTGGCTGCTTGTGCCGAGCAGTCGGAAGAGCCACACTTTCTTCTCGTTTCCTGACAGGTGTGTGCCTGCCTTCTGCTGCTTGGATTTGCATCAGGGTGTCTGGTCAGCATTCCAGCTGCCAGGAGGAGATTAGCAACCTCTATGGCAAAGTTCGAATTTTCCATTTACCAGATGGCTAAAGGATTGCGCTCTTGTATTTATTTTTTTGTTTGGATATGAACTTTGGAATGCAGGAACAGCCTCTGTCATCTGGAGATGAGATGATGGTGCTGTGCTCCGCACAGGGCAGTGGTTTGGTTCTGCTCAGAGGCTGCAGCTAATCAGCTCAGTCTCTCACCTCTGATGAGGCATTTCCTTTCATGGACATACCAAACGTGGGCTCTCCACAGACTTGCACTGGCAATGGGCTGTCTTTCAGACCTGGTTTATAAAACCAGTCTTGGGAAGCCAGGCATTTCCCAAGAGACATCCTCTTTCCCCCACAGCAGCTGGTCAGACCTGCCTTAGCAATGTGCTGTTGCTGAGACCCGCTACTGCAGGAGCAGAAGCATAGCAGGAAATTCTCTATTAGAGCTCAATATCTTGGAAAATCTCCCCCTCCCCCACCAAATTCACATGCAGTTATTAGTTTCTGAGTGGGAATTGTATTCCTTGCCTGCAAGGAAGTTGGTGGGAAACAGAGGGACATAAAACTGCAGATGGCAGAGGGGTGAATTCATTTCCTTCCTTCTGATCTTACTGTTTCGGGGCTACACTCAAGGAAATGGAAAGTGATCATTTTAATACACTTAGAGTCTGGCAAATGTGCCAGAGCACTGGGAGCACTTTCTCCTATGAGCACCTATATAAATAAAAAGCCTTATATGGAAAGAAGGGAGAAGCAGGTTCTCAAGACTATCCTTGCTCCTACCACGGTTGGCAAAAACAATCTACTTCTGAATGCATAGGTGAGGAATTGTACCTCTAATTTGTGTCAGTGGGCTTTATGCAATGAAACTCTGGGGTGACTTTTTTCACCCAGGAAGAGCAAAACAAATCCCCAGTTCCAACTATCATCCCAACACCAGTTTCATTAAAGGAACAGAATGGAAACTTTTGGGAGCAAGAATTCCTGCTGTTAGGCAACAGCAGTGGTTGAGGGGTGATTATTGAAATGCAGCACTGGTTTAGCTAGGAGACCAAAGCAGCACAATGGCAGACACAAAACTTTTAAGAACAAGTTAGAAAAATGTCTGTCAGGCATGTCAAGTGGTCATGAAAGCAATGGAAATAATGATCAGTTAAAGTTCCTAGCAGGCCTGATTTCTATCATTTCTGGGATGCTCTGTGACTCTTTGGTCACAAGTACAGCAAAATTTTTAATCATGACTGTGGCAAATCTAGACATAACCAATAAAACAGTTAGGATTGTAATATTAGAGCTGTTTGTGCAGCAATTGGCTAGAGCTGGGCTGGGAAGATACATGGGTAAGGGAAATATGTGGTATACCGGGTGGTCTTTGCTCATCCTCCAAAAATGCCTTATGTTCCTAATTTTTTTCCTATCTCTATTAATTATCATATTTATTTGAAACAATTTTAAAAGGATAAAGCATTATTCAATGGAAAAAGTTACTAGAGGTCTGTTGGAATCTCTCCATGAATGCCTCATCTGTAAAAATTACATCAGATGAAGGAAAAGGAAAGTGAGCCAAGCAGAAAGGCATTCACAGCAGGTGCAGAGCAAACTGGACAGCACACTACTGATCCCCTCTGCCAGCTATGGGACACACCGCAGTGTGCCCCGAAGTCTGTCCTCGTTGATCTTGGACCACAGAGGGGAATGGCACTGTCAAAGGGTCCTGATGGACAATGCCTTTCCTTTTCACTTCCCTGGGGCTCCCATCCATGTTACAAGCATTTTTCTGAGCCACTTTTTCTTCTGTGCTCCCAAGAGCAGCTGTCCCACAGAAAGTGTGTTGTACTTCATTCATCCTACAACAGCATTGAGCTGATGAGATGGGACAGAGTGGCACGCTAGGAGGAGACTCACTTCTGGATGGAAATGAGAAGAAGTGATCATGACAAACAACATTGTTTAATTGTTTAGAAAAAAACTAAGCATTGAAGAACCATTAAAAAAAAAGCCAGTAAAACATGCTGTTGGTGATCACCTCTTTGTGCTTTCTGCAGCTCAGCCCATATGCATAAAAGATAGATTATATAGGCTAGATGTAAGAAGAAAGGTTCTAATGAGCAAAACTATGTGCATGCAAATGAGATTCCCATGGGGAATCACGGGGCAAAACACGGGGACTAAATGGAGGAGATGGTGGCAAACAAAGTGGGCTCTCAGACTGTTCTTGGAGGAGTCCAGTCAGCTGCCAGAGGGGATTATCTACTGCAGCTGGCCTTCTGGAAAGCCTCCTACAAGGCTGTGTCCCCAACATCCTCTTGGCCTCAGTGAGGTCACAGGGCTGCCTCAAGCTAGTGCAAGTTTCCACATAGCTGTTCCCAAGCAAAGGCAGCAGAAGATACAGGAGGTCAACACTGCTGGAAACCTGGCCTTGAAGTCACCTCTGTGACTCTAACTGTGCTGAAAGCCAGCAGGTGCAATGGCTTTCACCCCTTTGTCCTCCAGAAATTAATCATTCTGAATAAGTCTTCCTTGAAAATGCACTAACACCTATCCTCATGGGTTCTTCAGGCTGATTAGTATTAAAAAAAAAAAAAAAAGCACCACATGCCTGACAAGTATTAGAATAAATGGTGTGAACAGTAGAACAGCGTGTGCTGGGAAAGAGAAGCATCCAGGAACCTTTTCAAGTTGGCAATTATGCAACTTAGCAGAGGAGACTGGTGACATCCCAGTAATCTTCTGGCCCTCTTCACACAAAAAAGAAAAGAAAGGTGAAACAAAGCCCACACCATTTCAGCTGGATGAGAGAAAAGGAACAGAGATTTATACTGTTGATACTTTCCAAGCTCTTTAATTCTGAAGAGGATAGAATGAGCTCAATTTCTGCAGATGAAAGAAGGAAAGTGGAGAATTATTACAGTTGTCTTCTGAAAAATCCTAAGGCTTGCATTATCTTCACCACAGATGACAAAAAATGAGGAAGACAAAAACTGTATCTGACAGAACCTTGAGAAATTAAAGACAACGGTCATTAAAGAACTGCTTATCCATTGTTATTTCTTCACAGTACTTTGTTTTCCCAGAGCAGGAAAATGAGCAAGAGAGAAAAAAACAGTGTGATGAAAGAAATAAACAAAGATATGCTTTCCAATTATGCTCTAAAAAGAGTTAGAAAATCCACACAATGGAACTGAAAGGAAAGAGAAAGAGGAAAGAATATGAACTGCTGAGAGTATGCCAAAATATTAGTCATCCCTTGAGTCTACCCTGAAAGGTTAGTGATGTTTTTAAGAACACATTCCTTTAAGGAAAAGAATAATTTCCTAGCAGAGGTAATTTCTGGATGCTCATAAACTCTCTCAAGAGAAACAGAAACCCCAACAGTGAAGTCAACAAAATCGAGGCAGAAAGAGAGGAAGAGGAAATCTGCACATGAATCCTCGGGGCAACCCCAAGAGTGACCTGCTACTGGAAGGGAAGAGATATGGAAAAGCCTGGCAGAGAGCAACAGTTGAGTAGGTAAAGATCTGGGTGGGAAAATGTCAGCAAGGAAAGGGAGTAGAAAACTGGTAAGTGTTTGCTAGAGATCACCCCTTTAGGATAGATGACATTAGAGAAGGCTGACTCACTCTTGCCTAGTTAAGGTTTGATTAATCTGAACTATACGAGATTTTCATGGAGATGAAAAAGACAGGCCAAAATGTCACCTACCCTGTGGCCCACAATATAGAATTTTTGAATTTTCAGTTCTGAAAAATTTTCAGAGACTCTAGCAACACTTAGTGAACTAAGGGCTGCTATAGAGGAAAGAGTCCCTCCTGCTGGTTCTATCTCAAACTCTCAGGCCAGCAGTGTCTCCAGCTCACCTCATGTTGCACTGGAACCTGACCAGTGCAATGAAGAAAACATCACTAAATTTGCAAGTTAAAAATACCAAATTTTTCTTAAATTTTAATTTACTAAGAGGGTATATATTTCATTTTCCTGGAATTGTAACTGGCAGAATGTTGCCCGGGAGGGAAGCATGGTTCATGAGCTAGATGGCAGGTCTCATGCCTCCCTGAAAGGAAGACTGTGAACAGAGCTCATCAGTCTGAATAGCCACGATGCCAGCACCTCATCTAGAAGCCTCACAAGTTAAAAATTTCTGAGTGCTCCTAAGCCCCTCTGGCATGCTTGGGAGTTACGGGTGCCCAGAATCTCTGGATGAATCTCTGTGTACCATGACAATTTGATCCGATCCACTGTCATCTGGAGAAGCCACCACCCATCCCACTGAGTGGCCAAAGCTGATATTTGGCTCACTGGGACCATTTAATGTGTTGAACAAGTTTTATTGCTAGGCATTCTTTAACATTGGAAAAGATTAATAGACTCAGTAATTCAATATGTTATGAGGTAAAAATGCTGTTTTTCAAGGTAAGCAATGATACTTCATATGAGTTCAGGAAGAAAGAAAGAAATCCTGTAACGTTAGTCTATAAATTCAGTTTATCAATTCTAAACAATGGGTCATCACTATAATCAGCAGACATAAAGACTCCCGAAACAAATTAGTTGCCTTTCATCACAACATTTGCAGCTAAGTTTTTCTAATGTGTTCAAGTTTCTTTTGCTATCTGCCTTCTCAACAGTTAAACTTTTCTCAGTCTGTTTTTCAGTCTATAGACAGCTGAAGTGGAGGACTATTTTACCAGACAGTGTGCATAGTGCCAAACCCATTTTCAGCACACTTTAAGTATATTCATATTGTGGGAATCAGTGAGAAAATCTGTGTGCAAGAAAATCAAGTTTGGAGTTCCTTTGCTTTAGCAAATCCATAGGATTAGTCCTGAAATGTGATCCATGTGATTACTAGCACGGATGGAAACATTTTGTTGTGCAGGGACTAAATGGAGTTAGAAATCTTAATCTAACACTACCTCATTCACGCTCTTGAGAAGTCAGATCATGGTGTTATGTGATGTTGATACAAGATGAGAATTTAAACCAGTTTCTAACATACAGTTCATCAACAGTTTGACTGGAGCTGCCTTTTGATAGCAACCTATTCATCTGCTAATATTAAAGGTGCTCTTCATTGTTTTATGAGTTTGGAGCCATGAAACTGGAATTTTAAGAACTGATAAACACATACTAAGCCAAAACCAGCTGTTTCTCCTTGGGAGGTTTTGGGCTTAAGGTTTTGGTTTTCGTTAGCTCTTTTTTCTGAAGCAACTAACTCAATATTGCCTCTCACCAGAATCCAAAGCTTGGTTTTTGTTTGAATGCCACTTCTTAGAGTCTTTTATGACTTTGGTGCAAATCTTGATCTATTTGACGTTTTTAGCAACAACAAAAATTTTGGTTTACCATAACATATGATTTCTGACTACACAGTTTCTTTACCCAGAGTTCAGAAATTTGAAAAACATTTTTGGGAAAAAGTTTCTTTAATCCTCAATTCAAATTTCTGGTCCATAGAAAATTAGTCCACAAGAGGATAACAACAGCTGCATATTTAAGTATTTATTGGGAGATGCAGATTTCATGTGATATAGGTCTTAAAACTCAGTCTTTTACCTAACAGGTGTGTTTAGGTCTCCACCGTATCAGACATTGTCTAATTCATAGCAAGAGAAATATGCACTACCATAGCTGGACTCTTCGAGGTGATACTTTGAGAAAAATAGTATCTTTTTCAGTATCATCAAAAGGGTTCAGGGAAGTGCAAATACACACACCCCACACACACACCACTCCCCCACCTCTGCCCTCCACCAAAATTTGGAAATATCAAAGACTAAATCAGTCTTGAGTTGTATTTTTCTTAAAATATTTTTCTTAAATGAGGTCAGGAAGATCATTTAAGGAAAACCGTCACAACTCAGTGAATCTGGAATATTTGAATCAAATCTGAAACTCATCTCACTGAAATTTCCAAGCTTCTGCTAGGTGAGTTAGACTTTTCTACAATTCCAGCAAAGTTTTATGGTCTTTTCCCCAGCTTTTTGAATTACAAGTTTTACAGAGTGAAATCATTGCCATAAAGTGGTGAATTATCACATTGCAAAGATATGTAGTGCACTCATCAGAAAAACGCTCTCAAAATAGAAATCACTCAAGAATATCTTACTTTGAGGATTCACATTCAGCATCAAAACTGAAAGGAAGTGAAAGACAAAACCAAGAAATTCTGAGAAATTTCTGCAGTCATCTCCTAGAATTATATCAACATGATCAATATTCTTTCTTTTCTCCCAGCGTTCTGGTGATAATAAACTTCAGGCCCAAACAGCTATCTGAGCCATCTTGAATTCTCAAAACTGGAAGCTCAGGAGGCCCTTGTGCTTGTGGCTTTGCTTGGCAGGTAAAACATCCCTTCTAATATGCATTCAGTTCTTCCTTATTTTCCTGTTGTTTCAAAATTCAACCCTTTCAAACAAATGCTCAGCTTTTGCAACACTTTTTAATAGACCTCCCAGCTGTGAAAAAGTACAAAATTATCAAAGCATGACCTATCAAAAATACTATCTGCTAATTCCAGAGGTTCATACACACCACACACCGCATACAGAATGATGCATAAAGCATTCTGAAGTACAGCAGATAAGCACCTATCTTTTTTAGCTACACACCATTGTATGTAACCCATAACTCAGACCCAAACATTTCCCACTATGGTTGGCTGATAAAGATTTTCCCAGCCCTAAAACACTTTGCTTCCTAAGGCCTTGCAATGAGGTCAGTCTCCTGGAGGCATCAAACTGTTGGCTTTATTCCAGTGTTTGGCAACACACATGCCTAAGGTGCAGGAGCTCTCTGGAGCTAACTCCGAACTGAGTTGCTTTATCACCCCTCCTTGAACTGCAAAAAGTCAAATACTAAACCACTGGAGAAATTGCACTGTTCTGATATTTCCAAATTTCAGAAAAGAAGCTTGGTAACTTTAATGAAGTTCAGGTTTGATTCAAATTTTCCAATGTTATTAAATTTGGAATTTTTTCTGTCTCCTTACCACCCCCATCATTCTTCTGGACCTCCTCCATTTCTGAATTACCTTCTGCAGGGCAAGGCAGTTCCAGAATATTGTGGTTATCCATTATATTTATAAAGACAGTATCAGTTGAAGAGGAGATGGAGCCAGCAATTTTAGGGTGCTTTTCATTTCTTCCATTTCTCAGTTTTTTTGTGTAACTTTTTCACTCTCAGGTTCTGCACAAAGGAGAGGGGACAGCAACTATCCAAAAGGGAGAAAAGCTAATCAGGGGAGTGACACATTAATTTAATTAATGTTTTCCTTTCAAAAGCACAACAATTACATCTGCAGGGCTTTGACATTCAACTACATTAAAACCCTACTATTTTCCATGGAGAAAATAGAATGTAATGGTGAAACTTCTTTTATGAATAATATTTCTTTTTAATCCATTTTAATGATATTTCCAGAATAACTATTTAGTTACATAGGGGAGAAATAAAAACAAAGGAAAGCTTTTTAAAAACATTTAAACAAGGAAGCAATCTCTCAACCCCAAATTTGCATCTACTTCAAAATTTAATGGCTGAACTCAAATCCCATCACAGTCCTTCCACTGACCCTTAAAACCAATCATGACACCACTCCAGATCCTAATCAAAGTAGTCCTAATGGTCTTTACATGCCTTTAAAGCACCTGTCATGCAAAGCAGAATAAGCCCTTATTAATTACACAGTAAAAGTTAGTTCATAGTTGTGGATGCTTTGTAGCTTTAATGAGATTCAGAGACAAGATGCAAGGATTTGTTTCAGAATTTTGTCTTCACCAGGGCTCTACCAGACACATACTATGAATCAAGATTGATCTACCTGCTGCTTTGTAGTTGTCTCACTATTTCCTCATGTCCCTTCATCTGTCCACATCCTTCTGTGTCCTCCCTGTTCCATGTGTTGGCATGCTGACAGGGAGTTTTCTGGAGTAGGGACCACCTTTTTCTCCATGATTGAACAATACCTGGCCCAGGTGGGTCAGGGCCACTGAGCAGGACTTCTCAGGTGTGCCAGCTAACACTCACAATGCAGTCAGTGGCAACTGCACGTGCACCAGGTCCTGGCCTATCTGCGCATGCTAAAGCGACAATTGCTTCTCCACCACACTGTTCGAAATTGGATATTTTGTGTGCATGCCTGAAGTTTCACATTAGTTTAGCACCTGAAAGACTTTCCAGAAGGTTGATCTGAAGTAGAATCTGTTTTCAGAAAATCTGTTTAGAAAATTAGTACATCAGTTACAATCACATCCAGGAGATTTTTCAAAATGGGAATTTGTTCCTCGTGGCATCTGGGGACTAAAATGTTTCCTGAGCTTTTGAAGATATTCTCTTTGTTTGCAAAATCTTGTAATGGATATGTCTGATATACTTTATCTTATATGCTTTCATAAAACCAGCTGTAAATTCTATCTATAATGAAATTTAAAATAAAAACATGTTTAAAAAAATCTTCGGGTACTGAACTACATGTTCTTTATTTAATTAAGGGATATAATTTTGTATTAGGATTCTACACAAGACTTACTGACATACTTGCAGATCATCTGGAAGATTGAAAGGAAACTTGGTAAGTTTGGAACCTTGTAATAGGGTGGGTTAGGCATAGGATCCAGTGGAAACAGACAGTGGCTAAACATGTGCTTTCTCCAAACTGCTAGCATTTTCCAATTAAGCTAAAAAAATGGGATTTTAAATCACAAATTAAATTTAAACCTCTTCTGCCTGAGCATCAACCTCCTTCATAAAAGATGGTGGTACATAAGCTTTGTTTGCTCTGCTGTAAATAACAAAAGAAAAAAGAATCTAACAGTGTAGTAATTTAATCTTTTCTACCTACTTTATTTTCTCTGCTTAACTCATGTATGGAAAGACTTGCACAAAAACTGACTACTCTAATAAAACCAGATAAAATCTAATACAGCATGCTGAGGGCTGAGGAGAACAACTAGAATTACACCGAGTTCTTTGTTGGCACCAGGAGAAAAAGGATTAAAAATACCTTTTGTCACCTGGTTTTCAGACCCTGCCAGGCTCACCCACTAGGCATTACACAAGTTATGTAAATACCATGTGTGCAGATTTTTTTCATTTTGCCAACTGGCAATTTTTTTCCTAATCTGAATTTATCAGTAAGCTCTTATAATCATACTTAGGTCACTGAAGAGCAGTGAGCTCATTTGCAAAGGAGCAGATCACTTACAGCTCCTTGGGACTCAGGGATTTTCAGAAACCAAGAACTGAAACTCATCTGTATTTCTGATTCCGAAATATTCAACGTAAATACTTGAAGGCAGCCTAAGAAATCAAAATATGTACAGCTGGTGGACGAGCATTGCTTTGAAAAGGTGCCTCAGCTGAGACTCCTTGGTGGCCTCCAAAGAAAATTCCGTGCCTGACTCTGTCTGTGCTCTGTGCTGCAAGGTGTGCACCCGTTTGTGCTAGTGATTACTGCCTTCACCAAGAACTAATAATTCTTTTAAAAATTAATAACACAGCAGTTGACTTTTAAAATTGAGGCAATCAACTGTTTTCCCAGACAGTAAAGCTAAAATGACTCAAGGGCAGCATTTGCTGTATGGTATTTGTTGTGATCCAGCATAATGGCTTCTTTGAGTGGATCACCACCCCAGGAAGAATGGAAATACAGAAAGTATCAAATGAGTGTGCATACCTCGTCAACACTCATTTGGAGATGCTGAGTTGAACTGCCAGGATATCAGACCTACATCACTGAAGATTTCTGTAAATTGGATCTGCAAGCTGTAATCTAACATCACAGCTGTAACCAGCACAGTCACAAACACAACATTTAAATCTCTTTATAATGATAAGGAGCTGGGTGTTGAAACCTACAAAACCTAAGATATAATTTGGACTGACCTTAGGAACAGCCTGGGAGAACCTGTTGTATGTTTATGCAGCTCCAATCTGTATTTAGGTTGCCTGGTCACAATTATTATGTTTCTAGACAACCCCTGAAAGGCTCAAAAATTCAGACCACTGTATCTGATAGCCCTTCTAACAGGACACCTCATCCTCTACTTTCTAATGAAGCCTTTTCAAGAATGACTCATTCTGCACGTATTCTGAACCCTATTATAAATCAAATGCAGTTACTTTCGGAGGGAATTATGGCCTAGATTTTCATAATCACCACATAACTCCACTATGTTCAAAGGAGTTTTTCAGCACTTCCCTTAGCACCAGCAGAAAGTTACACTTCATGCATTTCAGTAAGTCTCTTGTAAAAACTGTCCAGTGCTATGTGATAGCAGCAGCACTTGCAGACATCAGCTCATAAGAAAACAGCTCTGGGAAGGACATCGAGAGATTACTTATTCCACCTCCACCACCCAGACAGTCTCATACAGACCAGGTCATTAGAAGGTGCTTGGCTAACTTGCTCTTCTTTCTGAAGAAAGAAGCAGACTGTCTCCACAGCAGCCTGCCCCCAGTTTGTTTCTCCTATTAGAAAGATTCTCCCTGCTGTTTAAACTGAAACCTTCTTTCTGACATTTAATCACCTGGTTCTAATATAACCTCTTACAGTTACAATGAAATAATTATTCTCCTGAATTTTCAAGGGTTTTTGAAATAGCTAGACATAGCTGAGAGAGAAATATCGTATCCACACCCCTACCTCCTGGAGCTTCAAGAAACCCTAATTCATTCAATCCTCCCATGGTGGCTGAGCTTCCTAAGCAAGTCTTGTTCTCTGCCCCCAGGAGCCCCACAGCCAGAGCACTGGTTTCCTGTCACAGACTTCAACAAAGCAGGGCCAGTAGCTTAGAAGGGCATCATATGTCTCCCAAGTCTACTCTTGTTTATACACCAGACTCTGCCTTTTTGCACTGCAGCCTGTCATCGTCACTTTCACTGGTTGTTCACAGCAGCGTGTTCTGTTCCTGAACATCCTTCACAGAGCTATCCACACTGTACGTGCACTGCACGGGACATGGAGCAAGACGTTTGTGTTCAGGCCAATGAAATGCAACCTGAATACACGTAGGAACGTTTTGTGACCTGTGAAACAAGATGTGTAATGTCAGCCTGGAGAGTCAGTTTTGCTGACTAGCGGAGTTTTGCCACTAGCACAGAATACTGTTCTATACATTGATCCAGCATCAACAGCCCAACACTAACCTCAAAAAAGTTTTGCTCCTTCTCCTGCTCTTGCTTTCCTTCTTCCACACAGCCAGCTTTCCTTGTATCTCTCAGACAGACTCACGTCCCATTGCCAAAGGTATGTTTTGGCCAGAGACCAAGCACAGTGGCTGGCTGCTTCCCCAGGTGGGAGACAGCCACTCTCGTGCCTGGGCATTGGGGTGAGACTGTGCAAACAAGTGCTCTCTGCCAGGCAGTTCCTGCTCCAGGCAGCTGCCTTTGTTCACTGCCCCTCTCCTTGTTCCCTTGTGCCTGCTGCTGCCCAGTTCTGCTTGCAGTTCTGTTTGCAGTTGAAACATAACTTGTTTTCAATCACCTCCAAGGAAAATGGCTATGTTCAAACCTCCTGTAAGCCAGATGTGCCCCACTGGTTGCTGGGTGAAATCTGTTAATCTTGAGGGACTTGGAGTTTAGGATTGCATTAGAGAGTGTTCCTGCATATGACCTGTATGCTTATCCCAGCTCTACTTCTTGCAAAAGCAGAAGAATAAAGTCATTATGAATGAGTGGAAAAAGAATGAAACCAGAGAATCAGCTGAGACAGAGCTGTGTTGGTCACACCAGGCTTTGTTTTCTGTATAATGTGGAGTCTCATACTCCTTTGGTGAGAGGTACCACTTTAAGACCACACGCTGCGCTTCCTCACAAAGAATTCACACCTTTTTTTTGCTTCTCCTGTATCCTGTAATAGAAGTCTTTTAGACTGTGGTTGGTCTCTGTTTATTGGAAAAATGGTGGATGGAGTTGAGAAAGGAACCATGAAAGCTGTAGCATTCAATCTTAAGTGGAGAAAGCAGAATATGTAGCAAGGGCAAAATCACTCCTTAAAACTGTCTCAATAAAACTTCACGTTGTTAAACAGTAAAAGTGTTCGTGATTTTATTATTCTAAACCAGATTCAATGAAAATCAGGAACAGAAAAACAACAGACCTAAGCTATACGTGAACAATTGATCAAGGACAATGATCATCCAAACAAATAGGACACATTTATCATATTGACTACCATCTAACATCTAGCCACCCCATCTTTAAATAATCACTATGGGGATGATGCATAGTTCATTCCTGAAATCAAAGTGTGAACTATAAGGGAAAAATCATATGGCACCTCTCTGATTCATGTTCTTGTACTGAACTTAAGAATACAATGTACAGAGAGATCTCTGGCTTAATTAGCTGCCCACTGAGCTAGAGTTGGCTGCTATCTTTTTTCTGCATATGAAACCACAGAGCTTTCTTAGTACATTATTTCCACATGTGTTTATATTGCTATTCCTGCTCCTTGATCCAGCATTTTAAATGAGCATTCCTGTCTAAAAAAATATATAACAAAATGTCTATCCACTTACCTAAAATATCCCTCAGCTCAGTTCTCCCTTTCCATCAGTGTGAGCCAGAAGAATCCTCAGGGAAATCCATACAGTCTCCCTGGTAGGCGGCTGCTGAGAATCAGATCAAGAGGCTCTTTTTTATGTCATTTTATTCCTCGTTATTAGGGATATGATTTCTCATCCTTTGCTTCAGACATATTAAAATCCTCACTTACCAAAGCAGCCGTGCCTAAGGTCATGGCTGGTGTCAAGACATGAACACCCAGCTAGGGACGGACAGGCGTGTGCTGCCACAGCACAGGGAGCAGGGTTCTGCGGTCTGAGCACGAGCACCACCAAGCAGCACATCCTCTGTGTGGGCTCACAGCTCTTTTAAAGGTGTCCATGGATCAGAAGATCAGTCACCACTTACGCACTACTTACACATGCATATGCCTGACACTTCTTGTGTAGGAAGGGATGGTATGTCTGCACCAATACTTACACTTAAAGCTCTGCTTGCTTCTACATTTTACCTAGTAGCTTGCTCCAAAACCACTTTTCTAGAGACTGGTTCATCATCAAAAGATCTCATGTTCCAAATTTGTTTTATTTAGGACTATTATCAATATTGAAACAGAAAAAAATTATGAGAGAAAGATCAGCTACAGGCTGTTCCTCCTGTTCCTCCTCATCCACACAGCCAATCGTCTTACCATAGAAAGCTCTTAGGTTGGTTAAAGATTATTTCAGCTTCATAAATCTGTGCTGACAAGTCCTAAGCGTTTTTTATTCATCCTGAATTTGAGTTGATAGCTACTTCTCCATGAGACCAAAGATTTTCGTCTTGACCGGCCATAAAGGCTCTGACAGAAAGGGTAGATCTGTGAGACGGGCATAGAAATGGCTACTTAACTTATGGGCGAGATGGTGAGGGGTCAGGACAAAAGAGGTAAGTGAAGCTGAGCAGATCCTGACCTCAGAGTTGAAATAGGCCAGGAAGCTCTTTCAAGGGCAGGCAGGAGGAATAGCAAGAGAATTATAAGGAAAATTAGGAAAAGACAGTGTCATGGAGACCAAACTTCTAAACCATGAAGAACGGCAGTTAAAATAGCAGGTCACCCCCAAAAAAATTCTGCACATCAATTCAATTATGTTTGTATAAAATATTTTGGCATAAAAATTTCTTGGTGCTCTTTTACTTCCACTTCAGCAATTAGCTCTATATCTGAAGGATTTGCTCCTGTTCACACAAGAGTACAGTTCCTGATGTTCTCCATGACCACAAGGACCTACCTGAACTGAGCTCATCACGTAAGACTATTTATGCTGCCACTGTTACAGATACCAGCGAACTTTGCAATAACTTCATGTTGAACAAAATAACAGACTTTTAAAATTATGTGACCTTAGTCATACAACTCCCAAACAATGACCTGCAGATTCATTGTTTACAGCCTGACCAGGGAAGCCACTGTTGTAATACTTTTTTTAGATTTTATTTTATTTATATTATTAAATTCTGAGCTTTAAACCACAGATGAGGCAACCTCTAAAAAGTGCTGAGGATGGGTAGCAGTCAGCACCATAGAGAAACTGTGATCTACTGTAAGTAGCTCTGTTGTTAAACCAGCAAACATTAGACATATATTATTAAAAGTCATCTTTAACAGCATTTAAAAATAGCTATTGCAAACTTTATTTGAAGAAAAATAAACAAATGACAATCTTCCAAAGTCCTTTAAAACAGTTTAGTTCCTTAACATTTGCTTTATTATTTGAAAAGACAGAAGCTATTTGCATAGCTGGCATGTTAGTTCACATCTGTTTGCTCAAAACAGCTCATAAAAGCATTCTTTTTCTACCATTTCTGATTTCATCAAATGTGGAAATGTGAATGATGATCCTAACTTAGATCAAATTAGGTATCTGACTGTGTCTCAAGGCAGTCAAGAATTTTAGTTCAAATTGTTTAAGGCCTGATATGTAAAAAGAAGAGATGTGCCAGGCAGTAGGAGCTTACAACCTGCTTATATACTTCCACTGAGCCAGCTTTTTTTAATTTTCTTCTTTGTATTTAGTATCCCACACAACCTAACAAAACTAAAAACCACAACAAAAAAATCCAGTTCATAATAGAACATTATAAGATCTAAGCAAGCCTGATGAAGTTTTTGGGTAGCTGCTAAGAAATACAATGAATTATTTGAATTTAAAGATAAATCTTAAACTGGACTACTGGTGACTCAAATGCAGCACAAAAGGAATTAATGCTCATACCTACTTGAAAACAAGCTATCTATAGGAAAAATAATCATTAAATTAATCTTATATAGCACACTATCAGCCTTTATTGCCTAGAAGAGCAGTAGTGCAATGGCATTTCCGTTTGGCACACAGAAATACAATAAACTGAATAAGAAACAACATGGAAGTGAAATATTTTGATATGGGGAAAAGGAAACAACTGCTGTTATATTTTATAGATAAATTAAGCATCTAATTTCAAAATCTTCAAATCACATAGAGATGGTTCACTGCATAAAGACTTAAGGTAGAAGAAACGTTATAACAAAAATAATATTAGTCATTAGAATTAAAATTGAATCCTCTTTCTTAACGTTTCAGATAGAAAAATTATGCCATTAGGCACTAGTTGCTTTCTAATGCATTCTTTCCTAAAACCAGAACATTACACAGGGTTGCTGGTTTGGGCACTTTGTGAAGATCTTGTGTTCATGCACACACACTGCAAACTGTAGCACACTGCAGCCTATAATGGCTATGTATATGGACATGCTTTCTGCAGGATTCAGCTAAAGTCAAATACTGTCAATATTCATACCAACTTGAACAACATATTTTGAAAACTGAATAAAACCAATTTTTGCATCTTAGGTTTGATTGTCAACAGTGAGTTTCAAGGCAAAAGAAAGGCCTGTAATAGAAAGGCATGGAATTGTTGGAGCAAGTCCAGAGGAAGGCCATGAAGCTGGTAAGAGGACTGGAGCACTTGCCCTGTGAAGACAGGCTGGGAAAGTTGGGACTGTTCACTTGGAGAAGAGAAGGTTGTGTGGAGATCTCATAGCAACCTTCCAGTGTCTGGAGCAGACCTACAGGGAAGCCAAAGAGGGACTCTTTGTCAGGAACTGTAGTAACAGGACAAGGAGCAATGAGTTCAAACTGAAGGAAGGGAAACTTAGGTTAGATATTAGGGAGTTTTTTACTGTGAGAGTAGTGAGACACTGGAACAGATTGCCCAGGGAGGTTGTGGATGCCCCAGCCCTGGCAGTGTTCAAGGCCAGGCTAGATAAGGCCTTGAGCACCCTGGTCTAGTGCAGAAGGATTGCGACAAGATGATCTGTAATGTCCATTCCAACCCCTTCACATTCTGTGATTCTATGAATGTTGCATCTGGCCCTCACGTTTCTCCTGCACCAGTCTGGCCACTTCCCCCTTTTATCATATGCCATTGATATGCACAAGCCACAAGCTCCTGCTTGTGAAGTGAACGGGAGCATGTGGTATGGAAGCAAACTGGGAATACCTGCACTGCTTGTGTTTGATACAAGCTGTACCAGGGGAGATCTAGATTGGATATTAGGAAAAATTTCTTCACTGTTAAGCATCAGAACAGGCTGCCAATGGAAGCAGTGGTGTCACCATCCCTGGAGGTATTTAGAAGGCGTGTAGATGTGGCGCTTGGAGACACAGTTAAGTGGTGGACTTGGCAATGCTGGCTTAATGGTTGGACCCAACACCTTTAAGGGTCTTTTCCAACATAAATGATTCTATGGTGGTGCCATGGTGGGAACCAAACCAGCCACGGAGCTGGCCCAGCATGCAGACTCTGAGGTGCTCTAAACCTGTTAAGCAGCACTCATTCCTTTTTCTGTACAACAGCATTTAGTATAGAAGAACTCTAAATGACACCCACATTGAAACCTGTAGAGAAAACCTCAGCTAAGATCATGGATGACAGAAGAGGTAGAATTTGGGGGGAATACCTTTAAAATGCTTTATAGTTTTGTTTGAGACACAATCCTAGCCCTGGAGAGACTGTGTCCATTGACACCTTGTGGCTGAAAAGGACATGGGAAGTACCAGAGTACATTCAGATTTCAATGAAACAGCAGAAATGTTCAGGCAATACAACATGAATACTCCATCACAAAACACCTTTTCCTGACTGTTTTTAGCATCACTCCTTAAAGCTCCTTGTAGACCTTGTTGCTAAAGAGTTCCAAAAGAATTTTTGCTACAAGATTTCCTATTAATTTCAGTGGGAGCACGGACCCCCTAACATCCAAAACGGATGTTATAAAGCAATGAAGATAATATATACACTGAGCATTTGTGTGAAGGTTCCCACACAATGATGAGGGGAAAAAAGTCACTATGCCAAACAATATTCCATTTCTGCTGTTCCATTCATTGCCAACACAGTACAAATTTTATCCTCTGCAACTCACTCAAAGCACCAGCCACGACTGCAAAGTGACTGAAAGCACTGATACAGGAATGTTAAATGCCACCTGGTGTAAACATTTGTTTGAAGTCATACAATGTACATTGTTCCTTTAAAATAGCTTGATACACATGCAGACTTGGATGTCTGCAATAATATGCCTGCTCTATAGAAAAAAAGTAAAATAAAAGAGGATGTTTATTCACTGACTCCAGCAATTTCCCTGACATGGTGCATTATGACTGATAATTCTTAATACAGTGTGCAAGGCAGCCAAAAATCATTTAAAAACATGTGCTGTTTGTCTCAAAAACAAATGTAAGGGAATACTAGTAAAAGCTGCACTGTCCAAAACTCAACTAAGCAGTTTAAATCCGTTTTTCTTGGAGGATATTCAGGAAGATTGGACTGCATGCAAAACAGGACTAATTTATTCCTACTATCTACTGCAAAGGAGTAATTTATCTCCAGTACATCTTGTCTAGAAAACAAGACCCTTTATCCTATGATTAATCAGGTACCAATGTCCCTATTAGAAGCTCTGCACATAGTAAAACCTGGAAGTATATGAGCTTTGGGTTCTTGAAATTATATTAAAGGGAGGCAAATGACATGTCGAGTCTGCTGTTCTCAAAGACAAGAGAAGACCAACTTTCATAGGTCACAAGAAAATCAAACACACAGCAGAACATCCCAGTCTAGATGAGAATTTCTTCCATATCTTACACTTGGCACAGTTTGATCTAGGCTCCCATAAAGGAATAAAGAATTTGAGATGCAGAGATGTGTTTAAGTCTGTTATCTTTGTTTCTCTTAGCTTTGGACCCATGTAACCAAGTCAGTGGCTTACAGAGGGTGAGACCCTGCATCCTACTGACTAAGCAGTGTGTTTGGCTTGAATAAATACATTACTTCATGCGGGTTAGAGCAGCACACACACTCTGCTCAGGCTCTAAATAACTACTCAAAAGCCTAAATCCAAAACACACCAAGGACAACTAAAAAGCCTGAATGGATCATGAAGAACCAGGCCTAAGCTCTGCCTGAGAAATAGGACAGAACCCCAAGTTTGTGAAAAACATTGCAAATTCCAAAAACAGGCAAAGTAAAACAAATAACCCCATCTAAACTAGTTTTGCAGTTAAAACCTATACATCGGTATTAGAAGGCACCCCCAGTTCAGGAAGTTCAGGCCTCTTCCCATGCTACTATGCAGAATTTCCTTTGTGAACAACATTACAGATCAGCATAAATACAAAAATATACATTTTAAGCAGTAGCAAAAATTGAATAAAAATTAGAATTTGCTCAAGGAAAGTGACTGCCATATTATTACATGTGCACAAAAACACACTCCGTCTCAAAAAAGTATGAAAGAAAGGGAATCAATAGAAATTATAATTTCCACCTCTCTTAGTCAGCATGACAGCTATTAACTTCATTTTAGTAACTGCGAGTGTAACAGCTTGGCTGCCTTATCAAAAAGAAGTAAGCATTAGATATTACAGGTAGTGCTCAAGAAGGACAGATTGGCTGCCAGACAGGGAAGGCATTCATACACTCACTCAGGAGCAATAAGCTCCCAAGCTCACACATTTCCATATTCACAGAGATCTGTAATTCTCTCCATGTGCAAAGAGCAGGATTGGGTGTAAAAGTGCCTGCTGCTTTTCACCATCCCTCTCCTCCACTCCACTTCAGCAGAGTACTTGAACATACATAGATATGCTTAAAGTTAAGCAAGCATGTGAATTGTTTGGCTGGACTGAATGCATATGCAGCCCATGCCTCCCAAAAGCCTCTCCCACCACCAGCAACAGAGTGCACAGATGGCATCCAGGGCCACCAACTCACATGGCACTGAGAGCAGTAAACAACTGTCTGGGGTTATGCCACTTGAACTGTTGACAAGATGACACTGAAAGCACAAGACATAAATGATGCCCCAGAGTGACATTTCCAGAAGACATCCAAAAACCAGAACAGGTTCAAAGCAACCTTCCTTCATCTGGCCATAAATATATGCCAGCTGACACCAGCATTCTCACATGGAAAGAGAATTGCATTTGTTTCTGAATAACCCTGGAAAAATGAATACTGAAAAACAGACTTTACCTTTGACACATTTACAGTAAAAAGCCTTTCAGAGTAAAATGCATGAGAACGTCCTGAGGCCTTATTTTCAAGCATGATTAGCTTATGAATTGACACAAAAATCCATCTACCTTCTCTGTAATGATAAAAAAAAAGAAGACTGACAACTTTCTGGAGCATTCAGCAGTTTGTAAATGCAGTACTTTTTGGCTCTTGGATCTGCTCTGAAGCCAGCTACTTCTTTTTTTTTTTCATATTATTCCCCATGAGAGCACACAGAGAAATCCAGTATTAATGTTAAGTGTCACATCTTCAGAACAGAACAAAGTGAGCTCTGATACCAAGCTCCTATCATTGCTTATCAACACCCTAATGGAGAAGCAGATAGTGTTTTGGAAAAGCATGGTAAACTAACATGCATCCCTAAAAAACAGGCACAGTTGGAAGGTGGGGTAAAAACGAAGTGGGAATATGGAGCTAAGTTTATTTTTTATCACACTGCTTTCTCAGTAACTCTGTGCTTCTTCAGAAAATAAATTCAGTATGAAACTAACACTTGGAAAGTTTTTCCAGCAGACACTTAAAGAAGTTTTCTGGCACAGCCAGAAATTTACCATGTGGGCCAGCCCAGTTCTCCCTGAACACAGCAGGAGTTTGGTCATGGTAATCACTAAAGACGGGCTGGTATCTGAACATAACATTTTCTTTGGATAATTTATGGAAACCTTAGATGTGAAACATAATCTGTTTCCCTTTACAGCACCCAACTGCACAGCAAGTTTACATGAAGTACAAAGAGCACACAGAACAAAGAAGCCAATGAAGAGTGCTGAAGCAAGGCTGCAGAACCATCTCGGTGGCAAAGGTTGCAATCATTTTCACAGAAATCACAAGAGGTTATACTTTGCATGACTTCTGAATTATAGCTTCTCACTGCTCTTCTCCCTGTTCAGAAAGGTTAGTTAACATTAGTTAATGAACTTCTGAAAACTGACCGAGAACATAGCTTCAAAAAGAAATCACTTTTAAAGGATACACTAAACTCTGACACAGACTTCACCATACACTGCAAAACACTTCCCAGAGTTGGTATTTAGGCCCAGCCATTAAATTTTTTTCTTCACCCAGAACACCTCAGGCCAATGCTCGGTGAAAGGCACACTCTCACAGACTCAATCTCAACTGTTAGACACAATCTGTTCACAAACCTTGGACAAACATTTTGAAAGGGATTTTGCCCCTGCCTACATAACAAAAGGAACTCAGATGCTTTACCTGGCAGGCTGTTGGCTATAACATTTAAGAGCGAGGTCTCTCCTAACTCATGCTTTCTCTCACTACCATGTTTGGGAGCTTCAGCTTCCTGAATCTGGGACTGCTTACCTCACCTAGGTCCTGCTCTTGTATTTTACTCTCCTATTCCCTGAAGGGTTGCTACAGAGCCAGACTAGAAGCCTGAAAAATCATACTCATTTCAGAAACATCAATGGATAGTAATTGCTCACAGAACAAGCTTTTGCAAAGTTTCTTTCCCATAATGGCTTTTTTTCTTTTCTTCCTTCCAACTAGAGACCTTCCAACTTCTTTTTTTTTAGTAGCATTTTTAAACTGAAATTATATTCAGTTTCATTACAAGCCTCAGGATTTAAAAAAAAATATGTAATTTTATGGGCCAAAATGCTTACCAAACAGTGACACTCAACTAGTTCTAAAAAGTCAGGTAAGAGAATACTGCTGTACTGGCATGATTCTATGGTCTTACACCTATCTGCCACAACGAAATCAGTGTGTGCTATCTGCCACAACGAAATCAGATTTATCGATAAATGCCAGAGCAGGAGACCTCTAGGCATTTCCTAGCTCTGAATATGACATGAATCTGACTGTCATCACCACATGAAATACACCCCTGCAGGTTGGGTCACCAGCTACAACAGTGATGGAAAATAATAAAATAAAAGCACATTCCTGTATAAGACAGGATGGAGTCCTCCCAGAAGAACTCAATCATGGCATATGTACATATGTTGACCAATAATATATCTATGCTATCTACTAAGACGAATGGTGTCTTTTAAAATAATATTTGCAAAAATCATTGTCTTGAAGTTAAAGAAATTGCAGCACCAACTACATAATATGAATTTTGGTCCTTAATATTAATATTTGGTCCTTAATATTAATATTGCTAACTGAGAATTTATGGACTAAATTTATTTAAATACAATAAAAATTTAACTGTGACTTTGTAATAAACATATTTATTAGCCTATCTAATAGCATTCTTATAAAATATTAGGTCCTGAGCTTTTCTCCTAGGAACTGGAAATTCATTTTGGTCATAGATTCTATGTCTTATGTGTTTCTCTCAAATAAAAACTTGCTGTAATTTTTTAAGCCACTAGCCCTTAAAACATAATCTAATTAATGGTCAGTGTGCTTACAATGACTAATTTCCTGTTTTACTTCAAGATTCTGTGAATGAACAAGAATTTCAGCCTATATAGAATAAATGTGATCATCTAGCTAAAGTACCACACATCATATTTGGTTGGCTTTTGTATTGTGCTAAAAAAACATGAAAAAATTGCTTATACAACTTTCTTATGCCTTATGTCAAACCAAGCCCAAATCCTTAATAATGTACCAGCTGGTTCATGTAATGAAAACCTAGTATCTTCTCCAGCAGCCTGTAATTCTTTTCTTGCTTTTAATTTTGCCAAAGAGCTTTGTACATTGTTGCCCATCTCTAAAACACACTCTACACATACATAACAACAGACAAACAAAAAAAAAACAAACCCCAAGGAAACAGCCCCCGCCACAAAAAAAAACCAAACCCTTTGAAACTGTTTTTCCAACGTACACGTTTTTTAGGTAACAACAGAAGCCAAAACATTGGCATTTTCTCCAGTGAAGGACTCTTAGTTTAAGTAAGAAACAGATGGTAAAGCTACTCAAGAGGTAATTATTAACTTTGTAAGTGAATCACAGTGAAGTTCCTGCTTCATTTTGATAGTTTTGGGAACACATTGGGCCAGACAATTTGCACCAGTTGAGGAACCAACCCATTAGGACAATAGGTATGGGAAAACACTACTACTTGTTAGCAAATTGGGCATGTTAATGTCCAAAAAGACTATACAGTTCAATGCAGCTTTTTCTTCACTAAAATTTCTCCTATTTCTAGAAGAAGAAACTTTCTTTTAAACTTTTGAATAATTAAGTCCCATTTGAAATGACTGACACTTACTAGGTTCATAGTAATCCACTACAGTCACTGAAGCATCTTGGATATTTGCCACCTTGAAGTCTCTCACAGCCGGAATATCCACACAAACTTGTGTTTCATTTAGCTAGAAAAACAGAAGAGAAACATCCTGAGAACCCTGGGGATGGTGGCTTCATGGAAGAGGCAAGGACTTTTAGCTCAGTGGTAGTTCATTTCCAAAGGCAAGTCAGAATATATATGAAGATGCTTATCTCATTTGCAGTCATTTTGGTCAAATTACAGACATCTTGAAATGTCTGCCTTCTTATGTGTGATTTTTAAGAGGCCTAATTTCAAAACCCCTTACAAATACAACTGAGTTGCACCTATCCAAGCAGTCTCACCAAAAAACAGAAGAACTGTTAATTCAATGTAAATAGCAGATGTTGATTTCCCCAAAGAATACAATCATAATGTCTTTCCAAATTTAAGCCTAACAATGTCAGAGTCAAGATTAACATCACCACAAACACATTTCTTTGTTATTTCCAACTTACAGAGTCTAAGTATAGGTTGATTTTTCCATTGTCTTTTTCCGTCTTCTTAACTGTATTATCTAATGGAACAAAATCTGGTGACACAGAGAAACCACTGAGTAAGCCAACCTCCATGAGGACCATACCACTTCTGGGAGCTGTGCCAGAACCAAAGTACCTTTTCAAAACACAGAGACAAAGGAACTTTTAGTAGAAATACAGTAGCCCACTCTCCAAAGAAAACGTTTGATCTTTAAATCCCAACTAAGGAAGTAATAATGCTTAAGAATACTTAGGAAACAAATAGAAAAAAATACTGACGTGAAAATTTCTAATGATAAAGAGCTAATAATTAATTTCTCAATTATTTTGCCTGTTAATTTTAACCACATATGCAAAAGCTGGTTTAGCACTGAGAAAACTGCAATATATAAATCATGTGAGAGACTACACTGACACCATGAGGAACTTTCAATTGGCATCTATTAGTACAGATTTATATTACAAATATGCAGACACTGTTGCAATTAAACACTTTTCAAAAGAAGCAATTAAGGAACTGCTGTAGGAATTCTTGTACTGAAATATATATATTTCCTCTTACACATGCATTGTTTTGCTTTTATTCATTTTGGAAACCAAGATACATGTGTATACACCAAAAAAGTCTCCCAAAACTTTTCATATTTCCTGCATAGAGATTGATGGTTCCATTAACAAAGTCATCACCAAATTATTTCTCAAAGTTTCAGTTTTAGAATGCATAGCCATGTTATTAATCCATATTTGGAAAAAGATTTAATAAATCGCGTCCCTTCTTTTTTCCCTAAATAATGCTTATTATTACATCTTCTTCCAATGTGAAAACCAGATGTTGGAGTAAAAAGGTTTGCTCTATTGAGCAAGCCTTGCACACTATGGTGCATAACAGATGTATCAAAATATATTTATGTAGCTCTGTGCTACAAGTGTCACCTAAATGACCTGCAGAAGATTCTACTGCTTTAAATAAAGCAGGTAGCAGAGAAGTTTCCCCAGTCTTAGCATGGAAGGTAAATTATTATTGTTGCACCAGAATAGAAGTGTCTCCAATCCTCATTTCAAAACCCTGGCAGTATTGAAAGTAATTAAATTATTTCTTTGTAGAGCTGGGTAGTTTAAAAAAAAAAATATGAGGGAAGAGTTGCTTTCAAAGCAATGCTGTTAAGCCTGGCTGATTCAAGGCAGATACAACTTTGAAAGAAATACAACACAACTGCTGACTTCAGTTGGCTCATAAGATTAGAAACAAATGAAACCATCTGTTCAATGATGTGCTGTGCCAAAGTAGCTGCTATTGAAAACAAATAACTGAATTGGAACTGGATGTAATTATTTCTGCATAATTACCAGTAAGAGGAGAGTAAAATACCCAAGCTGTCTAGCCAGCCCGGGGTGCTACTAAAACACCAACGGGCAACTAAACTATCTTGGTACTGTCAAGGAGTGAATTAGATATATCCCTAGAAGTTACGAGGATCTGGCTCTCAAAAAAAGGAGGAGAGGCAGCCTTGGGGGTGGATTGTGGTACCATCTCTTCAACTCCACAGTCTCTTAAAAAAAAGGAGAAAAAAAAGTCACCATGCAAGAATGACCAGTAAGAGAAAGACAGACTTGAAACTTGTACCTGAAGAAAACTGATAATGTTTTCAGTTGAACTTTATGTTTCAGCTCTTCAGCAATATGAGATAAGGGTGAGACCCCCTCATAGATGATGCAAAGAAGAGAAAACAACACCAAGCTAGTGAAGGCAGAAAGCAGAAATGAGAGAGTAAATGGAACCGTCAGTGATCAGTTTCCCATGTCTGGAAAAGGTATGCAGGCAGTAAGACTGAGAAAAAACTGGCAGTCCTTGGTATTTGCCTCCCAGAGAGTGAGTTTTCTCCTCTAACCAAGAACCACTTCAATTTGAATGAGACATCACCTGCTGTAGTGTCATAAATAAAACCCAGTTAAAATGACCATAGACAACAATTATCAAGCTGGCTGAGAGAAGGTGGATATTCTCTAGATTAAAGAAAGAAAAAAATTGTGAAGTGGAAGCCTTCAGTACCTGACTATGTATATCCACAGCTAGACGCATACCCACAGCTAGACTATACACACCCACTCACTGAGATTTCATCAGTCTTTCTGTATTTGCCTCTTTTGGTTTCTCTACTAGAAAGCCACATCATGTTATAAAGATCGTAAGTAGGCCAACTTTAATTTAGGAATATAGATAATGCATATATTACATACAATTTATAGGGAAAAGAAGAGGAAGATGATTATCTATCGAGCTAAGCAATCAGAGATTAAGCCATAGCCTAAGCAATTTAAACAGACTTACTCAAAGCTGTACCAGTCCACTTTCCACAATAAGAGTTGATGGAACTAATGTTGGAACTAACTAAATGTTCCAAGTAGTCTCTTGAAGCAGCTTTTTAATGTCACTAGATTTCCCCCTATTCCCTCTTTGAACACTTTGCAATTAAAGTATCATCACCCTAGAGGCTTCCCAGAGAAACTGAGCACTTCTTCTCTGTATTTTTAAGGGAAAGATCTTAGCTAGAAAGTCAGATTGCTCAGAAAAGACTTACCCCAAACCTAACAGGTAAGCCCTTTACATGTTAGGAGTTTGTGCTAGACTTTAGAATGCTGCTGACACTTCATAGAAAAGTTTAAAAGAGAACAAGCCCCTTCATGTATTCTAGTGTCTCTGCCCACCATCTGTGTCACTGAACAGGATACCAGAACACATAAAAACAGAGCTCTGGCTTTATGCCTGCTGGCTATTTCCCAAATTAAATCAATCCTCTGTACTGAAATAATATTCTCTATAGCTGATTATTTGTATGATGCTGTCACCTAGAGGCTCCATCTCCAGTCACAGCTCCCTTGTGGTAGGCAGAGTATAAGAATAGTTCTAGGCACACAGTGTACGAAGTTTAAATAAATAGCAAAAAGAGGGTGTGGATAAAAAGCATGTAAGAGTAATCATGGTGGATCAGGTGGTACTTTGCAAATCTTGCATTTACAAGGAACCAATTATAATGTCACAAGAAGAAAACAGTGTTTCTAGAGGAAGTATTCACAAACAGATGAAATCCTTAAATACAACAAATGCAGTCATCTCAACAACATCCTTGTTGATAATAAAAGATAGAAGATAAAAAAACATAAATATATAGAGAGAGATAAAATGTCCTATAGGGTTTCATATGAAATATGCAGTGGTCTTTAACTACAAGAGGAAATGCATACTGAAGAAATGGCCAGAAAACAAACACCTTCAAATATTCCTTTTAAATATGTGTATGAACACTTCCACAGCAAGCAAAATGGAGGCACAAAGCAGTCAAAGAAATAACTTGGTTGACTGGTGACCTAGGAATATGCAGTTCAATGTCACCTATTCTCATGCGATCCAAATTCAATCCAGGTAACACCAGGTGGCTGTTCTGTGGTTCCCGAGATGATACTCAAGCAGTCTCAGCTCAGTTCTTAGTAGTTGATTACTGAACAAGAAACATCACCCCAGAATCACACGCTCTCCCATATCCTCCTGCCCTCTCCCCCTTATTCAGCAAGAAGAACAGAATTAGCCTGAGTGGAAAACTCCTCATCTCTTTCAAATCTAGAATAATGTATTGTATTCTATTACTAAGTTCTTAACTACTGGTAAATGAAAGACCACAAAGTTAGTGGCACAATAAGGCAATGTGAATTTATCATTATGTAAATATGGATTTTGACTCCTGCCAAAATTGTTGTGAGTGAAGTTTATTATAGAGATGACCAAATAATGCTTACTTTATTTCCTGGTGTTTTCAGCACTTCAGAACTTCCTTCTCTCTTTACAAAAAAACCCCTATCTACCTCTCAATCAAAAGCAAAGGATTCTTTCATGTTCATGAAAGGTAAGAGTAATAGGCGCTTGTCACAGTTTGCTACTACAAGTTAGAATGTGGAAGATACTGGTTCAATTTTCAAGTTTGTCCACACTCATCCCTATAGCTCAAAAACACTTGCACCAAAGAAACCTTTGAGGTTTTTTCTTGTATTTCATACAAACTTTTCCACATACCTCTAAAATTTAGGGTACCTCCATCTTTATGCATACCAGGAAAAAAAACATCACCTGGCCAGCAAAAATTGACTTATGAATTGCTTCTTAGTTTAACTACCATCATTTGTGCAAAGTAACTTTTATTCTCTTCAGTTATACATTTGCACCCCATACATTAGTAAATTCTTACAAACAAATGGAAAACTTAGTTTATTTAAAGTAATCCAAAATTGGTATATACAAAGATGTGTATGAGATGTTCCAACTGATTTACCTACCTTGTGCACACATTCAAAGTTAAATGGTTTTTATCGTCTTTATCATCCTTTACATCAACATTCAAGTCAAAAGCTTCTTGATTTTGGACAGATCTGAGCCTCTGATCAGTGGGTTTTGTGTTGTACATAATATTGAGCTGTGGATTGCAAGTACAGACATCAGGTGACACGTAAAGCAAATCAGTGTGGTTAAAACACTAAGCTGCTAACAGTATAACGCCAGAGGAGTGGAGGAGTGTTCACATGAGAAAACACATGTGGACTCAAATCCGAGTCTGACAGTCAGACTCAAGTCTGACAGTTGCACATCAGTTCCATAGGAACTCTGTGAAAGAAATATCCTTTCTGAACACTTCAAAATGCAGCAGAACCAATGAATTAGCAGGACACAATTGAGGCTAACACAAGGGAGATCTAGGACAACCAACAATTTTCTCCCTAGTAGTTGTCTGCTGGTTTATAATGAGTTACTTCCTGACATTGTGAAAAAGGATGAATAAAACTGGGTTAAAAGAGCGGCTGTATATAAAAGCAGAGCAAGAGCAAATACACAGTGTGTGTACAGAATGTGTCATCAGTCTTCATGTCACTGCATTCATACACAAACCAGATGAGGAATAGCATGTTACTCCAAACTCAGAACACCACAGCTTTCTTGCAGTTATATAGTTTCATCATTTGGTTCATCTGTACAAAGACAAAAATACAGATTTGGTCTATCTAAAGGACAGAGCTCTCAATCTGTGTTTAGAGACAAGGATGTGCAGGAGAGTGTTAAATGCTCTGTACAGGTCCAAACAGATGATGGTTGTTGCTCTTCCCTCATCTGCCAATAATGTAACCCTGTCATAGAAGGCAAAAAAATTTGTCAGGCACAGTTGGCCCTTAGTGAAGCTATGTCAGCTGTCATAAATCACCTCTTTATTTTCTATGTGCCTTAGCATAGTTTCCAAGAGATCTACTCTATGATCTTGCCAGGCACCAGTACAAGACTCACCGGCCTGTAGTTTCTTGGGTCTTACTTTTTTCCCCGCTTTAAAAATGGGTCTTCTATTTCCCCTTTTCCAGTCAGTGGGAACTTTTACCAGATTTTCATGACAACAGTCATTATCCATTCCCTCAGTCATCCAGATAAAACACACAGCATGGTGAGGGGGTTCTTCTCTGATTTTAGTAGAAAAATAAGCAGAAAGTGGCAAAAATAATTCCCCTTGCAAGACCCCAACATGCATTTTGCTTGGCTAAAGAAAAGGGAATAAAGAGTGCTTCTGGAAAATCACAGTCCTTCTACAATGGTTTCAGGTAGCAAATGGAAAATTGTCAATCCAAATCTAAAGGTATGATAGAGGCTTGTCCCAAGTTACAGGTTAGCAAGTCAATTATAGGCTAGCAGGTCTGTACAAACAGAGGAGTCTATAATTTTTGATTTTTGCTTTTGCTGCCGTGTCTCTCACTTCTTGATACAAGAGCTATGCTCCTTCTTTCAATCTCTACACATAATTCCCATTGCCCTGCCCAACACTGCTGAATTTAGCACGCTGTATGAGTGCAGAGCCAATTCTGTACAGGCACTCAGGACAACCATGGTGCAACTGTGAAGATTTATCATGCACAACTGCTCCACAGGAGAAGGCAGTACCAAGGATGAAACCAATCTAGAAAGCCTGCCAGTTAAAGGCATGCAAAAAGCAGTGCCTCAACAATCTGTCATCATAGAAACAAAACTGTTTTAACTTTTGCCAGAAAAAGCGAATGAATGGGAATTTACTGCCAAGGCAGGATGTTCTGAAACCACATACTGAACAGGTCAATGAGCTAGTATTTTCATGGAATAAGTTATTGCTGTTATGGTCTGACTTTCTTTTCCCGACTTCTCATGACAATGAAGAAAAGGTTTTCACAATACAGAGTTTAATTCAAGCCTTCTTTCTGTATACACACTCACTTTGAGGACAGAAGGCTATTATACAGAAACTCACATTAAATTAACAAAATGAGCAACTGCATTTCTTAACTTTTAAAACGCAACTGCCAAAGCTAAAGGCAAAACTGGTCCAGTCTTGTGAATAGTGCAACCAGTTCTGGTGAGAGGCCCAAGGAGAGAAAATTAAAAGCTAGTGTTCTGCATGAGAGTGATGCTTATAATAGTAGCTGACACTATCAACTGCACTACACTTCTAAAAATATGGCACATTTATAGTGCCCTAATCAATGCCTATCCTTTTTCTTCTTCTTCAACTAGTCTTCAACTAGTCTTCAACTTGACTGGGGATGTGAATTCAATGAAAACAACTCCAGTATTTTTTGTTCCTTTTTGAGTACTTAACATCCATTCAAATGGTAATGCAGAAATACGCGTGCATTTCATCATGTACCTATTTCAGTACCATTACACTAAATAACATTCACTTCCCTGCCTAAGTCTAGTAAAAATACACCAAGTGGAAAAAATGGTCAGTGTTTCCAGTAATGAGTTACAGGGGATTCTGAGGTTTTTTCCTCACTCCCTCTCTGTACTTGATCAGGAGATCAAGATCTTGTTGACCTACCCACAGGTGGGTGGATATGGTATGCATATGGGTTCCCATATCCACCCTTGTTTGAGCCTGTCCACCCTCTCCTTGTTGCTGGTTCCGGATTTCAGCAGCATTGTCCTTCCTTCCAAGAAGGCATGGGCCATGCCAATTATTTTAGTCATGTGTCAAGAACAGTTCACAGTGGTTCTAGACAGCAGAGAGGTGTCTTTCAAGACTTTCAGCAGGCCTCCTATGGAAGATTGCTCCTTTGACTACTTTCTCTAGAGCATCTTTCGTAATACCCCAAACCATCCTCTCTTCCCTCTTGCAGAGTCAGTGTCTTAGGTTACCCGTGGTATATATCCACATAATGGAGAGATGAGCTAGGAAACTTTGTTGACAGCAGGACCACGAAGATATAAGTAAATGTCTGCCTTTGCAATGGTAATATCCAAAATAAATACATTTTATGAGATCCTGAAGGGTCAGGAGTGAATGCACTGCCAACTCACACACACAGACAGTGAGATTTCACAAAAAAAAAAACCAAAAAAAAACAAAAAAAAGGGTTCTTTCGTAAGAATCCATTCTGTTGGGAAAGCAGACGTTTCCATTAATGGATTTAATCTTGTGTTGTGTGATATTTAAATGAATTACTGTTTTGACATGCTACATTTGGCGAGAAAGTCAAATCCCAGAACAGTGATTCTTACCACTGTACTCTGGCAGGCCCAAGACAATGAAACCCAGCCGAAGAAATGTGATTGCAATGTCATATGCTATCTGATTTATTAAATCTGATCCAGACCTAGCTTGTGTCTGGGAAAAAGATAAATCTCATTCAATGTCCTCAGTGCTCTTTCTTTTAGAATACCAGACCTGCCAAAGAAAGCAGAAGGAAAGAACTGATCTAAGCAAAGACAAAGTTTCGGAGGAACTACTCCAGGGTGTGAAGTGCAATATTCTGAATCAAGTCACACCATCTCTGACTCAAAGCTTCAGGAAAAGAGGCAACAGCACAGTGACTAAAATGAACAAGGTAATCTAGCCTTGGTTCCTGAACAGCAGTTCTTTGTGAGCACATTTCCATGTTCATGCAACAAACCAGGAACTTAAACCCTGGTGCTATAAGCCCCCAGGAAGTGCTCCCACCACAGGCAACTGGCTATTCTCAGTGGAAGACTTCTGCCCAGTCTTCACCAGATATGCTGTTCTGAATGTGAAATTTTCCTGCTGGAAATACTGTGATTGGAACCAATGTGTTTTCAGAAAAGTTATTAATTTCAACAAATCAGCGTCTTCCAGCAAGAAACAATTTGCTGAGAAGTTTTTGATCACCTCGCCTGACAAATTAGCTGCCTTAATATCAGGGAATATTTCTCAACAATGATTAGGGTTAAGTAGTCTTAACTGTTCCGGAGCCCCACTTCGTTAACTTCTACACACACACACACACACATGAGAACACATACACTGAAACCACAGACGTGTGAATGCAGTCCTGCTGAGATGTTCATTCCTATCTTGGCCTGCAAGCCTGAATCTAAATTATCCTCTGAAACTTTTGAACTTTGCTGTAAACTTTGTTTATACTTCTGGGAATTAATAAACATGGGTTGTGATTTATGGCATTGTGTGTTTTGCAGACTGGTGGTGAATGAATGAGGTGTATCTCCAGCTGCTGTTCACTGCTGATAGACAGCTGTGAAGACTTCTTTGAAAAGCTCTTTTATCCCAAAGCATATTTACCAACCATCACCAAGGTTTTTTTTGCTTCCCAGATGCATAAGAACACTAAAGTGAAGGGAAAAGTGGATGGAACTTGAGATGGAATCTGACCTGGCATAAAACTTGAAGACAATTGAACGTGGCCTTGGATCAGTTTTCTCAAGTATGACTAGGAGTCCAGTAAGAACTCTGGTGTTGTGACAGTCAGCAAATATAAGTTTATACTTTCAATAAAATGAGTCTCTCATGCTCAGAGACTAGTATTTCTGCATTATTCATAGCTTTTCAAAGGTCTTCTCTTTCACCTGTGTGGTTCCAACCCAATATCATGGAGAGGGCACCAGGAAAGTGAGATCCACTGCTGGCCATATCAAGTTAGATCCAACACTGTTTTCTTCTGATATGGTATTTCTCCTTCCACTCTCTATCATGCCCACACTTTTGGTTGCTGCTAAGTGTCTATTACTGTTTGTAGTTTGCAGGATCCCTCGACTTTGTTTTTCAAGCTGTTTCAGAGTACTGTAAAAACTGCTGGAGAACCTGGCTGTAATAATCTCTTATTTTTAGTTTTTGTTGCACTCTACTTCAATAAAAGGAAAATAACTCTTATTTTCCTTAACTAGCATAAGATCTAACTAACAAGAGTAATCTTGTTCTGTACTGATCTGTGCCTTATTATGGTTTACCACAGGTTCTCAATGAGGCATTTCTGCCTAGTCCACATAGCTCTTTTACTCTGAACTCTGTGCCCGCAATCCTTTGTCTTGCAAATGGACATTGCAGTTCTGCAGGAGGAGAGGGTTGCTTTGCTAGAACTTTGGCCCACGGAAGTGCCCCAAAACTGTCAGTCATCCAGCAGTACTTAAAAGGCCAGGCAACCAGTCAGAAACAATCACAGGAGTACGTCCATATTTCATTAACAACGTTCCTCAGTTAGTGAACTGCTTTGCTACTGATTTAAGACATTTTGGAAGACTGTTCCTATTAACATGTTCTATAAAGTTTCCAAAATACACCTTCCCTACAGAAAGCATATCTTTAGCAAGAATACCTACCTGATTGCTTGCATTGCCTACCTGAAAAACAGCAAATCCCATTCCCTCCGCTGACACTGTAATTGTCATTTGTTGTGCAGGGGGGATCTGAAAGAAAGATGAGTAAACCAGTAATTTCAAAGTACTTTCAGTCAGCAGACTTTACAAAGTATTCCTCACTTTTTACAGTACCTCCTTGGCCTGAAGCAGGAAACGGTTTCGATTATCAATTGAGAATGTTTCTGGCATTTCCAAAGAAGGGGTTGTCACTGTTATATCCATTTCTGTTTTGCTTGCCGCAGTGAGAGCTGCAAATAGACTCAAGGCTTGTAGAGCCACCACTGTGTCCTGTTGAGAGAACAAACCCTTCAGTATTGCAAAGAAGAAGCTGGCGCAGCACACGGACCGTGCCTTGGGGAACTCGTAGTCCCTGCATTGACGCATTCATTGATTATGCTGGAGTCTTCATGCAGCCATCTCCACATCTCTGTATTCCCCTGGCAGGAAGGTCCCAGCACAGAAGAGAGACAGCAACACAAGAAGTTAGCTACCGTGGAAATGGAAAATGAGGTGGGAGCCAGCTAAGGAAGTTTTCCTCTTATGCAAGGTACCTGGAACACCTGACAAGCTGAAAAGCACAACAGTCAGAATTACACACCACACCAACCATGGAGAAAGACACAGAGGAAAGTAATGATACTGCTACTTTCTAGATTTATTTAGTGACTATGCATTAAGTACTCAGTACTGCACAGGAGTTATTCAGGGTGCCTTGATCACTGAAACAAAAGCTACAGGTCTGAAAAACTATTAACATTTATCTTAACAAAAGGCTGAAATGAATTTTTATCAGACACTCAGCAACAATTTCAAAGGGTTTCAGCCCAGTTTACACTCTGTATTTGACCCAAAGGTTTTGTGCAATTGTTTAACCACTGCAGAATATACTTACAAACACACTGTCATTTCTGTATCTAAAATTCTTTTTTTCATCTTTGTATGTGACTGTAGGCTTAGCTCTCCAGGTTTTGAACACAAGAGGCAGTGTTTGAGCATTTGGTCCAGCACAGTTTAGGGAATGAGAATTTTAACATCCACTGTTTTCTGGGAAGAAATACAGTAATCAAATAGATGTCTCCAATCTCAGGGATTTTTGCTGTTCATGCAGTTAATTTTGCTCCTACTTTTAACCAGTCAGAGTGAAGAAACTGGCCTTTCAGGCTTGGCATATAGGTACTTGATTTATTATTAGGCCACTTCTAAAAACAAAATTCTAACGTAACAGGAATTCATTCACTACAACATGGTGACTGTGCCATACCTTAAGGGGCCAGCATGTGCTGACTATTCACTCTAACAGGTAAAAAACCCACTCTCCTTCCCATGCCACATCCTTGTCTGAGATGACCTACTTCACTGATTTGTTAAAATCCAGAAAGATCAGCTGATTAGTAACTGCAAATTCCCAGTAAGCTGCATCATGTATACAGATTATGGTGAATTACCACACCCTAATTTATAAAGCATCACACATGCAACTTAATACTTTCCTCCTTATTGTTCAACAATATATTAAGTTTCTTATTTAATTAACTCATGAAAGGAAACACTCCAAACATTATTTTTTAAAGCAATCTTTGAAGTTAACTAAAAAACTATGGAGTCATTTCTACAAATTAAAAAAGACATCTAGCAAGACATTGGAGTAATTTTGAAATCCAAACAGTTTAAACTATGGAAGAACAAAAGGATTGAATTAATTTCTTAATTTTACCCTCAAGGGTAAAAGATACGTTCCTAGATTTTCAAACTTGCAAGTAAAATGAATTTCTGGAGAATAAAGAAAAGCTTTGTTAACTCATCTAGTGCTTCAGTCAATCTCTCCAAATAACAAACAAGAATTAACATATTAGGAAAGCACTAATACCTCAGGGGAACCCGGCTGGTTCTTAAATTGCATTTTACTCAGAACACATTTCTCTCAGATTAGTACCAACCAACATCTGAAAATAATGAAGGATAGCCTGTACACCTTGGTACCAAGCAGCATGATGAAATGTGACATTTTACTGTGACCAGCATTTGTAGTTAATTTAAAAGCTAGTTTAAGCCAGTGCAATCCAAAGTACTATCTAATTTTTTTGGATGCCAGCACAGCTTACAAGATGTGGCTTCAATAACATGGAAACCTCCTGGAGATAGTGAAGATCTTCCAAATTTCATGGCCCATCAAAAATCTATGCAATAATAAGGACAAAGTACGTTATTAAGTTAAGACCAACTGCCAACAGAGGGATTAGGTTAGGCTGTTTTTCTAAACTCTACTCCCCTTAGTTAAAGGCTAAGTTAATAGCCTTTCAGGAGTTTGAGGACCCGCACATGGTAAGAATAAAAAGAGGCTTCTCTCCTTGGAAAGCAGAGATATTCATCATACTTACTTTGAAAATATGTTTAATTACTTTTCCATGCGCATCACTATTTCTTCTTAATTATTTTTGTTATTAATACATTATATAAAGAAGGTGACCCTCTAATTCTCTTTTTTATTGGACCTGCCAAAAATACTAAAACTGGCAGTCCAGTAAGATGCCAATAATGCAAGCTTTTACGTAACCAAGGCTGCTACAGCAAAACAAAACTCGGTGATTATTATGTAAAAAATGGTCCTTTTTTATTTTTATTTTAAAATATACACTGCTCATTTAGAAAGTATAGCAAAACCCCTTAAGACAAGATATTACCTGAGTAGATGAAAATCCCCCAAGGTGATTTCTTTGATGACTTAGCCATTTCATAATAGGGATCCCCTCAGCTAATCTGTCTTGATGAAAGTGAGAGAGCAGAGCATATGCTGCAAGTTCAATATCAATGGACCGTGGCTGCCATGAGTCAGAAATTTCAGAAGCAGGTGTTACCCAGAAACGAAATTCTCCTGTAAAAGGAACCAATAATAACCTCAGATCCACAGACTGAAGTCTTTGGATTTCTGAGAAAGTCTTAGGGGAAACCTCTTCATTAATGCTTACACATGGGCCCTAGCAAAGATCTATCAAATTGTGTTAATGTTTAGGCATGTGTACCATAAAGGACTGCCTTAAGTACTTCCTCAGCAATGTAGATACAAAAAAAGCTGGAGTCCAAATAGTCACTCAACTGATTTCAGTGAACTTTACGTTGATCCTTTCCTTGTGAGCCTGAAGTACACATCAAGGAGCCCTTGTGAAAAGGCCACCTTGTTGTTCCAGGGCTCCTTTCTCTCAGGACTAGAGAAGGCACCTCAGGCAGCACAGCTGCTCACTAGACTCATTCTTGAGTGAAGCCTTCCCAAAAAATGACTTCTTCTCTTCCCAGAAGTGATGGTCCAAAAGGCCTAACTCAGTAAACGTAGAGGGACACTCAAGAGGCTTGGCTGCTAGGCTACAACATGAATTCTTTTGGATTTTTCAAGAGGACAGTTACTATTCTGAGCAAAAAACTTCCATTTCTTATACTCCATATGGTCTGTTCTTCCCCCAAATTAGGAAAAAGAATTCAGCTGTGCTGAACTTGAAAAAGGTTAAACATACTAAGATGATAGGTCCCCAGAGAAAGTGCAACAGACGTCTGTATTGCTTTACAGAAAGTCCAATACTTCACCTCTTCATTCCAATACTCATTACCCCCCAATACCCTCCTGATCTCTCCAAACCACACTGGAATAGTTAAGTTCATCCATCTATCTCTCTTTAACCACGCTCATCTTACAAGTGTGGATAATAAAACAGGAAAACTGACAAGTCGTGTTCTTCAAGAGGATCACAGTACTCCTATCAGGAACACTGAGACTGAAAGCGCAAGATTTGTTGTGGATTGTCATTCATTTATGGACACTTCTCATTAAGGCTGTCTTAGAACTTCTTAGCTAATTCTCTATATCATAATCAGAACAGACCTGAATTCTGAATTTACAGCTATAGATATATGATAGGCATTTTTAAATTTGACAAAAATCTGTCTGTACAACTGTGTAAGATACTTGTGCAGTACCTTGGTGTTCTGCTCTCTGGTTCAGCGTATTCAGTGCTTCCTTCGCTTTTGTACTTTTTGCCCAGGACAATGAATACGTCACAAGTGCCAATGTGTAATTATCCGAAATGCCTTCTCCTAATTTATCTTCTAGAAAGTTTGTAGCAGTCTTGATGGCATAAGCATGCTGAAAATTAAGGTAATATTGAAGAACGTCCAGTGAATAAAATATACCTTGGAATAGCAAAATGTAAAAGAAAAATTTGTACAGAACCAGAAAAATTATGACCAAAAAATAATGAGAAATCTCTTTCAGAGTCACAGACACAAACCTCAAAGGCAAGCCTTTTGATCTGGCACTGTCTTTTATGAACATGAGTCATTTCAATTAAATCAACTGGAATGGCTTAACACCTTTAAGACTAGTTCCCCCCAATAAATTTCTTTGCAAGTTCTTGGACTAAAGTCATGACAGTATTCTTGCTAACAGAAACTGCCTTTAGATTTTGCAAATACAAAACTGAAGGCCTTAACACAACTTTTCATTGCTTTGGATAGGTAAGGGATGTTTAACAAACTGAGGTTAAATTTTGTCTCTGTTCAATATCCCTCTATTTCTTTAAACTACCAAGTGTTTGCCAGGTACTATGAAAATTTATGAAGCATTCTTGTAAGTATGAATTATATTTATGAATTCCAATACCTGTTTATCTGGCAACCCTAGGAGGGATGACATGATGTAAGCTGTGAGAGTAATTGGATTATTGGTGCCTCCCTGAAGATCGCTGTGTAACACTTTCCCAGGCTCCTGGAACTCTCCATTTAATTTCTGATGACGAACAATCCATTTAGCTGTATCCATGAGTACATCTTCGTCAATATCGATGAATGGACGAGCTTGAAGGAAACATCTCAATACAAAAGCTGATAACCTTGGGGAAAAGGTTCATCAAGTAAGTTAAAATTAGCCATGCATTACAGCTTCCTCTGTTTCAGATGATATAAGAATACTGTAAAGCATAAGGTGTTCTACACACCCCTCCCAAGCAGAGTAAAATGCATGCCTCCCCCAGACAAGCAAGTAGACTAAACTAAATCCACCAAAAAATTAAGATAGGTCCTTGTTCCTGAAGATCACCCCTTCTGCAGCTGCTGTGTTTCAAAAACAAATACAGAGTATAGACTTTAAGCCTGCCAGCACATGGATATCTGTATGTCGCACTTGGACACTGAATGAAAGACACGGCCTCTAGGCTCACGTTGGCCAAAATGCCATGCCCTCTCTGAGGCTCAAGTTTATTTATATCCTTTTGAGAATACCCGTGGATTGGAAGATGAAGTTACCACCTTCAAATCACACTGATCAAAGGAAAAATCCATCAAATATCTCCGCCTTAGGAGAAAGAATGAAAACAAACTGGGCCAGTTAGCAAAACATGGCTATGTTTACAGAAAGTGCCTGAGAATTCTTATCTACAGCATTAAAACATGAAAAGACTGAAAAACTCAGGGCGACATCTGTATTCAAATATTGCTCTCCTGCCTTCTGCTGCTGGACAGAAGATACAGTTTACAAAGTAATGCAGTTACAAGTGTGATGTTAAGTACCACCACTATCCCTGTTAATGATATCCTTGAAAAAACCTTTGTCGTTTTATTATTAATAATCCCACGTTATCCCTCGACCGACCCCCTTCTCTCCACATGTGCATTCATGTAACTTGTCCTTGCACTCTTTAAGTACTAGAGTTGCCAGTACAGATAAACTATCTTCATCTTCCAATCCATCAATACTAAGTCAAAGACAAATCCTGCTGATGTCAATGGAAGATGCCCACTGACTCCAGAAAGTAGTCTCATTCAGTGGCACAGTAACTGGGATGGTTCCATGCAAAGACAGAAGCATGTGCTGAAATATGTAAGTGCATCTAAACTGAACAAGGGTTAGATGAACAAAGTGCTGGAACCTGTCTCCATTATCTATCTGGCTTCCATGACTATGCTCTGTCTGCTTCCTGGAGTGAAACTCAGCACTGAAAAGACTTTTTCAGCTGTGTTTGCAGTCTCAATAAAAGGAAGTATGAGAGAGGCAGGTAGAACAAATTTTTACCACCAGTAAAAATTGTTCACCCCCTACAAAATGTCTCAGTCAGTCTTCAGCCTCCAGTATGGAGATAACTGGAAATCTGATTGAAGCAGTGATGATCATATAGCCCTAAATGGTTTCAGTCAGTGCAAGAACAACTGGTTTAATTGTTATTCTTCATTTCTTTGAGGAAAGCAACAGAAAAAACTTTCAGACTAAACTATTTCCCTGGTTAAAACAATTCATCATTCTTTTTTTCCTTTTTGAAAAATTAAAAAGCCTTGCCCTAATAATGGCTTTGACAATATGTTATCCAGCGAGAAAGACCTTAGAGTTGGACTAAACACCTAATGAAAACCAGGCAGAAGGCTAATACAGCTGGAAATTTTTACCAGCTTGACAAAAACTTCTCAGATGCAGGGAAAATATCTACAATACTAACATTCCACAATGTTTCTGGCAGAACTACTCACCATGTGCTCCCAGAGGGATCTTCATTTCCAAAGGCACTAAAGGAACCATCATCCCTCTGGAAAAGCAGCTCTCTTTGGTAGCCTGAAGTGGAAAAGTAGAGACAGGTATTGAACACATTCCTCTCATGTGGGTTCCAGCACAAACTGGAACTGAAACTGATGATACGAAGCAAGGCACTTTCTAAGACTGAGAAGGGCAGAAAAACTTCTGTTTCTCAAAAAACCTCACAAGCATGCAGGAACACACAAAACCATGTAGAAGATGATGAGGAAGTGGGCAGCAACAACACAAAGGATCCATCTACAAAAGGAGAACCAGAAACTTCTGCGGCTGCTCATCAGCCACCCAAACAGTGCAGAGATGTGCTCCCACACACCCAGGGGTTCCAGGAGCAGAGCAGTGAGAGCAGAGCAGACATGCAGCTATAGTTAGTGCTCCACCACTTTGGGGATCTTGTGTACCTGCAGATACGCTATCTTTACAGCAGAAGGAAGGACAAGCAAAAATTGTTTTCCGACTCAAAGGGCAAGGCTACAAATGCTGCTGGAAAACCAGGCCTCTTCTTCAGGTGGCTTTTGCCAAATCAATAGGCTTGCTATCAGAAAAAGCAAGCTGGAAGAGGTTGTTCTGAAATGAGTGAAAAATTTCAAAAGACCTGAAGATCCTGAAATCCTGAGAAGAACCATTTAATATGTTATCCTAAGATTTTTCAATATCCAGAACAAGTGCAGCTTTCTCCTGGCTGCAGGACATCCAAAAGAAAAAGGGCCTCAAAGGCTCACTGACTGCTTGCAACCACCAGCAGCATTCTCACTTGTGGATAACTTCAGCACAGAACCAGTGCTTGTTAAGGTTAGAAATGAAGAGCTTCCTATGATATGCTACTCACTGTAGTTTCTGGTGTCTAAAGCCTTTCTTCCCTTACACTTTGCCTGCCATTTGTGTATCCAGAACAGTAACAGCATCTGTTTATAGCATTTCATAACACATCTTTTCTTTCCCTCCACTTTGTCTTTTCCCTTGGCTTTACTATTTTAGCTATTATCATTAAGAAAGTATACTCCTTAATCGAAGACCTGATAGACAGGCAGAAAGAAAACTCTCAGGCAACCATCAGTAAGTCCTACACAAATGAATGAATTTACACAAATATGCGCCGTGAGGTCCATCCAGCTACAACCAACCAACTAACTACCAACCCTGTAAAATGTTCCTTGCTTTCACTGAAAAAGGATTAATCACCCACTTCCATACTGTCCTGACTACAGATACACAGTGAGTGAACCATACCCCTAAATTCATGAGGAACAAATGGCCTGGTCCCTCAATCTAAGTGCCAATGTGAGATGAATTCCTAGTCAAGGTCTCTCTGTAATAGAGGAGAATGAGATATAAAGCTGTGAATCTGAACTGCTACAGTATACCTGGGTACCTTCCCATGTAACCCTAGTAGCAACAAATTTAGCTTTTGAGTCTTCTTTAGAAGAGTTTGCAATTGAAATTTCTGCTTTAATATAGGGGGTTTATTATGTATTTAGCATGACAGTGGCTAATTACATCACTAAAACTGGTGAGTCTTTCAGATACAGACATACCTGTCATCTCAGTTAATGATACTAAGTAAAGCACTCTTAAATGGAAAGAAATAAAAGGAGGAACGAGTGGCATTTCTCCCCAAGAAAAGCAAAAGTCACTGTCAAAGTTTAAGCCTCCAAATAGTGTTCTATGAGGAGCACAAATACATGTTATAGACAAATAAACTGCTTCCTCTCCAAAAGTATCTGACTACAAGGTCTGAAAATAAGGTCCTCTACTTCTTTGCAAAACTGGCAATATACAGCAATAAATATTACAATCACCATCCTGCTGGTAGTGTAAAAGCACTAAACTACAACTTTCAGCCTGCTTAACAAAGACTGCTGAGCAGCCCTTACACAGGCACAAACTCATCTCAGAATGTAAGACTGGGAGGGATCAGAAAGATGAGCAGAACCAGAGGGAGAGAGATCACTCAGCTATTTCCTACATTCTGTTTGCTTTCGTCTTAGTGCCAACCCTGCTGCAGTCACGCGAAAGTCTCCCAACACGAGCGTATCTAACACGGGAACGCCTGCAGAAATGCTGGAACAGGAGACCTGGAGGCTGCGAACCACCGCGTTCGGTCCAACGGACACTCAATCACACGTGAAAAATGATACTTCAAATGTCAACGCCTAAAAGTGGGAAAGCAAGGAAAAGAAGGATCCTATTATGAAGATGTCCACTACTATTCTCAGAGAGTTGGCTGGCACCCAAGAGATGTAGGAGGCGCGCTGAACAGAGCTCGCAAAGCTGAAAGAAGAATGTATCAGGACGGAAAGGACTTCAGAAAGATGTTAAAGACTAAAGGATCTCACATTTTAAACAGCTTGGAAATTCTGCTCAAAATCTTTACCTCTTTGGGTCTAACAACAAAGCTTTCAGACCAATCAGGTGTTTTTCATTTCAGAAAAAGTGATTTAAAGATGGGATTTGTCATTACCACAATTAAGAAATGTGCTTAAAAGGCAACTTTTCTTTGGCTTTGCCTTTGTTCTAAGTAAATAAAACTGCTAAAAGAAAGATCATATAGCAGTTTCTGCTAGCTATATGATCCTTTCTTCTCACAAGTATTTAGCCATAAATTAATTATATTTCCTTCAGATTCTGAGGTTACGTTTTCAAATACTTAGTGAATTGCGACATGGGAAATAAATTCTGTTTTAAATTAAACTTCATAACAATCCTTTCAAAAACTGAGCCTATAAAAATTACATCTTAAGCTAAATTTCACCTTAAAGATTACACTTTTTAAAAAATCATTGCAACAACAGTGCAATTATTAAAACAAAGCAAAAAAACCCATAATATTTTTTAGATTGTGGTTCTTTTCTATCTTAAAGTTACAAATATTTCAGCATACTTACCATTTTGGCACCTATGGTGTTAAAAACACCTACCTCAATTCAAAGCCTCAGAAAGAATTTAAGAACACAATACACTTTGTATGTAAGTGACATTTAAACATTTAAATTTCTAAGCATTCATTTGCTTTGAAATAATTTAAATAAATCCACCATTGGAAAACTTTAGAAAATTATTGTACCAAAGCTCAGTCTTAAAAGAGTGATAGATTGCTTACAAACTTCAGAGTAGCTGTTTGCATAACACATCTCTTCCTCCCCACTGTACTTTTCAACTAAACCATGTAGTAGGAAGGGTTTAAAAAATAAAAAAAAAAATCATTTAACTGCTTTGACAGAAAATTGGAATCTTGATGAAAGGAAAATTTATTTTGAGCTGTGCCTTTTCCAAGGGAAATGTCAACAACTTAAAAAAATCAAACAAAAAAGACTTAGAGAGAGTAAATAAAAATTGAAAATGTCATCACGATGCCTTAGTAGGGGTGTAGCTCACATGGGGCTGGTGTCAGTGCTCTCTGAGAAGCAGGCTCTCAGCACGGAGACCGACACGTGGCGAGTGTGGGACACCACAGTTAGATACTGTCTGATCCAAAAGCCAGAGTGCAACCGTGGTCTCCAAACTTTGTGATGTTCTGGAGTATCTCCCGATTCAAATATACAACAACTTCCAACTAAAATTTTTCAGCTTTTGATTTCTAGCACAGAGTTCTCTTCTGACCAAGTCTAAAATTTGTGTGGGCAGAAAAGCCAACCATGAGAGCAAATGCCACTCTTTGAGCTCTACAAGGACGTGTCAGGTCACGATGGTGTCACTGAAGACATGGCATGAACGTGGTTCACTCTGCTCACTGACTCATTTTAAACCTCTGTGCCTCAGAGCAGAGATCAGAAATGTTTGCTCACATGTGGTTTTATCAAATGAGAAGTAACAACCATCTAGGAAATCCATATGAACTACCTTCTAAAATGCACTTTTCATCTGAAAAAATGTTAATTATACAAAACCAACATTTTTTTTCTGAGAAAACTTGCCCTTGTAAACAAAATAATTTGGTGTTTAATTCTGTCAGCCCAGAATAAAGAGGAAAAAAAAAAAAGGTTTTTTCTTCCCGTTCTCATGACACAAACTGAGCAATATTTCAAACACCAGATGCAGAGTCACAGGTACCTTTTTAATAGGAAGAGTTCTTAAAAATCTAATATCTTTCTTTTATGCATACAGACCTTTTCTCAGAAATGATACAGCTTTTGATCTAATATCCTCTCTCAGCTGCCTGGTTTTAATCAAGTATTGCAAAACATAAACATTCGGAGCAAAATTGATCATATTCTGTTCACCACAGCCATAAGGCATCTTAATCAATGATGACAAACCGTTGATAGACGGCCCAAGTAAATCACCTGAAAGATAAAATTTAATCAAAATAAACCTAAGTTTATTGCAAATAAATGCATACCCCACACATAAAGGCTGGTATAATCTAAACTGGGAGAAAATAAGATATATTAGAAATGTTTCTACTAAACACCACTAAGCAGGCAGAAAAGATACTTCATCTACTGATCAACTTTATGCCCACTGATGCAGCTCCCTACAGACCTTTCCAACTAGAGAGTAATTTCAAACAGCTACCGTTAAAAAAAACCAAAACAAAACAAGAAAAAAAACCACCCCAAAACTAAACAAACAAAACCCCACATAACCAAAATCTATTTAATCCAGGAAAATGTTTCAGTAGTGGTATGTATTTGAAACGTCATTTATTTCTTCTCTCAGCTACAGTTATCAAAGCCTAGGTGTCACAGTAAAGAACAATTAGTCAGGTTATAGGTTTCATTCTGCAGACAGTATAATTAGAACAGGACACCAGCAAATTTTGCAGGACCTTCCTGACTAAAATCAAACTCTCTAACTCTGAAAATACCTTACAAACACCATATCATCATAAATTAAACAAATTAGAGGAATTAAACACTCCATCCATAAGGTCTTCCTATGTTTAACCTAATGCATGATGGTAAATTACCGTGACTTAATGAATCAACCTATTTATATTGCAGTTAAATAACAATTAATGCCATAATTAATTCCCTAATGATAGAAACAGAGTAAGATAATTCTTACCAACAGCAGTGACCTGTACTCTCTCACTGTCACTTACAACATCAGAAGGAAAAGTGAATTCCAAAGTTTTTGACACTGATTGTCGTTTATTCCCAGTCAAATCCAAAAGGACTGTCTGAGAATATGTCTGTTCCAATCCTTCAGCCTATAAAGACAAAGACAGGGGTTCTGAGTATCCTTCTGTAGCTGATCCTGCCCTGAGCAGGAAGGTTGTACTACTCCCTCCCAACCTCAACCATTCTCCGATTCTATGATCTTAAGCATTTATTGTAGGATGAGATGTACAAATGTCTACCACCTTCCACTGAAATGGAGCCTAACGTGAATCAGACTTAGACATCCAAAGCTAGGCAAGTCTTAATCTGTGTCTGGTTTACCAGAAAGTCTGGAGGCTAAAATTCCAGGACCAGTAGCAAAACACAGAAATGTTCATCTAAAATAAGCTTTGAATGAAAGCTAGATGTATGCCAAAATCGATTGCACTTATCCAAAAGTTACCAGGTCCACTCTCCACAGGCTGCTAATTTAGCTGCAGCACCAGGGGTTCAGTGATACACAAACAGGTTTCACCTTGCTTTCAAGAAGCATTGGACAAACTATCTGTAGTTGAACAGATCTATATGTTCATTCCTGGAAGGGAATCTAAAGAATTTTAAAGGACAAATTATTTTAAAAGAAGAGTTTTCTACTTAAAGCCACCTGATCCCAAATCAACTGTACAGAGCAAGAGGCAGACAAGTACATTGGTTTGCCTTTTTGCTGCACTATGTTGCCTGTTTTGGGGAACAATTTACTTTAGGAACAAGCCAAGCTGCAGACTGTTTACCTTGACTAAAACTTTCTGGATGACAGCATCAGAAGCAGCAGATGATATTGCTGTCACTTTGATAGGAATCTCTCCCAGCTGTTTTGGCTTGATTGGGAATTGAACAGTTTTCCCATCTTCACTTGGTACAGATATAGACTCTTGATTTGTTGTAGCATTTATTTCATTGGATGTTAGAATAATTTCAAAAGCATCATTCATATCCAGGATCACAGTAACCTGTAAATACAGTAATATTTGCAATACAAAGTGTTAATTTTGAAAAGCTATTTTCATAAACTGCCACCTGTTTTGTGTATAGAGAAGTAGGTCTACCCACTAAAAAAAATACTCCAGCTCTCACAAAGAAAGACATGGTCTCCACCAGTGATGAAAACCCTGCAGTATCGAGTAACATTCAAAGATAAAGAGATTGTTTTTTACCTCAGCTTCTTCTTTCAAATAATTAAAGATGTTCACTTCCAAAATGAACTGCTCTCCTCTGATGACAGAGTATGGAAGGTTCAGGAAAACGAAAAAAGGTTGAAAAACTTGTAGCTGCAAAACAAAATCAGTCATGAACCCCTACAACCAGAGACTAGAAAGAAAATTACTACACAACTTGTTTACTGATCACTTTTAAATTCAGTGACAGAGTATGTTTAGTTGTACTCTACAGCTGACAAAACGCATTACTGTAGGGCTGAAACAGAAGGCAAAGATGTTTCTGGTCATTAGCACCTTTAGAGACACGGTTCAGATGAGAGCTGCTGACAGCTTTGTCAGGGCAGTCCCAACAGAGGCAACTGAATTAGGACTAATAGTCTATCATCTGGCAAGTCTGAAAGCTGCGATCTGTCCTGAACTCTCATTAAGGTAATTGTGAATTGCTTTGAGTACACAAGTAATAAATGATTAACACTCTGTCAGTTGACCTATTTTCATGTCAATACAATAGTAACTAAATAACTAACGCACCCAAATTCTGTAACTCAACACCACCTTACAGTACTTTTTTTTTATTTAGAAAGATTAATCTTAACATAAGTTCTTTAGTTATACCTGTAAAAATATGTACTTTATTAATTAAAATAAAAACTGCAGAAATATACCAGCAAGTAGTTTCTTTTATCTGTGAACAGAGCATTTTGGAAGAAATCTTGGCTCTAAGAAGTCAGTGTTAACTCATCTAGCTGAATAGGATCAAAATTTCACTGTTTATGAACATCTGTACAATAAGAATGGCTGAGACATGATATCCTTTATTATTGAACTGTCAACTAAAAATTATTTTAATTTGGTTTGCATTTAAAAAAATCTTCTAAGTGTTTTGAGTTTCAGAAACAAAAATCCCTCAGCTTTTCTTTTCTACCTAGCAAATATTCCAACGCTTTCTTTAAAAAACCAATAAGTTGTTTGCTAAAGCTCTCAGTGTCATAAATTTCTTTAGACATTAGAGAAGTTCTGATGGAGACTTTTTTGGTTAGCTCATAGTAAAGGCTTTCCCTATGTACCTTTTTTTTTGGTCTTTTTTTGTTTTACTTTTATTTAAAACTGAAGTTTTACACTCAGGAATATGCCAATATATTACAATAAAATACAACTGAGCAAAATTATTGACACTCTCTGTAGGAGAAGTCAAAAAAAAATATGATGCAAAGCAGTACATGACACAAAGCACACAGATGTCACTTATTTATTTCCCCCATTACATTTTTCATGTCTTTCTTTTACTTGCCTTTCTGTATGGTACTGATTAACATGTTTCAGCCATATGGAACTCTAAGCACAACCTAAATGTCCCAGCAATAGTGAAGTACTGAACAGTGCATGGGGGTGATTATAGCTAAATTATTATCTCAACATCTGTTCTACTTGCAGCCTTCTCACATTTGAGGATGAGAGGCCAAGTGTGTATTTCCATACAGTTTTAATCAGAAAACTATTCCTCTTTCTGTCCCATCTCTGCCAAGCCAACTGAAAGAAACAAGAATCAAGATTCCAGTCTCAAAGGAGCCTTAACCACAAAATCCAGATCAGGCTCCAAATTCTGTAGTGGGGTTCAGATCAGGATGTTCAAAGCACAAGCTCTGTGTCTGGTATAGCAGCCAGCTGTGAAATCTGGACCTAGATCTCAGTTTGGATCTCAAAAGTTGCTCCTCCCCAAGAATTTGAGGGCATGAGAACTTAAATGGATAAGCTGGCTGCCTACAAGCTATGCTTACACTAGTCCAGGAACCAAGATGGAAATCTATGGCCCACTACAACATTCTCAACCTTTCTAAACTTCGGTATGTGAGTAGAGTTGTCTCTGATAGGAACATAGTTTCTCTAGGATCTTTACATAATGAATGGAAGGTTTATTCTATGTATATAAAAGCTAAATGAGACTTCAATAATTAATTCCTGTTTTAAACAGGCTAAACAACTCTCTTTAAGCAGCGGTTTCCTTGAATACAGAGTGATCCTAGGACAACTGCACTTGTACACTGGGAATCTTAGGTTAGAGATCTAACCTGAGGAGTGCTGAATTTAGCTTAAATTGCTAAACTCCTCGAACACTTGGAAGCACAAAAGGAGCCTCAGGACACAGGAATTTGGGAGCAAGAAGAATCTCATCCCATGGCTAGCTCTCAGTGTCCACTCTGCTCCTCAAGCTAAGTCATCCAAAACTTAGCACCTATCACAGATCACAGAATGGTTTGTGTTGGGAGAGACCTCTGGATAACATCTAGTCCAAGCCCCACTGGAAATTTACCTAGAGCAGGTTGTACCTGTGTTTATTCCAGGACCGCTTTTGACAGATAAATTCAGTCTCCTGTTCTCCCTCCTGGGATAAGGATTATCCATAGGTGTTAGCAGAGCAGTAGACAAATCCCTCTCACATCCCAGCCACCTCTTCCCTGCCAGTCTGTGCAAACCTGACTGCATACATTACCAACTCATGGAGTGCTCTCTGGGCAGAGCCAAGAAAACATGGAACACTGTTCCAAAATAGCCATTCCCCCTTTCTACAAAGATTCTGAAATGGGCACATCCTGGAAGTACTCTAACAAAAAAAACACTCCAACAGAAATAGGCACCCAAATATCTGTGTGGAGTCTTAGATATCTGCACANTGGAAGTACTCTAACAAAAAAAACGCTCCAACAGAAATAGGCAGATATCTGCACGAGCAGGAAGGCAAGGCAGATACAGTACCACGTATGTCTTCAGTGATGATGTTTTCTTTATAGTTTGAGTACACATGGCCTCTCAACGTCTTCATTAGTACAGGGAGGTGCTGCTGTTAGAACTAAATCAGAGAGTCCAGCAACAACCCACAGTGTTACCAGCCTTAAAGGAGAACTCTCTAGTGAGATGGTACCTCCACCGGGGCAGTCGTCACTCCAAGCCCGCCGGTCTCAGAGATCACAAAAGCGCTGGCTACCCAGGATGTGATGGTATCAGGTACAATGGCATCCACTGTGGTTTCTGTGTCAGATCTGATGGCAGAAGGGGAGAGCAGACTTTCAAAACCATCCATTTACTGACATCAGTAAGTGGACACATCTGTTTAAAATGCATGAAAAATTATGTCCAAATTCCTGGAAAGAAAAGCTGCTCATTATCCATTTTTCTTTTTCTAACCATTTAGAAATGCTGTGATGGTATCATAATTACTTTAAAAATTTAAATTATTTTAAATTACATGAATTGAAGGTAATTACACTGAATCACATTACACATAATCCACTTTTACAGGTCCTTTAAAACAATCCCAGATGATGGTTGCTTCCTGAACTTCTCAGCTGTAAAAGAATACAAGATTTGTGCTTCACAATGCAGGTCAGATTTCACCATCATCTGATAGTTTAAACTATTCATTGAATTAGGTGCAGGTAGCAATAGATTTCCCTTTCTGGGCTAATCACCATCTTTTTATGTCCTGTAGAGAAAAAGGCTAGGTCTCCCTATCCATTATCTCCCCATCTGTAAAAGCCAGAGTTTTTTTGTATCCAGGATTTTTATCTAGTTTATATTGAAACTCCTAGGCCTTCAGTCAGGCATAGTCCTCTCTTGTGCAGTTGTACAACTTATTTTTTCGATCTTCAATTTCACTTGTGACCTCTAGGTGGTAGCAGAATATAAATAATGCTACATTTTAAAGGTGCAGAATGCTACTGAAACCTACCGGAAAAAAAAAAAAAACGACAAATGCAAATCCGTTTCCATTTGCTTCTAACTTATACCTCATTTCAGTGTCGATCCAAAGCCAAGTCTCTGGAAAATGTGTCCTCACATAGAGATTGCTGAAATCAGGAGGTCCATTTTTAGATACCGGCATATCATCACCGAAACCATCCTCTATAGGTATCATTCCACCATCTACAAAATAAAAAATACTGTCCTACCTACAAATATCTGTATTTATAAAACTCAAATAAATACACTTAAGAAAAGTCAAATTAATATATTGTTTGGACTAATCTATAGTTTTGTTACATATGATATGACTACTCTATGACACTAGGAGCTTTTTTATTTTAAGAGTAAAAAAAGTTTCACACAAATTTCTACATGGCCTCTGTGGAGTGCTTATGAAACTGGTGTAATTTGGCTACACGTGACAAACTACCGCAACATACATCAACTGGAACGGCAAATGAAAACTGCGCTCACCCCCAGGCTTTTAAGGGATGATGTCACTGCAGTGAAAAAGGAAAATTTCTAAAATGCTGAATGTATGAATTTTGCATGTCTTGGAACTTTGAAATGGTAATAGTTTGCAAGGCTGGATGCAACCTATATGCAGCACAGTAAGAAGATGTAACAGGGGCCCTATCCCATGGACCTCGTTCCCCACTCAGTAAATTAGATTTGAATACTTTTGTTGTATTACTTACAAAGAAAATGTTCCTTATCCTCCTCAAGAACTGCATCAGTTGATACCCAAAGGCTGCATTTCTGGATAAAATTTATACAGTATATCTCAATACAGGACATTCAAGACATCAACAGTGCTTATCTATTTTCTTTTTCTTTTCTTTCTTTTTAAGTAAATAAAGTCATAAAGCAAGCATAGAACTAAGGCAAATAATATACAGGAATCTACAAAACTGAGGTTATATGAATCTGAATATTGCCATAGTGACTGAAAACTTTTCAAAGTGAAGACTATATCAAGCATAAAGCAACCTGTATTTATGGAAGTATATTCCTTGGCATTCAGCGTATTACATATTGACAAAATTCACAATTTTAAACTCATATAAGACATGAAAACAGTACATTGTCTACAGTTGCTAAAGTTAGAAAGTTCACTTTTTTATGGCAATTGATGTGCAAATCACTAAGCAGTAAAAAACCCAACAGCTTGGAATTATGAAAAAATAAAGTACCTGAAATACACCAAAAGAACCTCTGACCAGGGGGAAATACTGCACTGTGCTGTATAGATTGAGCTCATGGAGGACCTAAGAAAAAAAAAATCATCCAAAGACTGAATGTTTTCATTCATTCATTCTTAAAACTCACAGTTTTAAGAACTTTCACTGTTGCCCATTCATACAGCTGCACCACAAGCTGTAGCTTGCTTAGCTCTCGTGCCAAAGAGAAAAGAATCTGTGACAGGATGAAGGGGGTTAGGTTGCAGTGGTTCTATCATTAATGGAAGAGTGACCAAGACTGTATATATGCTACAGAATACAGACTGTATATAAGCTATAGAATAGAGCCTGCAGCCCATTGATATTTTATGGCATTTAGGCTTCGTCCTTTGAGCACTTTAGGAATTACATATATTGTAAGCTCTGTCAAACTGTAGATGCAGTAGAGCTCCTGGAAGTAAAGGTAATTTAAAAATATGAATAATTTATTCTGCCTTCCCAAGAATAAAAATTCTTTCTTTTATATTATTAATTTTAAATAGCACAAAGCACAAATCATTAGGGTTTTCTTTCTAACTTCTTTGTCTTTTCTGAAAGAAAAAACTGCCAACTCTTAACAGCTTATCAAATGAAGAACAATGAAGTATTGATAGGAATTGGAAATGCTGCGCCTATTACCTTTTAAGCCTTACAGTCGTTGCTGCTCATGTTACTTGCAAAAGTAAAAAATATTTGCGTAATTACAGGCTAAAAATCATGCTCGAAGAACCTTACTTGTTCAGCATATAATCTGTAACATTTCCACCAACATACAGCTTTCATACACACAATAATGAAAACCTTTTTTCCCATATACTTACAGATTCTTCTGTTATGTCACTACTTTCTCCCAGAAGCTTTGCACTTTTATCAACAACTGAAAGTCCAATTACTGATCCTGGCTCTGTTGTACTGATTTTAAGGGAGACTTTCTCAGATGGCTTGACCTTATCTTTGCTCCAAGAGATTTTAATCTAGAAAAAAGTGAAACACAGCACTGATTTAAATTTTACAGTGATATTTACAGCCATTAACAACTCCCAGGAAGTAGTTTTTTACATTATTTGGCTATAATTAAGACCCTGGATTTGCTTTTCCTAGAACCTTTGGGATGCTAGGGACCTCCGAGAGTCTTTTTCCTAGGACTTTTGGTAACTTGGATAAATCATGAGGCAAATGGAGACATTTTTCATGCAGCAGGACAAACAGGCTCCCTACTGATGTCTGATTATAAGTGTTAAAGTCTCCAGAGGAGAGAAAGAATTTTAACCCATCCAGCCTTTGGATGGTCTCACTTATAAAAAGTTATAGTGAGGCTTTTATTTGCACAAAGGACCAAAACTCATCCTGGTAAGTAAGCTGGAAAAATCAATTCATTGATGCAATAGGCATTTTCCCACTATTCTTCAAACTTTTTTGAGTTAAAGTATGGATAGTCACATGAAACAAAAACACTGGTCACAGTGTGACCGCTGACTGGCTAGAACAAAGTCTTTACAAACTTTTACAATCCTACCCTTACAGCACTTATGATACCTTGTCACTACATTGGCCAGAGTAATCAGTAATTGGCCAAACTATGAAATGTATGAGGAGATGCTGTGCATCTGTTTATGTGGAAAACACAGCACCAGTAGAAAGGACTTTCAAATACGCAAAAACTGGACCCTAACTGCACAGGTATTATCGAAAGTTTGTCCAAAGACTTGCACAAACCTCAGATTAGAAAAAAGTTTTTACATTTACAATCCCATGATCTAAAATACTGTTTACCACACAACACCCAGACAAAAATATGGTCTCAGACACAAATTCAATACAATTACCTTGTCATCCAAAGCAGGCTGGATGGGGACAGTGAGAGCATCATTTACAACAACTCCAAGCTCATCTACATAGAATACAAGTATAGATATCAAAGGAGCCCAGGAATTTTCTGCTGTTAAAGTGAATGTTTCTGTAGCCTTTGTGCCAAAAGCCATGATTTGTTCCTTAGATAATACCTGAAAGGGAAAAAAATGTAACACTCAAACTGTTGGTATCCTCAATATGTCATAAGCTCAACAATTCATTCTACAAGTAGCTGCTGAAGAAGAGACACATAGCTATGATTAATTTTTTTTTTTTACCAAGTGGTAGACCAGTCCTGTGAAAATGGGCATGGTAGGTAATGTAATATTTAAATAATAGATTTTTTTCTGTCTTTTAATTCCTGTATCACTATGGACAAGCAAAGAACTACAACAAGTGCACACATAATCTATGAGAACATAAAAATACAACAGTAATAAGGTTGGCTCATGTGGGTCATCTGTAACAGCATTTGAGTTTGGATCAGGCACATAGTTTCGAAAGCAAACCTCCAAAACATCCTACTTAGAACACTTTGGTTTGCCTCATGGAGAGTGTGAAGTAGGGTCTAGTAATGTGCTCCCGTTAAAAGCAGGCATTCATTTTAACAGATCAGATTTGAGCTAGTCTGAAGCTACCTCAAAATACCTGGATTCCCGGTACATAGCATCAATTTTTTCACTCTAAATTTGTTCCTACTGCATCATACACTTACTAATGAAGACAGAGAGATGAAGGGCAGTTCTCTGCCTTTGGTTGCATGGACCTGATTTATTTTAAACCTTCTAGAGAGTGTTTCTATCTTAGAAAGTACATATGAATGCCCAAATTTTATATGGTTTTCCTAATTCAGTTTACTGTTTGTGAAAGAAAAAGAATCCTAGCTATCGTGGTCACTATGATGCAGACTGTGAACAAGACAGCCATGTGTTAAAGACAGGATGGGAAACTTATGATGGTATATGTAATAAAACTTTCAATTCAGATCCTGCAAGATACAGTAGAGCAGCTGAGCAATTAAACAAGCCAATACCCAAGACATTTACTTTAAAATGCTTCCTATGAATTTCCCTTGTTAACTCTGTCCACTCAACCATCTGTCTCCTCAGCAGGCAGATCTTCTCACCCTGTACCCACAGGCTCAGCCTGACAGCCCTGAATCTGCACACAGGCTCCACGAGGCCCCTGCTTCCACCTGTATCTGCAGGATCTGCTGACAAAGCCACAGTTTGGGCTGCTCCTGGGACATCCTAGTCCCTTCTCCCACTGCAGGTGCTCTGCACAGTCAGAAACAGTATTGCTATCACAGTTTGCCTTGTCTCACATCTGCAAGCAGAGATAACCCAAAACCCAGATCAGAGAAGCACTTTTTCCAGAAACTACCAGGAGCATTCCTCCTAGGTAGAAAAATAGAGCTCTTTTTCATAAAGGACCATCCTAGCAGAAAGGAAGTTTTTGGGCCTCCTCTTTCACAAAGCACAATTAAAAATGTTGAATCTCTCTAATGTTTAATCACATTCCACTCACTGGAATATTTCTCAAGTTCGTAAAAGTCATCTTGGATTGCCCCCATATGTAAAGCCAGTAACTTACCAGATAGTGGTACTCTCTCACTGGCTTGTTGCTTGCAATGCTCAGCTCAAAAGGCTTCCCAGCCTAGGAAAAGCATATGATTCGTATGGATGAGCATGGAAAAACAATGAGTAACTTTGTTTTTATCATGGCAAGTTTTGTGTCAGACTGTACCTTTATATCCTGGCTCTTTGTTTTAACCTGGAGATAAGTCTGACTGGGGGAGCTGAACACATCATAAACACCTATGTCAGTCTTACTGCTGAGGAACTCTGCCTGCAAGACAGTGCAAAAAAAACCTCTTAACAAAACAGCAAAATCTGTGATGCTCATATATGTGGTACTGTTAACAGGAGCATGGTACCCTTAGCAAAAGACCACTTTATGTTTGCTTTGGGTATCTGGTTTTTTTCTTCATTTGATATCTTGGTGCAATTATTAGATCCCATTTGAGAAGATCTATAACTTTCTTTCCAGCTGTAACATGAATATAAAGTAACAAAAATAACAATAGGTGACACATCAGCTGTTGCAGATATCAGGACAGCATATCACTGATCCCAGCCCATGCAATTTAGTGTGCCAACACTCCAAAGCAACACGTTACAAAGCAGTACCTGAACTCTCAGAGTTTTTGTATCAGACAGGATTGGAAACTCAACATCAATAACTCCATTTTCTGGGACTGTGTAGTTCAGGACATGGACTGTCAGATTTCTCTCCTCTGTTGCCTCATTTTCCAGGTGAGAAAGTGAAGAGTGATGGAAAAGCAGGTCTGACTGTTGAGCAGTGATTGTTACAAGATTCTGCCTCTCTTCAGCTGTCAGCTGGTTGCTATCAGAACGTGACACCTTTAGCTAAACAAAAAGAAAGAAAACACTTATCAAACCCGTCAAACAGGGTAAAGCTAAAATGCACAACACATAGCATGTAACAATATATTTGCACTCACATCATATCAAGAAAAATAAAGCATCCTCAGATTTCTCACACATCAATAGCTTTATTTTTGTTCCCTATAAGCACTGCAAGTAGGCAAGTCAGGCAAGAACAAAATTATTCATAACCCCAGGGATTAAAAAAAGAGTAAAAGCAAAGTAGATAGAACTGAAAGGAGACATGATGCATTTCAGCTCTCCCAATTACTTTTGTAGTTGAAAATGTTTGTGTCTCAGGCAAATTATACACATCCCACCTACAGTCTGAATACTTAATTTTGTAACTTGCATTTCACCACCACAAGAAAGGGCAACCTAACACCTACACCATGTGGGAAAATGAGTCAGATGAGCAGAGATGGTGCTGAGCCAGATGTGTTTATGAATTCATCAAATGAGTTGAAGACTGAAACCAGGCCAAAAATTGACAGTGTGCAACTTCTTCACTCCATCATACACCAATCAGCACTGCAACTTACAACCTTTATGCCCACATTCAAGCAGATTTTCATCCAGTAAAATCATTCTTATTCTGCACTATACACTACAAAAAAATCAACTTTTATATTTAAAAGCACTGATGTTTCCCTTTTCAGTCCATAGATGTCACTGCACTACCTCTCCTCCTCAGACATTATTTTCCTGTTCTCACTCTGAAGACCATATGCAGATCTCCACTTATCAGTAACAGCAGCAGCTGTTCATTCACATTTCTTGGGGAGCATAACTGATACCTTCCTGTCTGCCAGCTGCAAGAATTGTCAGATGCCTCAGCTATCTCTCATTCAATTCATCTTTGGAAGAGGAGAAAAAACAGGTGGATTCAAACTGGGATGCTGTCAAGGAAAATGAAAAGCACAAAACCCAAAAGCACAAATGATCAGGCTAGCATAAACCTACGTCTTGAGCCAATCTACTCTGGCGGAGTATATTCAGCCTAAATCACTGCTATTTAGGTCTCATTTCTATACAGTAAAAGCTCAAGAATTGTAAAATTGCTTCCCCTTCTCAAGCAAAATGCAGTGATACAATCTGCAACCTGTGCAAAATGTAAAAATACTGAATGCAGATGAGGGACAGAATGAAGAACATGAATACTTCTATGAGTGGACTGCAGCTCGTACGAAAAAGACAGGACAGAAGGCAGAAACAACACTTTCACTTGAGAGCAATGTGGTTTGATGAGTTTTAACTAAATTATGTAAAAGCTGCTTAAATAGATAAATGTACTATATAAAGTATATATTTGGGGTATATATATATATATATATATTTGGGGTGTATATATATATACAGTTGGATATACAAATACTGTAAAAATGTTTGGAACTCAGTAACTATAATCTGTCATTTCAAAGCACCGTCACCTAATGGAAAAGAACCACCTAGGGAATATTTCTCTTCCATAAGAATGCTGGCAAACTATACTCACGTATATCCTGCCAAGACTACAGCATTCCCTGCCACTTTATCCTTTTCTAGAGCAAATGCCTCAAAGTTTACTATTTGCTGATATGTATTGTGAAAAAAAGAAGGAATTTGAAAACCAATATGTAAATTACACTTAAAAATCCAAGGCAATCTTTGCTGTCTAAGCATAGAGGAGAAGTCACATTTGCTTATCCACAGATGATAATCAAACAAAAGAACTTACAGTAGCTATGAAGTTCAGAGAAGGCTTTATAACTCTAGAGTAGTCCAGAAATTCAATAAAATAGTCACTTTGCTTTGGAAATATGATGGTACTTGAATTTTGGGAGATTCCTGTAGAATAATTGTATGTGTTTAGACAACATGTATTTAACACACATATATTACTTTAGCAGCAATACAATTACTCCTCATGACTTTAAAATAATTCTATCCTTTGTTTCCCCATTTCCACTCCTATCATTCTTCATCCTTCTAGCTGAACATCAGTACAAAGGTGGTATATGTACTGGTACTGCCTGCTACAACCATAAGACTATGTCAGAATGACACAAGGAAGGAACTTATTAAAACCGCAAATCAGCCAGCTTCACCTTACCAGGAAGGTTTCTACAGGAAGTCTGTAATGAAACCTAGTTTCTGGGACCGGCAGAAATTTTGTCACGTGATTTTTTTTTTCTAATGTGCAAGGTGCAGTGGAACATGAACTCACAAAAACCCCTCAGTTAGCAAATCGGTCCATCTAGAAGAGGCTAGACTGTGGATAACATAGGACCAGGGAACTCTTACTAATGCGGCTTAAAAATACACAAGTCAGGCAAGTTTATGATTAAATTTGTAAAATTCGGGCTAATGCTAGCAATTCTTCATGCCTGCTCTTCTCATCAAAAAGGATCAGTTACTGACTTTAAGCTCTCATCAGAATGTATGTCTTGGCTATTTAATAAATCATTTAGCATAGAACTGTATTCAACCGAGTTAACAGCTGGTTAAACTATTTAATTTCTAGGCAAGCAACATTCAGATAATATATTTGCATGTGGATGGTTTGTGCTGACATCAGTACATGACATTTTTCTAGTGCTCCAAGCTCTTCCACACAGCAGTAAAGCCTTCCAGCCTCACCTACTCTGGATTTCTCTCAGCAGACCTCACACAGCCACATACCTGTGAGTGACTCAGTCACCACTGCGATCATTTCTATTGGCTCTATGTAATCGCTGTCACCTTGGTGCCACGACTGTTCAGCATTCAAGTTTTGCAACATAAGCTTGTTACAGGTTACATTCACAGATCCATTTATCTGCAATATAGGAAAAAATAATTGTTGAGCCAGAAAAGCCGAGGGTACCTTTCTGTCTATGGTAGCTTATTTCTGGCTAAGTCCTGTAGCTCTCTCCATATACAAGTTTTGGAGTGTCAACACCAGAAAATTATGAATGCTGACGCTTATTTTTTTGCTGTCAGCAACCATTGTTATTAAATCCAGTAGAAGTTCACTACTTTTTTACAGGCAACAACGCTTTATGGAAAAAGTTACTTTTTTTTCCTAATTTCTAGAATTATCCATTTCTACATGGCTACTGCAGTGGTACTTCAGCTTTAGCAAAAAATACAATGAACAAGTTCCTGCCTGAGGAGAGGGATATGCCCTATCCAACATCAGAGTTTCCGTAGACTAAGTGCTGCTGAAGGCACTGGTCAGACAGCGGCTGAAGTCAGCAAACAGAAAATTACAGTCACCTAATGTAGCAAAACTTTAACCTTTTCCAAACACAGTCCACATCTCAAAAGTAAAATTTCTGATTTTGCAAAAAGAATGCAACGAGTCTATCACCTCTTTTAAGTGTTCAGATTGAAACTGTAAGTTGTTTTAAATTTCATGCTTCAGGTTACAATTAGTGCAGTAGCTCAAATGTAATTGCTGGCAATTAGTAGGCAAAATGCTTTGGTTTCTATCATGCTAGAGCTCCACCTAGACAACTGGAGTGTTCTCCTCTGGCCTTGTGACACAGAGCTCAGTGTGCAGGGGCAGACATAAGGCATGGGAGCATTCCTTAGCACGGGTCCTCCAGCACCTACGTGGCTCCTGGAAAATTTTTTTACCTAGGTCAACTCGTACTTCCAAAATAACTTCCAGGCACAGGCAAAGGGACCACAGGTGCCAAGTATCATTCCCAACAAGCAGTCTGAATGTAGATGCTTTAGGCTGGAAATTCTAAAGAGAGTTTAACACTCTCCATGCAAGTCACTCCATAGACCGTGCCAGCTGAACTCAGCATTCAGGAATGGTCCCAGGTGTCATTTAAACCACAACAGGACACACACTTAAATAAACTGCTAAGAGACTACTCACCTCCATTGTTGTTGTTATATTTCTCTTGTTTGTCCAGTAAGAGACAGAAAGGCAAGTGACTGTTACAAGTCCCTTTACTGGCTTGCCATACGTGTACCTGAAACACAGCAGGCGAAGTCAAACAACATTGCACCACCCTCCAGGGCTTGGGCTCCTGAAGAGTCCTCAAGGCAAAAGATCCTACTAAAATATTATTCTCTGGCCTCAAATGTGGCTAGAACACATTTCTCCTTTGAAACATGGAGTTTGCAATACTGAGACCAGTTTATCAACACTAAAGATGGAAGCCCAAAACCTGGAGAAGATACACAGTGCTGCTCTTTCCTGCACACAAGCTGCACAAACCTATTAAAATTATTATGGGCTGTACAGTGTACAAAAGTTAACTATACTAAGCTAAAAGCTGGAAGCAAGTTATTTAATAGAACACTGATGTAGCATCGTAACTAATATGCAGTAGAGTTAAAATGGGATGTGGGAAGTGTAAGTATTTTGTTTACCAAATACTGCTGACATGAAGTGAGCTATCTCCAGATATTTGGTAATAATTATTACTAATTATTTAGTAATCACAGTCTCAAGAAATCATTGCAAACAACGTCCAGCTGGGGCAAATCTGAAAACTGTAGCATACTCCCTTCTTAGGATGACAGCAGCAACCTGCAGTCACTGACCAGCAATGAAATAAAACTTTGGTATAGATGTTTCCAAGTCATACTTAAGAGAAAGCATGACACTACCAGATTGTGACAGAGAAGTGAGGCCGGGGAGGAACAACATGGGGACAGACAGGACACGTAAAATCATTCTAGTCCTCAGCAGTAATACATGCAGGTGTGATAACATAAAAGTACTTTAAATCATTATGTAGCCATTAAAGTAATATTAAAGCTGAAAAGCAGACGGAAAGAAAAATCAAGCAGTAGTTACAGGAATAACTCTGATAACACTGTGTTGTATTTGAACTCAGTCCTTCTAATCAGACCCAATTACAGTCATAAGCTGCCATTAACCTTGAAATGATACTGCCATTGGGCAGCATCCCCGTACTTAACTTAACCTAATAATACTCCAGAGAAGAAAAAGGGTTTTATGACATCTACAAGTGTAAGGGGAATATAAACTCTTTACATAAATAAGCATTATGTCTCTAAAAACAGTCACCAGGAATGAAGTCATCCTCTATAAATAATTACAATGTATCAGGAAAACTTTGTCATTGCTGGGATTCAATCTCACTCAGGTGATTCACTGGTGTCTAAGTATGAATTTCTTGCAGCAGACAGGTACACTTTCAAATACCTTATAAGCATACCAAATGAAAGAATCAAGTATCCTGTGGAAGACCAAAACAACTTAAGAAACCAAATATTACCTGGCATATCATGGATTCCAAAAGCAAAGTAGAATGGGGAAAAAAAAGGCAAGGAAAACGTCTTTTTAAAATTCCCCCTTATGAGATTCACAGAATCATAGAAAGGTTTGAGATGGAAGGGATCTTAAAGGTCCTTGCCATGGACAGGGATGCCACCCACTAGATCAGGGTGCTCAGGGCCCCATCCAACCTAGCCTTGATAGTTTGTAATATCAGGTTGCATGGATTCTACGGAACAAAGTGTTTTCCAGAAGTCCAAACACTTAATTTAAATAGCTTGCTACACAATCATTTCTGCATTTCACTTATAAACAGAGTGCTTCTTCAGAAGGTATGTATTTTTAGGTACTAGATAACTCATAAAAGACCCTTTATTTTGGTCTTCTTGGATGGATACATCAGGTAGCTCTATCTGGCTCCCATCTTCAAAAATAAAATTAATTTCTCTTTGAGATTAATGCATGGTAAATTTTAGTCTAGATATTTGCTCAGCTGAAAAATGAAATATTGTTCACACAGGAGTCTACACTGAAGCCTCTTCTGCATTTCTCAAGAGCTTTTAATTCTTTACCCATTTACAGGTATAGGTATTTTGATAGGAGAAACCCATACTTGAAATCCACATTGTTGAATTATTAGAACAATAAGGATGTTCATAGCAGTTTGCCTAATTTTCCAAGTAGTCTAATAAAATATAGTTACTCTACCTACAGACCTGAACGTGGTGAATTGGAGAGTACCATAAAAGAATGATAAGAACAAAGAAAAAAGCACCAAAATACGTATTAAAAGCAAGAAACTTAAGAAATTTTCAAATAAGGTAGCTGAAACTGTACAGCTACATTCTAGAAGTATGTTTACCAGACCAAAAGAACTTACTAGAAATGTGAAGATCTACTGAACCTTGTTACAACAAAATCCAGTTGGATTCTAACCAAATAATTTTGAACAGATGGGGCTTTATTAGCATTCTAAATACATTTTACTATGACACTTAGAGAAAGACCTGCAATAAGTTTCTTAAGAGTGAGGGTGACAACAGTATCAGTGATTTACTTACTTTGCAGAGACAACACCAGTTACATCTTCATCTCTCAAAGAGTAGTATAAGGGTGTTGTTATCATGACGTCAAATTTTGGTAAAACTAAAAAAAAAAAATTACAGAAAGCATTAAATTCACAGAAGGAATATTTATTTTTTTAAGTAATAAGGGTAGAACATGTAATTTGATAAAGACTGCTAGTTTCCTAAGTTTCCTAATATAAAGTAAGATGTACTTTTAACCCAATCCCCAGACTACAACTTTTTGCTGAAAGGAGAAAAAAGCGTCATAAAAGCAGCCTGCACATAAGCTTGTAAGTCTGAAATATAAAACATTTAACTTATTCAGCCTGTACAGAATCATCAGCAAGCTTCACAACCACTACTATACAGATATTCTGGGATCATTAAAACTACCAAAGATAAACAAGGCAGCTGATAAGATGGTATTTTTTGTCAGTCTCAGAGAAGCCAAAGATTTGGAAATTAAACTTTCTGTGAGTATTTAAAATGTTCATGCCAGCCAAGGTAATCTAGTATAAATTAATGGAGAATCACTACTGATTTTGATCACTACTGAATGACCTTAAATAACACTTACCATATTCCATCACTTTAAATCTTTGATAATGAACTTGACCCTATTGAAAAAAATTCATATAAGAAAATACATACAGTTGTGGTTAGATTAGTAAGTTTAACATACCTTCTTGGCCACATCCCACCCATATTCAAGTTAAACTATGATTTCTCACATGGTGTGATTTTAAATCATGGTTCAACCACTATCAGCTGCTGTAGAGACCAGTAGTATATACTTGCAAAACAGAAGGACACAGAAGTTCATGTGAAGCAGACTGTAAGTATATATAATGAAAAGCCTGTGCAGCTCCCAGTCTGCAGACGTCTACATATGCCTGGTTTCTGTATTTAAAAAATTGAATATCTGAGCTATCTAGCATAAAACTACCTAGCATAAGTCACAGTCATCATAATAAACCATGACTGACATACCAGAAGTACCTTTGTTAGCACATCTTAAATTAACTTCTACAAACAAGAAGCTCCTACAGTGTCTGTCTAGTAGACTAGACTACTTTAAAAGCATGTATAGTCTTATAATTCTACATTTACTCAAAAGGTGGCTACAATTTTGTTACAGTCATACTTACTTCAGCAGAGATACTCCTGTGTTATATCTTCTTGTCTCAGCTATTTGTTACTTAAAATCAAGGAAAGAAATAAAAAACCTACAGAATGTTCTGTAACTTGTGTTCTCTTCTATTTTCCCATTTTTCTAATTTTTTTCACTTATTTCCTGGTTTTCTTCAGGAGGGAAAGGAAGAATGAATATGGATAACCAATTGTCAGGTGGCATCATGATGTATCATATAGGAATGACTGTTTGTGGCAAGAGAGGATAAACTGAGCACTCCTGTGTTAAAATCCCTAGGACCAGGACCTAAGCTGGAAACCATTATAAATTTGTGTTACCTGATCAACAACTTTGCAAGTTAAGCATTTCAGACCAAGCCCTTTATACATCTGTATTTACACATTTCCTAACAAAATACTCCTGTCAAAGTAAAAATCAGATTGCTGCCAATTTCGTGATTAAGTCACTGATCACCAAAATAACTGCCATTATTTACATTCCTAAGTTTGAAAATACACATGCAGAATCAGCTATTTTCACAACATTTGTGCAAATTGGAATACGTGCAACACAAAATGCTACAGCATTGACATGCATAAATGAGCCTACAATCAGATTACTATCAGGTAGCCTCAGGAACACGTATCTTAGGGAAATAACCTGTAGTGAATTCATCTCACATCTTGTTCTCTATAAAGCTTTTATTTCCAATATTAAGTAAATATGTGACCCTTGCCATTAAGCAAACCCTCAACAAAATATTACTCCAGATAGCACAGTGGAAAAGCATCACCCTTGAAAATAAAATTTTGTTTCACATTATCTTAGAAGTAAAAAAAAAAAGTGCAGTTAAAAACTAAGAGTTTTAATTCTCTTTAATTTTCTACTGTAAGTAGTAGAAAACAGATATTACAGTGAGACTAGTACTCCTGGCTGCATCTTCTCTAAAATGACAAGCTTTGTGACAGAAAACAAGCCGTGCTTCATAGTTCAGGGAAAGGCAAAGACTCTACTTGGTCATCTTGATGATTTGAATACCAAGCCAGATTTTCCACTAACACATTTTTTTAGCCAAGCTGGTCTGAAGTAGGACAAGTAAAAGCACTTCAATCACTCTTAACATTTAGTTCATCAGGGCAAGGCTGTTTCTCTGGCAAATATTGTTCAAATATACTGAAGTGGAAGTTGTTAAACCAGTTTTCAGGAATAGCGGCTTTTGAGACAAGCAGTTAGTCAGTTAGTTATATATGCCCAACCCAAGAGAGATTTTTAGGGGTTTTCTTTAAGATAGGAAAGCAACACCATGCCTATTCCATTTTTTTTCCAGAGCTGCTTTACTCTAGTACCAGTTTCGTCTTCTATGCCTTCTCCTGCTTCTTAAGTACACTCACCCTTCCAGACTAACAACATTTTGCTCTAAATCAGCATCAGGTGTTCTTAAACTGCAGAACACCTATTGCATGCTGTGCCCTTTGCCCAGAGTAAGACAAAAGTGCCAAAAAGAGATCCGTATAAGTGTTCTGGGATGACGAGGATGAGCCTTTCTGCAGGAGAGCCTTAGATGCTGTGGATCCTGACATCCAAGAATCCCTAACAACTACAGTCTAGATTCTGCTCTGCTGTGATGAACCGTCCTGTTTTAATTCATTGGGTCTGATCCAACAAAAGTGAAGTGTCCTGGGTTACAATGTATTCTATTACCATGAGCTGTTGAAAACCAGATGTGCCGATGTTCCTTGCCTCCTCCCTCTGGACTAGCTTCTGTTAATGGGCCCAACAATGCCTTGCCACATGACTCATAGATAACTCACACCTGGACTATCTCCTGTTAATGGGCCATCAGTGCCTTGCCCCATTACTGACCATCCCATTGTGAGATGCTCCGCCCAGGGGGAAGGAGCCAAGCATTCCCACCTGGATAAAATCTGGGGCCTGGAACAGCAGAGGCAGACTTACCTACTGGGATCCCAGAGGACAAGATCTACACCACTGGACTTTCTGAGGAAGACCAGACCCTCCTACAACACTGCTGGACCTTCAGAGGAAGACCAGACCCTTCCACAGAACCATCACTCCAGGAGGACTGCAGTCACCATCTAACTGGACTGTTACCAACCCCCCCGATTATCAGGGGGTCAGGTTTGTGCTCTGACTTTGTTAGTGGGTTGTTTTTTTTTTTGCACTATTGCATTTTTTTTCCTATTGAATTGTATTTCTGACTTGGAGTCTCTCACTAGTTTGCTTTCAAGCTAGTATGTGAGGTCACAGGAACTGTTCCCCACAGATTTTTTTTTTCTTCTTTGGCAGTTGAAAATCCCTGGAATGAATCTGGTCTGGGTCCGTTTTCTTATTTGTTTCTGACATTGACATGCATTACTGTTAGAGCATGGGGAAAGACTCGGGGTGTGGTCCAGGGCTTTGCCCTGGAAAAGCGCAGTGCTGGCACCAGCTGCATTCCTGGGGCTACCTCATTGTCTCACAGGCCCTGTCAGGAGCACTCTTCTGCCTTGGCTTGGCAGCTAAATAAAACAGACTTTTGTCTAGACAGAACTAACAGAAGCACTTCGTGATCACTGCCATGCTTTGTTTTCACATGCAGGAAACAAACTCCAAAAAGAAATTCTGTTCAAATTCAATAGTGCAGTCTCCAGAAACTAGTCAGAGTCCCACCAGTGTCACCACTATTTACAGTAGCAGATCCTGATTGAATATCTGTGCACATTTGCAAACTACTGAATACTCAGCCAATCCCAAGGATTTTATGTACAGTCTGATTTTGAAGAAGTGTGACACCTTTTTTTAAGCAATTATATATACAACATTAAACTTAACACATCAAATGTGAAATCCGTAACTGATCTAGCAGTAAAACATGACGGAATTCACTGTGGATGCACTGCAACATATATTAACCTCAAAAGCTAAAAGATTCAACATGTAAAGTATATAATCATTCCCAGTTGATTCTGAAAGTTGCTTTATAGCTGAAGCTTTAAAAAGGAAATGTAATACTCTTAAAAATATTTTGGAAAGCCCTTGTTGCACCTGAAACATAACTACTCTTCAATATTTAATCATAAATTTATACATAACAACTTCCATAAATTAGATTACAAAATGCTGTTTAACTAGAAATAACTTCTGGTTGGAGGTGCATGCTACTAAAACTCTGCAACTAGAAGTCTTTCAGCAACAGGAAATATAAGATATCCAACTAAAATACAAGGTAGAGACTTGGAAACCAGACTGTAATTACTCTGTCTTGAGTTTTCCTGGAACAGCTGTACTAACACCTGAACTTTTATTAAAAAATACTACAGGATGTTTAAAAGCAGCAAGCAGCCAAAACCTGATTTAAAACAGGATTCAGAGGCAGCACTTCCAAAAATCAAGATTCGGTACACTTGAAAACTGATCTGTAATCACAAGAAGGGAAATGTTATTTAATCACTTAACAGCTCTTTAAAGACAAGAGGGAAAACTGAGAAAGAAAGGCTGGCTATTTAACTAGAAAGTTCAGGTCATGGCATCAGGATAGCTAAGTCATGCAGAGATCAGTCTGGGTTTGCAATATGAAGATGTTCCTAAAGCCTGAACAGATCCATAAGCTGCGCTGGATGCCATTCAGAGCCAGAGCTGGCAGTACTAGTTAAGGATAGGTAGACATATCTATGACAAATCCCGGTCATATACTAAGTCTTCCTTAGCAGTAAGTCTAAGTTCTCAGTGACCTCTCTTCTCAGGAAGAGATTTGTGAATCTATGCAACTTTATATATGACACAATAAAACCTGCACATCCCCTTGAACAGCAGAACTGCTGCAGAAGAGAGTAATATCCAGATAATAGCTAGGAATATCCACTAGGAGTGATCTACTCACTCACTAGCTTTCACTGAACACCAACTAAATCTCCACTATATCACCAACATAGAGACACCTACACACCTTAATGTTCAAACTGAATCCCATCCCATATGATCTTGTATTTCATGGCATAAACTCCCTTGCAACCAATAGAATAAAGTAGAGTTTTCCATTAGAAAAGTTCTTTTCCTTTATTCTGCAAAGTGTCTTGCAGGTTTCATTAATCCAGTGGTTGACACACTATCAGAAAAATAAGTCTGTGAGACAATACACTAGGCAGACCTAATGTAATAGCATGAATATGGCAATAGTAATTTAATGTATCTTGCATATGATACCCTTACCCAATGAAGATGCTGTGTAGGCACATGCCGTAGAAATAATGCATATTGCTTTGTCATTATATTCAACATGAAATTTGAAAATTAAAGTGGAGCAGGTGTAAACAAAAAAGGGCCTGAAAGTAAACATAAGTATTTCTGTGTGGGACTTGGGGTTGCTGTTCTACCCTGAAAGGATAAGCACTGTAAGAATAGCCAGGTTTTTCTGGACACCAAGATCTAAAACTTTTTTTAAGTATAATATACCCTTCTTTTTGTTCTCTATTTTAATTTTAATTTCAAAGAGTTTAAATGCCAAAAGGAACCATTTAGCCTGATCTCCTTTTATCGCAGGTTTGGTTCCTTTGTATTCAGCTACTCCAGCAATCTGCATTGTTAGAATGCATCTTCCAAAAAGGCAGCCATGAAGTAATAGAGAACACCTAGAGAACTGCGTCAACCAGGGTACCCAGGAATGACCCTGTGTCTTGAGCTGACACCTAAGGCCTTTTTAGTTATCAGTTCTCAATGAAGAGTACTGTGGATTTATCCACTTTTTGATCCCACCTGGATTTTCAGTATTCACAATAACTGCTAGTGCTGTGCTCTGCAGTTCAGTTATGATGTTTTAGTCATTTTGAAATCACTCTTTACCTCTACCTGATGCCCTTTAGCTATGTGTTGAAATAGCCAGGAACAAAACGTTCCCTATTTACTTTCTCCTTGTTATTCATGACTGGAGAGACATTCCCACTCTGACATATATTTTCCATGATCATTAACCTTCTGCAGCATAGCTAAAATTTAAAATACCATCAACTACAGTCTATTAAGGTTCCCTTCACTTGTCTCACAGCTGTTTCATTAGCCCAGATGAATTTACAAGGCATTTTTCTCTCCACTTCACTTTTTTTTTTTCTTTTTGGTTTTGTTTCAAGAGGGAGTGGCACTCATTCAGATCCTGAAAACAGCTGCCACAATTCCTTCATCAATTATCTCCTAATTTCAGTATTATTCAAGCTTTTGCAGAAACCCCAAGCAACATTTCCCAAACACTTTTTTGCTTGGCAAGTGAGCTGTTGAAGGAGCCCACCACTGTCACCAGCCTTTGTTTCCAAGTCTGAGCCACACTTCCCCAACTTCTGAAAAGCACCTACAATAGCTGTGAGTAGGGATGGCTTGACAGCTGGATCACTGAACGGGTCTGGTCTAGGCAAAGAAAAACACACGGATGCTTTTCAATTTGGGTCACTTTTCCACTGCACTTTAGATCTCAGCCTGACTACAGCTCCTTCAGCGTGACTGAGAGGCTACTGAACAGCAGTCAGGGGATGGGAGGGAGTGGCAGAGCACAGGGAGGAGCGCAGGAACAACTTAATACATTTTTCCCATCACAGAACAGCAACAACTCCACGCCCACATGACAACGTATTTGAAAAATCCAGTTCTGACACTCACTTGAGCACCACCCTCATATACCTAAACCTACAGAAATCTATCAAACATAACTGGTACTGCTAAGTATTACTCCCAAGTAATACATGACCACATGAGTTTTTCTCCTTTCTACCCATCATCTCCTTCATTATGTAACATTAAGCAGCCCTGTTTATACTTGCTAAATGTCTCTGAACAGCCACTGCAAGCCAAATAGGAAATGCAGTTCCCAAATTACAGGTATTTAAAAGCAGGCTGAATAAACCTGACACACAGAGTTTCGAGCAGCTAAACCTCCAGCTATTTTTGAAACATGTTCCGTGGTGTATGAGGAGTGTACAGCTTGAAGGATTGGTCTGAGAGAACTACTACCAATAGCAACATGCAACACAGACTCTTCCAGTTTTGTTTTGCAATAGTTCTGTATTACTAGTCATCCCTTCTATTTTACAAAGTTTTTTCCTCTGTAACTCATCAGTCACTGTGAATTGCTGAAACACCCCTAAAACTAGGCAAAGATCTGTAAATAGTCTTGGTTCCTCAACCCTTGAGACACTGACTGGCTGGCACTGCACAACTGGCACAACAAATTTCTGTGTATTTGCCTGCAAAAGAAACACAAGGGCATTTCACTTAAAAAGAAAAAGACTGTACTCCATGAGTTCTTTCTTTTATATTAATATTACAACCCCTCACTATTTTATTAACATTTGTATTCTGGAATCAAAACACAGACCTTCGGATAAAGTACATATGCAGGTTTTTGTATCCTTCTCTACAAAACCATACACTATTGAAAATCTTGTGGGCTTTGCATATTATCTTTGCATAGTACCTTGCATAATATTTGACATGAGGGAAGGATTTGCTTGTCTCATGATCCATGTTTATAACTGGTTTCAGCAACATAAACACAATTTTATACACATCTAGCAGAAGAAATAAATCTCTCCATGATTTGGCAGTGTTAATACTCACATTCACTTCCACCTCTATGGACCAGTCTCCTAGTGGAGGGTTCATTGATAACTGAAATTTTTTGGAAACTACACCCAAATCACCCTCCTCCATCAACCACTGCTGAATTAATTTCTTCCGAGGATCCTAGGAGAAAAGCCAAGCTGCATGTTAAATGTGAGTGGCCTTGCTAACAAGATTTAGGTAGCAATACATACTAACTGTATTTTTCACAAATTTGGAACATATGACACATTCCAACATGTAACTATGTTCCTGTGGATACTTACCCGTATATATATATTTAGAGACACTTTGTAAGGTTTAAGATCAGGATAGACAGTGACAATCCGGAAGAGCACATCTTGTCCTGGTTTATACATAGATTTATCAGTCTGGATGAATACAGAGGTGCTCTTTGACATGTACATCAAGCTGGTACGGTTAGAGAAGATGCGCCGGCCATCAGCACGGCCTTCCACCAGTAATTCATAATTCCCAGAAGCACTGTTCAGAGGCAGCTTTAAAAGAAATAGTGACTCTCTGTTAGGTATCCAAAATATTCTTGAAGATACTGTTATTTAAAAAACATTTGACATAAAGAACTCATATATACCTGAACTTGTCAATTTATGTGTATTCCCAAAAAGAGAAAGGGGTTTTTCTCCATTACTTTAATGTGTTATTTCAACAATTACCTGAAAATGTGTTATCAGAAGCATCTTTTCAACAGATTTCCATCTAATTTTAAGTAGTAATCAGGTTTTCAACAAGTATCTATGCCTTCATATGCAATTCACAGTCTCATACATACATACATTGTGCTTTCTCTTTTCAGTTGTTCAGAAATATCTTGGGTTTGATACAATGGGCTAATACCTTTCTTCATCACTTTTTGCTAATAAATTTTCCAAAAATAAAAGATCTGAAGAAGGTATGTGTAAGCAAGATGGGCAGGACAGTAAGAGAACTTTGCATTTGTTTTTTTACAGTCTTTAGCTTTATATCCTATGGGGTAGAAAAATCAAATATAGAATTAATATCTCATGAGGTGAGGTGCTGTTTTTCAATAGCAACTTCACGGATTTTGTCTCCTTTCAGTTTAATGATTCATAATTACAGCACATATCATGACTCATTTAGAAAGTAAAATAATTATTCTTCCCAAAATATTAAGAAATTAAGGAACAGAAATTGTATATGGTTAACTTATTTTGGATAGACACTGAAGGCTCCTACAGTACTGGCAGAAAAGACAGATATTACTGGCAAGGATATTTAGACCACATAAGATCAGAGTAATCATGCACAGGTTTCTTTTCTCTCTCTGTGTCTTTCCAGTGCACAGAAGAAATCTAGAGCTCATAATTCAGATGCGTCACTTCATTTCCTAAAGTTAGCTGGGAGGAATCCCAGTCACAGGGGTTGAAAGGCTTAAAGCAGAGATGCTCTAGCACACCAGAATTTTAGTTGAGCAGAGCCTTCACAGACAACCACTGACCCCAGGGACATCCCAGCCCAGATGCTGGCTTCTGTACTGCCAGAACGTCTCTTTGAAGAAAGGAAAGGGTTTTAACACAGCACACAGCTCATTCCAACAAGCAGCCCTGCTGAAAAGCTTAAGAGTCACATGCTTCTGTTTGGAGTTAAAACTGTAAATCTGGAGTAAAGCCTCTGAAGTTAAGACAACTAAAGCAGACAGGCTTGCATTTTTCAGCATAACATATGGAACTGAAGCACTCCTCTTGCACTGTAATGAAAATTACAGCTGTTAACTCACCAGGCACAGCACTTCAAAAGTATCCTACCAAGTCCTATAAAGAAAGGCTGTACTGCTGTCAAAGCTCATTTTAACAGCGCACAGTGAGGTAACGGGGATTCACAAACATGGGAAAATGTCACTGGGTGACAAATGAGGTAGATGCAAATGTCTGTAGAGAACACATTTCCTTCTCTGTGTATTTACCTATAAAGAGGAATCAACTACAATTCTACTCCTCCTTGCTGACTTTCTGTTTTTAAAAACAAGCCGGAAAAAAAAAAAAATCAAGAAGGGGGAAAAATGAAAAGGCTCTTTTTCACCCATAAGCAAGCCTATGATGACACGGGAAGAAGACATCCCCCCTTTAAAATCTGCATCTAAAATTTAATTTTATAAATCCAAAGTTCCACACTGAAATGGATTTTGCATTTTCTTCAGCTACAGGTTTTTGTACACACATTGCCAAGAACATATGATTCACATATTTCAACACCCTCCAAATACCATGCCAAGTATTCTGCAATATCTTAAATAGGAGGAACAGCCTTAGCTACTGCATCTGCCAAATATTACTTTATTATTACCTCAAATATTCATTTATGACTATTACTACTTCTTTAAAAAGCTGTAATCCCTAAAAAGCATGTAGGATTCGCTACAAGAAGTCAAGGACACATTATAATCATTGAAAATCAAAATGGGGGAAAATAACCTTGTTTTGTTTCATCATTGCAGTGAATTGTACTCTTACAGCATTATTTTAACATGCTTGCAAGTATTGTCTTTGATTTCTTCTTAAAAAATCTGTAAATGCCATTTAGAGATCTCATCTATTTTCCTGTATCTCTTTTCTATCACAAATAAGGATAGACAGCATGGGTTTCCCCCTAGATTTTCACACTTTTTATACCTTGAAAGATCTTTCTTTTGCAAAACATGGTAACAAAACTGCCTATTGTACCTTTCTTGATGTAAAGGTCAGAGACAATGAGGTTTGCATGGCCATGGCAGTGTATTAGGACAGCTGAGGTGCAATGTAACCCACCTTCTGTTTCACACATCTATGCTACCAGAAACTGCACTAATACAACACTTCCACAAGATCATCGCTACAATAATAGTAACTACCTCAGCCCCACCAACTCCTTCTCTAAAGGGTTGTTTCTCAACCCAAATATGAGCAAGGCAGTTTTTAACACTAAGTAGTAGGAACTTGCTGTGAAAATATTTTATCTTAGTCAAAACATCCCAAATGAATAGTATTACTATCCCCATTTTGGCACTCCTAACACAAGAGAGAAAAAGGCCATCTCACGTACTTCTAACTACACTAAACACCATCACAAGTACCTCAGACAAAGCAGCTACTGTTTCCTCTGGAAAAGATGAGGCTGAATCCAGAAACTCATTACCCACCTTCTGCTACCAGCAAATTACACTTTGGACAAAACCTAAGTCTTCTGTGGCTACATAAATGAATAAAAAATCTTGCTGTTCAAAAATGAGTCAGTTTTCATCAGTTCAGATAGCAGTGAGAGAGGGAGGAAAGTACCCTGCCTAGTTTTAGGTGCCTGAACATTTTAAGACCTGGCCAGATTATATTAAGGAACTTGTTAATTTAATTTTTTTTTTAATGAATGGGATTTTCTATGTTTGCTATAGTTCATAGAGATGCATTTCAACCTAGTAATCTTCATAATGCTGAGCTGCTCATTGTCATTGATTATCCATCTATCAAATACTTCCAGATTATTTAATCAGAGACAGTTTATTTGAGATCAGAACTTAAACCCACTGGATTAGAGGATACCCAGACTTAAGGATGACTTTGGTAGAACTTTTTTCCTGATATAAATACATAATTCTTTAGAATGGGTTTTCAAGATGAACATCCAGGATCATAAATTCAGGATTCATACACAACACGCAGTTCAAGACACACTTTTGGGGTTTTTTATGTACTTTCACTGAATGTGCATTTCCAAACCCTTACAAAGACCGTATATAAATATATTTTTAATTAGTATTTCTCAATTGTTGCTTTGCACAATTTTTTCAGCTGTTATTAGCCTTCATGGTGTGTCTAAAATACAGATGTAGATATCGGCCAGTAAAAAAAGCCACAAATCAAATTTCTGTGTTCAAGTTTTGTGATAGTTTGTGTTGATGCTGGAAATCAGCTCCCAAATCCTGTAATTACTTCTAACAAGATGCAGAGCATTTGATCTGAAAAATCCTTGATTTATTGGTCAGTAAATACACTCATCTGAGACTGTGAAAACAACTGGGATCACATGCAAAATATATCGTCAACACCAACGGATGGTAAGTTACAGGGAGTCAACATTTTCTGAGGAAGGAGGAAATGAAAATAATACTTACTACTGGAAGAACAAGAGTCCCAAAGGTATCTGAACAAAAAAGAAGAAATATCACACTGTCAGAAATCTGTGAGATTAATTACGATAAACTTACCAAACCATCAACACTATCTTAGAAGAGCAGTGCTCCTTCCCCTACATGGTTGATGGAAGATGTGAGACACCTTTTGCAGTGCTGCAAACGTATAAACACCAAGCTACAGCAACGTTATTTCTTTGTTTGGTGGGGCTGTTGTCCATATTCACTGCTTGAACATTTTTCTTTACATTCACAGAGACTGAAACACTTTTACGATCCATTCAACCCTCTATGCCACCTGAGTTATTTTCCATTGATTCTGCAGCCCAGATAAAGGCTAAAATTTTTGAAACAATGCACAGGATTTATCACCCTTAAGCAAAGGAGCACCCAGAATAAACCTCACTGAAACCTCACATGGGAAAAAGTAACTAACGTATCAATACATGTGGGTTAGTATAAATTACTGCTTTAACTATTTTAGATAATGTGGCCTCAAATATTTTTAGAACCCAAATAAATGTCCTGTTAAACTCCTGGATATCATTACATCATTAAGCCATTAGTGCCACAGGTCTTCTCTTAATTACATAATGTATTATAGAATAGAAGAGAACAGACTAGAACAGAACATTCCAGTTTTCCAGTTGGAAGGGACCTACAATGATCTTATAGCCCAACTGTCTGATCACTTCAGGGCTCAGCAGAAGTTAAAGCATATTATTAAGGGCATTGTCCAAAATCCTCTTAAACACTAACGGGTTTCAGACATCAACCACATCTCTATGAAACCTGTTCCAGTGGTGGACCATGCTCTCAATAAAGAAATGCTTCCTAATGTCCAGTGTGAACCTCCCCCAGTGTAGCTCTCAAGCATTCCCACACCTCCTACCACTGGATACCAGGGAGAAGAGATCACACCTCTCTCTCCACTTCCCCTCTTCAGAAAGCTGTAGATAGCAATGAGAGTGCCCCTCAGCCAGACTAGAGAAACCCAAAGTCTTTAGCTGCTCCTCACAGGACGTGCCTTTGAGTTCTGTCGCCAGTTTTGTTGCCCTGTTCTAGATGCACCGAAGGACCTTCTAAAACTGTGGGGCCCAGAACTGCACAGAGTACTTGATGTGAGGCAGCACCAAAGCTGAATGCAGTGGGGTAATCCCTTCTCTTGATCACCTGGGAATGCTGTGCTTGATGCACCCTTCAAGTATGTGGTTCCCCCTTTTGGCTGCCAAGGCATGCTGCTGACTCATATTTGCTTCTGCTGATTCCATTCAATTAAACCTTTTTGTGTCTCCTAAAAAGCCACTGGTTTATACCTATCTTTTACTCAACTGTTTCATAGAGTAAGCAAAAAAAAAGAAAAAATTATTTATTTATTCATGTCCTTCTTGATCCTGGACCTAAAGGCATTCCAAGATGAAGCAATCACTTGACCTCTGAACTCCAATAAATGTTAGTTTTAGAAATCAATGAATTCTTTCCTTTGACAGTGGCAAACAGAAGGAATCTCAATGAACTGAATACAGGTTGTCCTGACTGCTGCCACAGCACTAAAGGAAAAATGCTATCCAGCATGCACCATCTATTCAAATTATAAACTGAGTTAAACCAAATGACTCACATTCCACAAATGACGTTTGTGGGTAGCACACTCCAGTACTTCATTCTGGTATTCAAAAGTTTAACAGGCATGGGCAGTACTATGCCTAAGGAACACAGTTCTTTCCACAACATGTTTATGTTGCTGTTAAACCTATTTTTTTTTCGTATCATCCCTCTCTCCACTTGAGAAGCAACCCATGCAGTCATTAACTCTGAGGAACACCATTGGCCTTTGAGGTTTTCCAGACAGGAGTGTCCAGTAAAACAGTTTTCTCAGTAGCCAGTGGAGAGGACAAACTACCCCAATTCACAGTGGCAGGGAGCCCCCACACTTGGCCAAGGTTGCTTGGCACACGGGGCTACAGGACGGCTATCAGCTACAGGAGAGGAATTACAAAGTCCTGCAGAGTACCTGATCCATAGGTGACGCAAACACCTCTAGGTGCACTGATATATTTATTCCCAACATCTACCCAAACAACCCCATGCCCAAACAATTGCACTAAGAGACATAATTTTAGTTACAGGAAACTTACGTCTTCCTAACTCAGGAGAGGGTGAGTTACTGTTAAGTAGGAAGGATTTTTCTTAGGGGATTATATTTCACTGTAAAGGGAACAAAATGCATGGTAACTAGCAACAGAGACGATACAAAGTTACCTCCTGAAATTTTTCTCGGTTATACACTAAAACTCTAACCCTTCCCTTGTTTCTTTCCCCGTGTGAAATAAGGCTGTGCTAAAGCTGGCGTCTGCACAACCACAACCTATAATGCTGTGTCACCAGAGAAAAAAAAATAACCTTTGTCACTGCTGATAATTGGTTATTAACAAGGAATAGAAACCATTTACCACATGTCTGAGAGGATATGCACATGGTTAAATTCTGCTACACTAGCTTTAATCTAACCTACACAGCTAATTACAGCAATGGCTACAGGAGTGACTTCAGTACACTGGGACACACTAAGCACAAATCTGGTATTTGTACCACAGCCCACACCATGGGGTTTCTATTTCCATCTTTACCCATGCCAGTGCAAACACACTGGTACCCACACACCACAAGGGCAGAGTGACAAGGGGAACTGCTGCACATCATCCTGTGCAGTACCTACCAGGTTGCAAAGCAACCTTAACAGGGCAGGCACTTCAGAGTTTCTCATCAGGGCAGTGCCTGCTTGCCTCCATCTGTTTTGAGAACAAGTGGCATACAGAAAATCAGAAATCTTCCAGCAGGGTTTCTTTCCTGTTCCCAAGCCTGGGAGATCTAACATCAGGTCTGAGCTAGATACAGCTGTGATGCAGATGGGGAAAGAGCCGGGGAGGAGGGAGATTTATATCACAGTTGCATTTGTGCAACTCAGAAAGGATTTACCTTCTGAGGCAGTGCTAGGAAGCCACAGCCTCCCTGGATGCTGAGATAAAGCCCAGAGCACTGTCTAATTACCAGCCAGTGAAAATCATAAAAGAGGCTCCAGGGCATGAGGTAATCTTCCAATTTATATCACTATGTAATTATTTTGCTAGGAATTGAGCAGCCTGGGCAGATCTGAAATTCTTTAGCATTGCAGTGGATTCCCCTGTCATGCGAGATTTTCCCATGTTCTCAGAGACTATCAAGCTGCAGCCAATTCCCTGGAGCTCTGCTCAGCTATGCCTAGGGATGACTTCGGACATGCTCAAGCAAGAGCTATAGGCAAAACGTTTCCTTTATGCCAGTGCTGAATAGCGGAAATTCACCATTTTTTCTGTTCACTTGATGAATTAAAGTTGTATTTAATCAAACAGCAATTTCAGGTTTGTAAGGAATTAACCATGGTCCAACAGCTAGCACATAGCACTGCTCTGCTGCAAGCCCTGCTATCAGGCAGCTGACTTTTACCCACATGCAGCGTGTAACACTTCCACATGAGATCAGTCAAGTCCGGCATCTACTGTCCCCAAAATTGGCAATAATCTTCTGTCTTCTTCAACACATCCCTGCAAAGAATCCCTTCAGTAATGAAATACAGGTAACTAACTCCAGGCAGAAGAAGTAGGTTTAGAAAGGAGCCCAGAACAGCTAAGCCACCTACACCAAGCACTGCAAACCACAAAACACTTCCTCCATTCATTCCATCTGCTCTCCGCAGCAGCAGAGTCACCAGCATGACTGCAATGGGACATAGCAGGGAACAACCAGGCAAGAGCACGGGTCCCTGCTACCCATGAGAGTAGTAGGGAAAACAAGAGATAGTTACAAGTAACAAGAGATTAGTTAGGGAAAACCTCCAGCTGGGAACCATGATTTGGTTGTAGGGGGAGACACGAAAAATTCCGTGGACTGTTCCGGACTAATCTTGAAGACAGTTAAAAAACAAACTACCAAAAACCCCAACAGAAGTCAAGTGAGCCTTCAAGAAAAAAACCTCTTTCCTCGTCATTGGCAAAACCATTTCTTTCACAGAATTCCTGAGGCTTGTACTGTATTCCTTCAATAAATACTGCACTGAGAAAATACATGGAAATACAGTGGAAACAAATGCCAAACCCTCCTGCCTCCTTTTCCTCAGAATCCTTGGTATTTAGGATTTTCCAGTAGAAGAGGAATCAAAGACAGTGTGGGAGTGACATGTCACCAGTACAAATGGCAGGAGGAAATCATCATCTTTTCAAAGTATTTTTCTACCCTGCCATTTTTTGTCAGTCTAATAGTATTATTATCAATAAAGCAAATAGAAAAAATTCTACATAAACACACGCATGTTTTTTTAGACTTATGGAGAACTGCACAAACAATGGTATCTTAAATTCCTCCCACTGCATTGGCCTAACCCAAATGCAGAAACTTATGCTACCCCTTCTTGAGATGACACCACTAGGACTAGTCATATACGTTCTAGCTTCCACCCCTAAAAAAAGACAGAGGTTCTAGAAAAATGACTGTATGGCTTGGCATAGTGAACTACAGCTTGTGCCAGTATCTATCAATTAAGTAGCACTTCAGTCTCTCATTTATATAAAGTCAGCTCTGACTGTATATTCTACCTCATGTGGCAGGTATTGCTGCAAACAGATTTTCTCACTTAAACTTTTCTACCTATGTCCTCAATCCTTAGTAATGTGTGAGACCAGAAAAAATGTAACTGGAATCACTTCAGATTGATTTACTGAAATGATGCCACATCTTTGCTCTGGCAGCTGTGTTCATATATCCATGCTTAGGAAATGTTCACAGAAAAACATTTTCTTTGCAGTGGCAAATGGATTTATTTTCTACTGCTGAATCTATTTCAAAAACTCACATCATATAAATAAAAATTAGCATTCTTCAATGTCCTTCCAGATTTTTATTCCTGTACAAAATATATACTACTTTTGTGGTTTTAAAAAAAAAAAAAAAATAAAAAGGAAGGAGTAATACCAAGACCTACACTGTCCAGGAAGTGAAAAATAATTATTCTTCAAAGAAGACCTGCAAATCTATTGAGTTTGCAGTTTGCTTTAAATATGTTATACTCCACTTCTATCATGCTAAAGCTATCACCCAAATTAGCACTGATTAGTTAAACAAATAGCCCAAAAGACAGAACTTGAGCCACTGCTGTTAAGTTATGGCTTAGTTTGGCCCAGATGACAGAAGGAGGAGCAATACAGCAGTCAAACACGGAATAGGGATTGCCAGGGGACGTCAGCATTTGGGCTGACATCCAAAGCCAAATGAGGCCAACAGGCCTGTAGCAAAGGGGTATAACTTGCTCCAAAAAGCCTCCTAAACCCTGTCTGCCAGCACTACAGACACTTCCCTCCACAGCCGCTTCCTACCCTCCTCCCTATTTCCTCCACCCCTTATCCTTTCCAGTCGTTTTTGCAAACCTGGAGGCTAAAAGCACGCAAAAATTATAAAGCGGGAGAGAGAGGCAAGGTAGCAGTGCTGCCTATGGAGAAAGATGTTAAGGGACAGGAGGAATAATCTAAACTGACCCAAAGTTTATCACCTGAGGTCCTGGTCAAGAGACAGGGCACCACAGCCCTAGAGGACAGAAGAAAGGCAGAATGCATAGATGTTTTTGTGATTGAAGCTATGTTTTACCAAACTCTGCAGTTGCTAGCAAGCTCTAGCTTCAGTCTGCAATGGGAAGTGTAGGGATATTTTCCTGACAGCTAGGAAAAAACCCTTCTCCACCCTAAATACGGAAGTCTTTCCCTAATCTCCAGGATCAGAAGAGTGGGAGAAACCCATCCATAGCACATCCAGAAACATTCATGGCTGGGACAGAATAGATGCAGATTCACCAGAAGGTATGAACAGAAGAGGCGCTGTCCTTCCTCTTCTCTGTCCCCTGACCATAGCATTCTCTGTGTCTTTCCACCTTACATAGCAAAGGAGTCATGGTACCCCCCTGCTTGTCCCTTCTACTGATCCAGCCCTTCTTCTCTCGACAGCATTGTCAGATGCACCTTTGAGGAAAACCACCCATCTCTCACCCTCTCAGACCAACAGATACTGCTGACGGCTGGGCACCTCCTCCCTTGCCCTGCCACATCCATGATCCCTACCCCAAGCAAGTAGCATGTTTCCTGATGACTGGCCCTTTTTAGACTTAAAGCATAATTCAGACATTTAATTCTTCACTCAACCTTCTAAAGTCAACCAACCAACTCCATGGATTATACAATTATTACTACTTTCAGCTGAGTAGTCAGAGACCAGCCAGTTGCAAGAACACAATACTTAGAAAAAACACTCTCTGTTTATCTGGGACACTGCACGCTGGGTAGGAAAACAGAACAGCTTCGTATTTCCAAAACTAAATAATCTTTTTAATCAGACACCTTCTGAGAGTTATCCAGGCACTACCATTGTTTAAACTCAAGTATAGCCTCTTTTCAACTTTCTCCCGAGACAAACCTAAGAGCCATCCATGGACTTTTTGTCATGCGTATGACACTGCCACTGCCTACCATACCATAACAACTATACTGCCATGAATTACAAATTTACAGCTGTTAGGAAGGTAATTTTTGAATACTACAGAGGAAACTTTCTTGACATCAGATCCAGTCTGTGAAACTATACAGACAATTCAGAATAATCTCAGACTTAAGCCTTTTGCACAACTAAATGTGGAATACATTTCATCCCCTTGGTGACTATACACAAACACACAAACTCACAGGCATCTGCACATCCTGCTTTCAAGGCACTACTGACCATCATTACTATCCATTCCTATGTTCATGAAATAAACACAGACAAAACCACTATTAAGGCAATTTAAAGCAGCTGCACTTTTTATCCCAACTTAAAACATAGGAAAATCACATTAGAACAAAATATGGCTAAGCCTGTACATGCCAGACATTTGGCAGTATTAATACCACCCTCATCACATCAATTGCTGTAACTGGAACAAAATTTCAAAGTCAAGTCACCTCTCAAACTCATTTAATGCAAATAACGCATTCAGAATCTATTGAAATTTCTGCTTAGAGGGAATGAAAAAAGAAGGTTTGTTTTCACATCGGTTTTCTTCCATTTTCTGGAACACATTCAAAGTTTCTGATGACAAAGCCACATAACTTTTCTGAGGCAACAAAATTATTTGAATATATGAAAATATTATCGGACACTTCCTTCATTAGTAAATAAAGGCAATATAAATCCCTAACCATACAAAATAAGCACCTGGACCTCACAGCTACACCTCCAGGAAGCTGAAGAAGTGGTCTGTCGCTACAACCATGTTTTCTATGCACATACTTGTTCTGTGCATGTGGACTGCAGTGAATCTGGGTGAACAAGCATCATCTCTTGACACTTACTATTCAATCTCTGCTGATAGGATCTCAACTCTGCTTTCACAAACAGGTAGTCGTGGATAGCACAGCATGGAAACCAGCAACACTGCCAGTGCTGACAGTCATAAGAGTCTTGGGAAAAGAGAAGTCGCCTCTGTATGACTGGAAACTCCTGCATTTCCCAACTGCTTGCTGCTTCCCCGGCTATTTCTATAACCCAGTACTTCAGCTTGGATCTCCTTCTAACTAGACACCACTAAGGACATCATCTTATACCCATCTACTGTTAGCTCCCACCCTTTTCTCTTTAAAGCTACTTTTAATGTACCTAATAGTACATAACAGGTGTATAGCACACTTCTCCCCAGTTCCTCCCATCTCTCCTCAGATGCTTTCCAGAATGTAGAAGAGACTCCCAGGGTAAAACCAAAGTCTCTTTGGCCTAAGGTACCATCTCCAGCAATGGTCAAGGACAGACATCTGAAAAGCGTAAAACCCAAACAAGTACACAGTGACCCCTCCTTGGGTACTCTTCCCAGCCTATACAATCTGCATGTCTTTATATTGGGCCAATCCTTCATGGACTTTTGTCTTGTAAATTTCTGCAATTGTGTTTTGTATCCACAAAAACTGGGACGTGGAGTTCCACAATTTATTTTCATCTCATGTGAAGGCCCATCTTCTTCTGTCAGGTTTGAACTTGTCTCCTGAGAGATCTCCGATCTTTCCCTCTGCTCTCCCTGGCATTTCTCCAGTTGGTTCACGGGCTCCATGATGAGTGCCAAAAATCAAGCACAGCATTCCCCAGGATACCTAATTAGGCTGTGAAGATTACTAGAATACTTTCTCGTAGCTTACAGAAAATACTTTTGTGTATAACATTTGAGTACAATGTTTACCTTCTTTTTTGAGCACCACAGTATTACTTACAAGCCTTTACCCTCTGTTACCTTTAAACCATCACCCCCCCATACACATTCCCCCTTCCTGCAGAACTGTTCCTGCACCTTGTTCCCCATCCAATAAATACATGTTCTTTCATTCGTCAACAAAAGCAGAACTATGCACTAGTTCTAGTGATCACACTCCAGTTTTTCCCCTAATAATTTCTGGTATTGCCAAAATGCATTCAAAATCTAATCCTTTCTCCCAGTGTCCTTACCACCCCTTCACTAAGCTAATAAACATTCTCCCTTTTTAATTCATGTCAGTCATACTGAACAATACAGTTTCAGGGCAACTCATTTCCCTCTTGAGAGTGAGCCACTAAGACTTACTTGATGAAGACTATTTTCCATCCAGCCACAAACATATTAAATAAGAATTTCATGCTGTCCTTGCCTCCCCAGCTGGCTTGTCAGAATGCCATGCCAGACTATCAAAAGCCTTAGTAAAATCAATATGTAACAAAATCCTGTGTCTTCTCCCTCTACAACCCTTGCTAACCCATCGTGCAACACATTTTATTTGCAGGTTTTCAATCTTCCAGAACCTCTCTGTTTACTTATGCTCTCAAAACTTCACTAGCAGATTTAAAATTATTTCAGTCAATTCCCTAAATATTCTACAGGTAATTTTATCAGGCCTAAACACCTACTTGACCAAAGTACTCTTTAAACTGTTCCTCCCCTTTTGTTATTTTAATTCTTAAGCCTTTTCCATGACAGTTAGTTGATCTTCTTAGGGAAGACTGAACACTTACTGCCTCTCAGCATCATTAATCATCAGAGTAGCAAGCCACAGAAGTAGCAACCTTTCTCATCAGAGTAGCAAGCCACATCCTTTGCTAGCTCTCTTGCTACCAATATGTTATTTAAAAACCCTGCCTTACTATCCTTCACATTATTTCCTACTGATGGTTTGGCCTTACCAGTTTTGTTTTTCGTTACCCATGCAACTTCTTTAAGTTCCTTTGTAAACTGATTTCATTTACAGTTTCTATATACGGTTTTCCTTCTTTCTGTTGTCTTTTTGGCCAGTTTAGATGGTGTTTAGTTACTTCATTTCTTACCTTTCTGCTCTGTTAATGTGTACTTATCCTTTTAGTATGAATCCCTCAGGAATTTTCACCCTTTGCTTCCCTTCTTGCTTCTGATAGCATGTTACCTACCTACAATGCCTGTTGTTTATCGTCATCGCTTCTTTTTTCCCTAATTCACAGCCTTTAGTTTGCTCTTCTCTCTCCTCCCTTTCCTAAAAGCTGCAAAGCCCCTCCAGTTCACAGTAGCAACAGGGAATCACACACTGGGACATGCAATATTCCCTTGTGTGTATGAGTTGCCCCACTGTCTGCATTTCTATTTTATCCTACCCTTCTGAAGGTACTGTGAAACAGCCTATAGTGCTCAATCTGCCACACCCTCCTTGGCTGGGTCTCGATGAAGAACATGGTGACCAGAAAATCCTCATGTACAAACACGTAAGCCTTGAGTCACAGAAGGACTCTTTCCCTCAAATCTCAGACAGCATCCAAACAATAAAATAAAGCTCAAGTACTGGATGGGATCACTACTCCCATTTTTCTGCAAACAACTTAATGGGCCTGTCAGCAGGATGGATCCAACAAAAGGCACAGAAACCTGTTGGGTTTTGTTCTTTTCTTTTATGTTCTTGGGTTTGTTTTTTTCTTTTATGTACTCCAGCAATCTGACAGCCCATAAGAGATCACCTTCTTCTCTACTACCTCAGTTGTCTCTGGGTCCAGCCCCAACAGCTCTTTCCCAAAAAGTTTTCCTTCATTCTGATTTTGCATAGGTTATGTGCACGTGCTGACTATTTAACAACTTATTTTTCAGGAGGCACAGCTACACATACTTTTGGATATGGAGGTTATGGATGCAAAATCACTGCTGCAACTCCTACTCTCCCACTGTTTGGCTTTTTAGGCACTGATGAAAAAATAAGCAGAAAGGAGATGTTCCACTAAACTGCCAGCAAAACCTTTCACCCCACAGATTTTCAGCACAGACGGCACAGTCCCCAGTAACTCAGTCAGTTTATCCTGACATAAGGTGCAGAGACAACTCAAGATTAATAACAGGGACTGGTGGTTTTAGGTCATTCATTCCCATTTAGGTGTTACTTTACAACTTACTATTCCTAGTGTTTCTCACTGTTTCTCATACTGACATGGTCAAAATCATATTATTAAGTATGTAAAACATGCCTTCTGGTAAAAGGAGGTTTTCCATTGTCTATTTGGAGGATCACTACATGTCTGAGCTTGACAAACGTTCTCACAAACTATCATGCTTCATAAATCCTAGCTGAGTATTTACCACTCTCTGGCTCAGTAACCTCTGTTAACAAGTAAACGTACTCCTCCCTAGGACTACAGAAAAGCAGCATAACTTAATTAACATGTACAAGTAATTCACAAATGATGCATGTTACTGTAAACCAAATTCTTCAGTAAGTTCACATAATTCTCACTCAGCATGCTTTAAATACATTACATTGTACCTTAAATAGCAAAAGCTCTAGCTAATTAACCTTATTCTTTAGAATTAAAAACATTCATGCTGTTGGGCAAGTGATGACACCTCATTACATGTCAAAGCTTTTCTGAAAACAATTATTTTTTCCCAACTTATATGCTACTTCTTCTTTCCAAATCATTCTAGCACCAACCCAGAAAATACGTATCAGAACCTCTTGCAATTAAGGTATAAGGTTGCTCATACACTAACACACAGCAATGTCTGGGTAGCAAACCCTGTAAGAAAACACCTCCTGCCAATTCATACATATTTATTATCAATGACTGGATAAATATGAATGGCAAGAGTCACCCTTCACTGCAATCACTATAGATCAAGCTATTCATGCAGGGAATTTAACTTGTCCGTCTGTTATTCCCATAATTTCTTTTTTGCTATTTTGACACAGAAAACCCAACAGCTCCAATTGCACACAAGCCATTGTTACTTTCTGCAGTCATTTTCAATCAGGGTGAGGATCTTTCTGATACTGCATCTCCACAGAAAGTGTGTCAAGGCTTGGTACAGTGCACACAAACAGCTTTAGTTAGAGCTTTGTGTTTTCCTGGAGTCTGCTCTAGGCAATGGAAACCTGTTATCTCCTGGTGACGCATTCTTTTTTTTTAGGTTGTGCTTGCTCACACAAAGTTTACCTGTAGCAGCAACCTCCCCCTTGCAAACATTTAGTTGGTTTGTTTTCAATATATTAAATGTAATTAACATCTGTACCAAAACATTGGTCCTAAACAATTTCCCTTCCTACACAGTACATCTGAATTCTGGAATATTGAGCCAAGCTCAAAATATCTTTAAATGCATGTGCAGGCACACTTTCTCCTTCACTCCAAATACCCACTAGCCACTTAGTAACATTTATTTTCCCTTTGTTATAGAAAAAGCACAATAATGATGTGAACCAACCTTCACTGCTAAAGTGTTTCTCTAACAGACAATTGCCCAAGAATCACTCAGATATCAAAATTCCACTTCCAGTTATATTAGAACAGTAAATGTTTTATCAGCATCAGAGGGCAAACACTCTATTTCTTATACAAAGCAAGAATTACATTATAGAAATTAAAAACATCCATGCATCTAATACAACAAGGTCCTCTCATGGAGCTAACTCAGAAACTTAGACCAGTACATGTCTCATATTGAGCTGCTGCTACAGAAACAGGCTGAATCGTTAATTTAAGGCAGTTGCAGAAGCATTTGCCAGACAGGTATGTAATACCTCTTACACTTACGTACTTGAATGAACTTGGCCTGCCAGATTAAACATCCCTAATAAAAACTGTCTTCAGCCTGTCCTATGTCTCCAGCATCCAATTTCCAATTCAGTTCCATCAGCACAAACGTTTGCACATTGAACCAGGGGACCTGTCTGCCTAAAAAAACATTCAAACAAAATAAAAACTTTATTTTTCAGTCAGATCAGTTTCTCAGAGCACTTAATCCCCTGCTTTTGCTGTCACCACGCAAGGAAAACTACAGAGCATAACTGAGCCAGCTTAGGCAACAGTGCCACTGAATGTGCAGCCTAACCAAGGTAGCTATTCAGTGACAGATAAAGCAACATTTTCTGGGCATAAAATAATATATGCAGCAATTATGTAATTTAAAGAAGATTCTGTGTGCCTGCAGATATGCTTGGGTTTTCTCCTTCAACTGCAACAGCTGGCTTGATAAAACCTCCAGTCCTCCTTCAGTCACAGACTAAGCTCAGCTATAACAATACCGCTTCATATTTTATCTTAAGGTTGTTGTGTTCTTCAATGAAAAATTCAAAGATTTATCTTCTTATTCTGCCAAGCTGCTTTTGCTTCTCTCTGACAACTTGCTTTCTCTCTGAGTCAGAAGTGATCCACACCTGTAGCACCTTTGGATACATATCTTCAAGACTACATCCTCTTTTACAGGGCAGTTCCCTTGCTCCTAGCCCTTAACAGTTTTGCTTACGTATTTGTTCACAGAAAACAAATGACTAACAGATTATATAACCTGACTAGAAAAAAATTGATGGCCACATACTAAATGTTAAGAATTTTGCAAGAGGAAATACACAGTATGCTCAGCATTTTTTTCTGTTTCACTTATCAAGTAAAAATGCATAGAAAATTTAAAGATGTATTTAAAAGATGGAAAAATATTAGAATTTAGTAATGCACTATAGCATTTGTCCTTTTTCCTCACTGTATCCAGTCTGATACAGTATCATACCTGTTCCTGATAACCCACCGTTCACCCTGACTTCAGCAGCTCCCGGAGTCAAGCATTATTCTATGTGCTCAGAAGATAGAGACAGCCACATATTTTCAGAAGCTTGGAATTAGCAGTTGCTTGTCTGGCTTTTAATGTTGAGAAGGACAAAACCAGACAGGTTTGAAACTCACACAAGGCTCACTGAACTCTATGTCAAAGCAGAAGAGAAGCGGGAAATAACAGCCAATATAGTTAGTGGAAGAAAAGGAAAAGGCAATTTATTTTCTTTTAAAAACTTTGATTTTCAAAAGGGATCAACAAAAGTTAGTTGGTTTAGTTGGTTTTGGTTCTCTATCAAAATGTTTTGATCTGCTCAAATGCACTCCATCACACTCAAAGCCTCAATCTCCTCTACAGGCTGTGAAGGCTTTGAAATGAAGGTGTGATGCTTCCAACTAAGGCATCTGCATTAACTGTAAGACATTAATAGAAGAATTACACAAGCAATAAAGAAAGTGCATTATAGCAGGGTGAATTTTTCAGTACCTCATGCTGGTCTCAGACTCGCTACTTTTAACAAATGAAAAGCTAGAGTTTAGATGTCATTTATATTACCTCATACTAAGAGCAGTGTGAAAGCTGGACTATCCATACAAAATACTTTCATTCTCATGACGACAAATCTCAGACAGGATATCGCTATGCTTCTGTTGCCAGCTGACATTTCTGAAAAGGAACATTGGCCAGGATACCTCAGCACTTCAGAACTCCCACCACATCCACTACTCCTGCCTGGTGGCATAGAGTAAATCAGTCTCTTTTCAGATTTACTTATCTGCAGTCCCCAACTTCTCCATGATTCAGTTGCTGATCCTTAAAAATTCCTGTTTCTTCAAATGCACAGAGCTTCCAAGTGTCTGACACAGTCATATTCATTTTCCTATGGTTCTCAGGTCATTTCTTTCTTGGGGCATGAAGAAGCAGCTCCAGTTGCTGTATTACCTTGTTTGTTCCACCCCTTCCATTCTTCCACATGCTTCCACTTTGCACCTTAACAAGTTACCAGTAAGCAACTCTTCCTCTACTTCTTCAGTGGCCCCGCTACATTGACCAGAGTACTTCCTGGTTCCTCAGAAATCCCACATCCATCACACTTTGCTACTATTTGATTATTTTCAGAATTTGCTGAGAGTTAGCACACCCATGCAATCACTCATATCCAGCTCAGTTGCCCAACCCCAAACAGAGCCAGCAGTGTACAAGACTATTTTCCCACAGCGACTCCTACTTGGTAAAATAAATTTCCTATTTTAGTACCATTTAGAAGCTGTGATATTTTGGGAGGAAGAAAACATTTCTGTGAGAAGGCAAACTGAAATACTTCCAAACCAAGCCCATTCTTTTTCTTACCTTTCTCAAAGACCATTTCCCTGCTCAAGATAGTCTCGTTATCTCTGATCACTTCTCCCTTTACGGTGACTTGTGCTGGGCTGTCCGGCAGCAGAGCTACCCCAACAGTCAGGTTTGCTCCAGGCCTGATGTTCCAGGGAACTGCCACAAGAAACGTAGGTCTGGAAAGTCCAAACGGGCAGAGGGAGAAAGGACAGGGGGTGAAACACACTCTCAAAAAAAGTAACGGTGTCTACATAAGGACATTCGACACATGTTGCCAGGCTCTTCTGTTGCTCTCCGCTACGGAGGCTGGAGGTGATGCTCACCCCCGGGGTGCTGCGGGTGCGCAGGACGGGGCGCGGGCAGCGCTGCTCTGCTCACTCTCGGGACCGGCTGCCAGGCGGGCGCCGGGGAGCCCGGGGAAGGGCTGCGCTACCCGCGCAGACCACGCGCCGGGCGGGAGGGAGGGAAGGAAGGTGAG